>LPNX010273567.1:94835-171206 GCA_001517045.1 Pseudotsuga menziesii
CGTTGATTTTACATAAATACAGTCATTGTATCAAAATATATCAGTTCCCAAGAAGGTCCATTTATCCTTGAAGTTCCACTCAAGGATCAGTGTTATGTTTCTCATTTTTTAGGTGTAAATGCTTTCAAGGATTTAAAGAATTTCAAGTAATTTATCATAGCTTTCAAGGCTTAAGCTTTTGTTGTAACATATCATTTTTGAGCTTATGTGGATATCAACAACCTCTCACCACTCACTTGAATTACCTTTAAACCCTCATTGACCAAACAACATTTTTTTCAAAACAAAAGGGTATTTTTTGGCTCACCTTGTAGGTTCCACTATAAGAGGATATGCCAATTATCCAATCCTTGTTGAATCTAATCCTAAAATTTAGCCTTTGAAACTCAAGGTCCATGAATAAACCCTGAATGTACCACACATGGCCTCTATGCAGGATATTTGGCCTCTAAGTTGTAAAATAACACCATTAGAATATTTTTAGCACCAAGGATGGGCCATGGTACCATAGACATGGATAAGAGAGGAAACTATTTCTTAGTATCTAAAACAATATTTCAAGTAGCTTACTTCAATAACAATTCCTTGAACCATAACACTCAATCTCCTAAGAGTGTTGTTTTCCTCAAAGTTGGGATATGGGTAGGTAGGGCCAACAACATCATGTTGAAACATCAAACATGATATCTTGAGTGTATTCCTAGCCACCAAGTGGATATATAGGCAGACTTAGAATTTTTTGAGCAGTAGGTTTAGGTGTTGAGGTATTTATTAACTATGGTTGGTGTAGGAATCTCATGCATTGGGATATATATAAGGAAACTTTTAGGCCTACAGGTCTAACAATGATGTCTCCAACAACCAAAGATGACCTCTCGATGGGATATTTGTCCTTATAATCAGAGTATGGGCATTGTTTAGACCATGCATAAGGTCCAATACCACCACATAATGATTCATTGAAAAGTGATCCTTTGGCCTACATGTGTCATATAGGGTGACTTACTAATATGATTTTTCTTATGCCTATTGTTCTCAAGTTATTTCTCTTAGAAAATAAACTAAGGTTGTAGGGCCTAAAATATGCCTCTCCATGGCTAATGGGCCATGTAGAAGGCACTATATTACCTCATATGTCCTATAATTAAATGTACTAGCTCAAAGCATGGTTTGGGTAGAAACTATGAAATTGTGTGGTATCCATTTCTTTTAGGGATCATGACTCATAAGCCATGCATGGAGCCAAAAATATGACTCATTTCTATAAAAGGAATTGTGATGGAAAAAATAATTAATCATTGTTATGAAGGATTCCTTTGTCAATAAGACATATATGGCTGATTTGAATCTTTACACACAATATAGATAAGTACATCTTATTCCGCACCATAATTTATTGTTAGAAACAAATGAATCACATGCTAACAATTACTTCTAAGACTCAAATATTATATATATAGCCTAAGCCACATATAATATTCATTTCATACTCTAAAATGTCATACATAGCATATTAAATACAAAATATTACAATAAATATACAATGTTGAAGGATTACAATACAATTTTGGGGAATTCAATATTAAATAGTGATGGGTATGTTTGCTTAAACATCTTAATCTATTACACATACAACTATTAAGCATCTTATTTGAATGGTTTCAATGGCAAGCAATATATTAGAAGAAGTAATATCCAAACATTTTTCCATCGAATCAACACCATTCTTGATGCCATTGCCATGGGTATAGTAAAAGAAAGCTCTTCTTTGGAGGAAATTCGTTCATCAATCTGATACTTCATATCCAAGCTATTTACAATTACTCTTCACCTCTCTTCAATCAAGCGATAACCTCATGCCTGTTAGAGAAGCATTGATTCCTTTTTAGTGATAAAGAGGGTGGATTCCAATTCTTCATCCATTACAACTGCTTTTTGTATCCAAATTGGTTGTTATGATGGAGATTTGCACCATAATGTGTTTCCTGTTAATAAATTGTTTCCCTTTGCGTAGTTTTGGCTTGTTTAATCTAATCGTTGTTCCATTTGTGCTAGCAGCATGAACAACCCCCTAACCCTAGTTCATTCCACAACCCCCTTCAACAACTTATCGTTCAAGATAATGTTTTGTTCAAGATAAGATTGATCTTATCCTTGGTGGATTATGGTGCAATGGTCTCATGTGATGACTATCCCCACCGAAACTTCTAGATTTCATTGGAATATAGACCGACTCCCCCCCTCGTTGAGCTTTATCTATCTCCTCATACTAAATGGAGGCCGGTGGCCGACCATAAAATGACTATTAAAAAACGATATCACTTTTACCTAAAAAGAGATATATTAGACAAAGAGACGGACATAGCAGAGCGCCGGGCATGTTCTGGACATTCGCAAGCTTCTTCAAAGATCTCGAAGTTCTTGATAGTGCTGTGCTGCATGTTCTGGACACTCGTAAGTTCCTGAAAGATCTGAAAAACGCACTCGTGACACGACCGTCTGTGACCTGTAGTTGCTGACACGTTAATATTGGTTTGTTCTAGCAAATAATATCGCCGCGATAATATTTGTTTATTCTTGCATTCAAAGTGTTTGAAGAAATTCATCAGTCCCCAAAAAGCCCTCTGCTTGACCTCATTCCCTCCACTATTGGGCATATCTTCTTCGCAGTTTGGTTTGTCTTCAATCTTGATGGGCTTATTTTCATTTTGTGTAGAAATGGGAAAAAATTTACTGTGTTAGTTCCTTGTCAAGGCAAAGGTGAGTAGTTGGGTGCAGATCTTTACTCAACGTTTTAACGTCTTTTTTGGCTTGTTTAATCTGATATTCTTGTTCCCTAATATTCCTGTTCTACCATGGGAATCTTTTGGTATTTATCGAGCTTGAATAAGTATAATTTCTATATTATTTAGTTTCAGGAGAACGAGTTCTCAGGCAAACGAGCTAGCGTTTGGAGAATGAACGTGTAGGAGAAAAGATAGAAAGTGCCATCAAAAGGGGTTGGAGGATAACGAAGAAAACTCTAGACAGGGGCTGATTAATGCCTGTTCCATTAGTGACGAAGAAGAGAACTGTAGCTAATTAGTGCCTATGCCCAGGTAGTGACATGGGTTGATCAGTGCCTATTTCAGCCTCATTTATAGAGTTCTTCTGCTCATTATCTTCCAACCAGTAGCGACTAGGTCGTGCTTCTCAACATTTTGGTGACTACGTCCGACCAGCCTGCGAGCTTCATCCTATTGAGGTCAGTGATGCTTCTTTTTTGTTTCTTTGTTTGAACTAGAGTTGCATAATGGTTAGGCAAAGGCACCATAGAGGATGCACATTCATAATTACTTTCTTTCCTTTCCAATTCCTCATTATAACAAGTGCACAACAGTGTGAACTGATTTTCATAGCAAACTGATAAAATTCGAACGCACTTAGGAAACTTAGAAACAAACATGATTTACATTGAAAGTAGAAACAAATTAGAGTCATGGTGACAACATATTGTGGTAGTAGTTGAAGAGAATAGTAATGTGGATTCTATAGGAATTGGGGACAAAGCTTAAAACACTGAAGCCTTCACACATAAACATCAAGCTTTCAGACATAAACATAATTTTTTCGATGAAGCTTTTTTTTGTCACATATCACTCATAGAGCCAAGAATATAGAGTAGAAATTCAAAAACAAAGAATATATCATAACAAATATTTAACTTTATTTATTTGGTTAGAAAGTAAAAAACAAATAAGAGACCATAGAAATATTTAACTTTAATTATTTGGACCAAGACCCTTTATAATTTTTGTGAAATTTCCAAACCCTAGGTGAATGAACTATGTTCTCAAATAAATAAACTATTATTTACTTTGCAAAAGTCAAATTCTTCACATAAAATTTTTCATACATATAGCCCCCCAAAAAATGAATAATGGAATCATAAACACACAAACATAGCCACACAATACATAAATAATTTACTCCTTCAAATCATCTTTTCATTAATAGATTAAATCTTACTCTTTTCATTATGGTCTAATGGGTTCACGAGTTACTCCTCTACACCTAAAGGCTTCTTCCTTAAATTGAAAGTCATTAGTGACGTTGGCTCAAACTTCGAAGTTTTTCCCTCCCCATCCTCTATCATTGGAATAGGCACATGAGACATCTCGGATGCAAAGTTTTCTTTAAACTTTACATCTCTATTTACAACTTTCTTTCTCTCCACTAGAATATAGATCTTGTAGGCCCTTGAAGTCTCACTATAAATGAAAAACAAAGCCTTCTTGCTAGAGGGCCCCATCTTGGTCATCTTCTCGACTAGTATATGTTGGACATAAAATAGACAACCAAAAATGTGGAAATGATTCACCTCTGGAATTGAAACTAGTTAATGCCTCATCTGGTTTCTTTTCCTCAAAAATCTTATGAGGACCCCTATTTTGGATGTATATTGTTGCATTGTTGCTTCTACGCATAGAAAATCATAAAAATCTTGTTCATGTATTATGGAATTTGCAACTACTATGATGGATTGGTTCTTTTGCTCTACAACTTTGTTATGTCGTGGGTTCTATGAAAGAATCAACTCCCTCAAAGCTTTTATGATTCCCTTTTTGGTTCTCCACGTGATCCATGAACTCCTAAAACTAGCTAAATACCTCATCCTTTGTCTTTAAGAGGTAGATCCAAGTTTTGTGAGAGAAGTCATCAATAAATGAAACATAAAACATGGTTCTTGTGATTTGATTTATGATATTGACAATGGTCAATGGTCCACAAACATACGAAGGATCACATATCAAGTGTGCACCCTCTACATACAATTTGTTGCCCAATGTTGAAATTTGGGATATCTATGACAATATCCCTTAGAATAGAAACAATCAATGATGTAGGTGTCACATCCTCTTGTACCATAACTTGGATAATTTATTTTTGTTATGCAATAAAGCTCTAATGGGTTCACCCTATAACTTTGTTGCGGCTACAACTGTTCTCCCCAAATTTCTTAAATTTTGGTCCCCTCCTCATAATTTAGGGTTGTTTTAATCTTTGGATCCTTGAACCTTTTGGGCATGCTTTATTTTCGAGTGATTTCAAAGATCGATTTTCGGCCTGTTTCAAAAGTGCTTGCGTTTGAATTCCGTAGTGAGTCGTAGATGTGATTTGGTTTGCTAGATGAGGATGAATCGGACTTGATTATTCTTTGAAAGCCACTGTCACGGAAGTAAAACAGGTTTACCGCTGCTGAGTTTTAAAGCTGTCTAAACACTTAGTTTTTCTATTGATTGGGCGTCATTTTGTTTGATCGGAAGCCAAAAGCTTTTCGTTTCCGTCGTTGCAGATCCCAAAGCGGTTTAGCCATCTGAAGTATGAATCGCTCCGAATCTCGATGCGTATTGGTCTTTGACCACTTGCCCGTAGCCTTTTTCTTCCGTCGTTGCGGCTGGGAAAGCCATTTGGCTTCCGATGTAATGTCTTTTGACTTCCACTTAAAGCCGTTCTCGCCCGTGTTTCGGATGTCTCTAGCCCTTGTCTTTTCCTCCGTTGCAGCTGGGAAAGTCTTTTGGCTTCCGATGTGCTTATCTTTTTCGATTTCCGTTTGAATTTTCCCGCCCCCCCGTCGCACGTTTGTAGCCTTTACTCTTCCGTCGTTGTGGCAGGGCAAAGATTTTGCTTCCGATGTCAGTTTCCTCCCGATTTTCGCCATTGGTATTGTTATCACAAGCCTGTAAGAGGACGAGGTAGTGTGGTCGGCACTTGTAAAATGAGGATGGTGCGCCGAGTCTTTTCTTGTAGATTAGTCGTTTCAGTAGTATAATTTGCTGCTCCGTTTTGTAACGTAAATCCAATGAATGATACATTCTAGTTTATTTGCAGATGGACTCAAGGGATTGGTCGGACTACCACGACGCGAAGGCATAGCTGAGCATTTTGGCATGCATTGAACCGTGGCCAGAAGGACAAGCGAAGGAAAATACAACATGGATAGCAACAAAGGCACTGAACCAAAAGATCTATCAGTTACTAAATGGCTCATGAGTGCATACGGACAACATAGAGGAATATGAAGCGTTGAAGGACTGAAAGGTCGCACGTTTGGGGGCAACTCAAATGATCTACTGCTGTAGTTTAAATATGGAAAAAGTTAAAACTTATAGGGGCTTTTTCCCCGGAAAAAATATGTAAACCATTTGCTTGTACGAGGAACTATTTCGTTTTACAATCAGAAAACTACAATTTTTCCTGTTGGAGAAAGTACGATGTGGAATGTATCAATGTGATTAAATGAGCAATGTTGAAGGGGAACTATTTCGTTTTCAGCTATGTGTCATTAACTGTGAGAGCGTTCTAATTTCTTGAACCTATGTTCCTGTTTGAATGTTCTTCAGTTTATTTTGTGATGTTTTCCATTGTGAGTAATGGAGGTCGTTCATAGACAATTGGCTATCTGGTTGTTGAAATATCTTTAAACTGTTCATGTGTATTGAAATAAGTATCAGCTATCTGTAACTTTTCATAATGCATGTACAAAATACATTACTCACTAATGAATGATAATCTTGCTCACTAGCGATAGGTTAGGTAGTTATTTTTAATTTCTTGTTGTTTATGTGATTTAGATGCTTGTGAGCTTTAAGACGAGAGGTAAGAACCTGCGCATCGCATTGTGACTGCTCCCTGCATCTTTGTCATCCTGCATTGTTAGATAAGCACTTGCATTTCATAACTTAAGTCAAAATTACAAAAATACACGGTGGACCGGGCCGCAACTGGTAAAACCTTTGTTTTTGTTACTTGACCTATGGTAGCCGGACCGCAAACTGGATGGATTCCCTATACCAAATAGTCACGGGCTAGTTGGGAATGTTGACTGGGGAGAATCCCTTACTGTTGTTGCCTGCGAATTTCCAAGCCTCAACAGTTTTGGTGCTAGAAGGAGGGCCGCCAGTGCATGGCTGGCCGAGGAAACACGTTTTCCGGAGACTTTTCCACCGGTAACAGTTCTGAAAGCAGCGGATTTCCTAATCCAATTCCGGAAGAAAGAAGCAGAGAACATTTATTTTCTATTAACAATGAAGTTGTTAATGACCTGAGAAGACACACCAGGGCATATGTGAAGAATATTGGAGGTTTTCCAATTATCCCCGAATTTCCCAGAAAAGAATATAAAAGGAAAGATCGTCCTATAGTAGAAGACTCAGTGCTGGTTGGAGACTGGGAACAATTTATGGAAACAACCTTACAAGAAGTTGTACTACCTTTGAACCAAGAAGGCCCAGATAGCCCTCACAGTTCTCCAGCTCACACCCCTATTGGCTCACCTCCTCACTCTCCACTCGCACTCATGGCAGGCGTGAATGCTAATCCTCCTCCCAACCCACCAAATCCACCACCTGCTTGGAGAGCCATATCACCCTTAAACCTGACACCTCCGTTACATGACCTACCTCAAGCCTTTGAGAAGATGCTTCCCAAATTTGATCCAAGTGAAAAAACACTAGTAGATTACCACTTGCAGAGTTTTTACTTGGCAATAGAAGGGTTAAGGGTTGGGGAGTATGAAGATGTGGTTTGCAGACTATTCCTGCACACCCTTAAAGGGGCTGCGACCTCATGGTATTTTGGGTTTCCCGCTAAATCTATCCCTGATTGGAATACCTTCGAGATAATTTTCAGAATTAAGTATGCAACTCAAAAGACTCATGAAGGCCTCATGAAAGGACTGTGCGCATTGAAGAAGGAGAGAAAGGAGAAGGTGCACACTTTTACTCAAAGATTTGCAGCATACCTCAAGAATTTTTCTGACGCTGACAAACCTTTGGACAAGGTCCTAATTGAAAATTATACCTCATCTTTAGGCCCTGATTTGGCCATGTTTGCCAAAGGTAGGGCCAAGCCTACTTTGATGGAAACCTATGAAGAGGCAGAAATAGTGGAAGCTGAAAGAGAAAGTATTGAAGATTATCCTGAACAGTCAGGAGAAAAGGGTGGGGGAAGGAAATCCTTATTGTTTACTAAGCCAAAGGAGGAGAAATCACCAGACTATGAAAGTATGGCCAAAATGATGCAGAAACTTTCTAATAAAATCATAGACTTGGAAAAAGAGAAAGAAACTCAAAAGTTCTACAGGCCCTATTACAAGAAAAGAGAGGACAACAATCAGTCTCAACTACCTCCTCACAATTCGGCATCTATGAATTTGACAGAGATAGGGATGGAAAATTTTTGCACTTTCCACCAACAACCCCACTCTGAAAAGAATTGTCCGCAATGGATAAATTCAATGACGTTGGTCATGAATCAGATGTTGGATTCTAGATTAACAGAAGATGAAGATGAAGAAAGAACAGAAAATACTACTTCAACAAAGGAACAAGAAGAGGAAACCATGGTTCTGTGGAATTCTGTTTCGTTATTTGATGCTGAAAAGGAAAAGAATCGGGGCCACAAGGACGTCATGGAGACCAACATAACAACAAGAAGCCAAGGATCGATTAGAGCAGTTAGTCTCATACTCCCAAAGATCAAAAATTTGCAGAAGAATGTTAAGAAATTTCAAAATAGTTCTGCAGCTGATAAAATTCCTGGATTCACCATTACCAGGCAAGAGCCTAGGCAGAATGAATCATGGGCCAAGCCCAATGAGGGAAAAATGAATGCTGATAAACCTCACCCCATTGAACAACAGATGGATTATAATGTTGTGGAGGATCTAAACAAGGTAAAGGCAAACGTTTCATTATTCGAGATGTGTAAAGTGCCGCAGCAAAAAGAAAAACTATTGAAAGAACTTGAAGCATCGGATGAGAAGCTGCATGCTGACAATCGGCCCAAGGAGGAAGAAGAAATCGGAGAAAATAGCATTGGAGGTAAGTCTAAAAGCAAACATCCACCTTTCCTCCTCACGTTTGAAATTTTTAACCATAACGTACATAATTTCTTGGTAGACTTAGGGGCGTCGGTTAATGTCATGCACATATCAGTCTGTAAAAGGATAAATGGGCAGCCTAACCCATCCACTTGGAGAGTTTTCCAGTTGGACAGGATGGATGTAAAAGTAATGGGTGAGATGGAGGATGTCCTGATCCACCTGTCATCAAATGATAAAGTGTGCCAAGTCATTAATATCATGGTGGCAGATATACCAGACGCTTATGGTCTTGTTCTAAGCATATATTGGTCAGGGAAGCTAAATGGATATTTTGCTTCTGATTGGTCGCATTTGTGGTTGCCATATAAAGGGAGTCCGAACCAGATTAAGATTTTAAGGGAGCCTCACATGAAATATAATGTTACTTGACTCGAAGAAAAGAATGAACCAGTGGATTCTGTCTTGGGAAACTATTTTATTGAATTGGAACCTGGAAATTACCAAGCCGAAGAAGCCAGCAACACTTCAGACACCCAGCCTGATCTCCTTCGATCTTCGCAGGCTGATGAAATTGATTGTAAAATAGTAGATTTAGCTATAGGAATAGACTCGTATACAGTAGTTAGTGATTTTTGGACTTTGTTTTTTGATGGCTCCAAGACATTAGAAGGGTCAGGGGTTGGCTGTGTCCTCATTGACCCTCAGAAGAATAAACACTTTCTTGCATGTAGATTATAATTTGAATGTAAGAATAATACAACTGAGTATGAAGCACTGGTGCAGGGCTTAAGGAAAGCGATTGAATTAAAGGTAAGTAATTTTAAAGTTTTTGGAGATTCAAAAATAATTGTAAAGCAAATCAGAAATCAAATACATTATGTTTCTCCCCACTTGAAAGCTTATCAAAATGAGGTATGGGACCTACTTAAATGTTTTAATGCATTCAATATTATTTCAATTCCAAGACTAAAAAACGCAGCAGCTGACTTGTTAGCCACTTCGGCCACTAGGATTTTACCCACTAATAATCGATGTTCTGTTGAATTGCTTTTCAGGCCTTCAGTACCTGATATGATCACCAACCTACGAGTGTTCGATGATGACTAGCAGATTATAGAATGTTTAACAAATGATGAAGTATTTAAAAGGGTGATTATAGATGATGAAGAACACCAGGCCGAGCTGAAGTATGATAATTTCATCCCTAAAGGGGTCCAAACTTTGGAGAGGATGTTCGATTTAAATGAAAAGTTCAGAAGACCAACCAACGTGAAGACTCACAGCTCATCTTTACAGTTTGAGTTGATAAATTTAGGGACTGAGGCGAATCCTAAATTTGTAAATCTTGGCAAATGTTGTTCACCCGCAGAAAGAGATAAGTTCGCCAGTCTGTTTAAACAATATAAAGATGTGTTCGCTTGGACATACGAAGTTTTAAAAATATACGATACCAGCATCATCAAGCACATTGTTCCCATCAAAGCTGACGTTAAGCCATATCAGCAACCTTTGACAAAAATGCATCCAAAGTTGGAACCGCTGATTCAGAGTGAAGTGAAGAAATTATTGGATGCTAGAATCATTTTTAAAGTAAGATACTCTGAGTGGGTATCAAATCTAGTACCAGTAAGAAAAAAATCTGGAGAAATCAGATTATGCGTGGATTTCAGAAATTTAAACCGAGCTTTAGATAAAGATAACTATCCTGTGCCACCCATGGAGCAATTGCTACAAATGGTTTCAGGTTCTGAACTGTTTTCATTGTTAGACGGTTTCTCTGGCTATAATCAAGTATTAGTAACCGAAGAAGAAAGATTGAAGACAACGTTCAGGACCAAATGGGGAACCTTTGCCTACAAAAAGATGCCCTTTGGGCTTATAAATGCGGGAGCAACGTTTCAAAGAGCTATGGATATAGCTTTCTGAGGATTGATTGGTCAAAGTGCTGTAGTATACCTTGACGATATTATGATATTCTCGAAGAAAAGAGAAGAGCACGCATTTCACTTAAGGCAAATTTTTGAATGCTCTCAGAAGTATGGCATCTCACTCAATCCTAGGAAGTATGTGTTTGCTATCACGGAAGGAAAATTACTGGGTCACATAGTTTCTGAGAGAGGAATCTCTTTAGATACAGAAAGAATCAAGGCCATTGAACAAATTCCCTTGCCCCACAATAAAAAGGGGATGCAATCATTCATGGGGACTATAAACTTCGTGCGAAGATTTGTGCCTGATTTCGCTCAGATTGTCAAGTCGCTGCAGCAAATGGTGAAGCAGAATGCACAATTCAAGTGGACTGAGATTGAAAAGAATGCATTCAGCAAAATTAAAACTGCTGTCGCACATGCACCTTCCCTAGGAAGCCCAGATTTTGATAAAGACTTTATTCTATATACCTTTGCATCCGATGATTTGCTAGCATCCGTACTTACGCAAAAGGAAGATGGGGGGGATGAATTCCCAATATCTTTTATGAGCACTGGTCTGCAAGGGCCGAATTAAATTACCAATCCATTGATAAACAAGCTTACACAGTATTCAAAGCAGTGAAGCAATTCAAGCCTTATATTTTAAAAAATCGAACCAAGGTGATCATCCCCTCCCCAGCTGTAAGGTCCCTTCTCGTGCAGAAGGAGTTAGGAGAAAGAAGGGGCAACTGGGTAACAACTCTTCAGGAATACGACCTTGAATTCAAGCCAGCCTCTATAGTTAAAGGATAAGGGTTGTGCAAACTGATGACTAAAAATGGAAAAAATGAAGAACATGCCTGGGAGGATGAAGCCGAATTACATTTAACAGATGTCTGTCCTTCGTTTACAACTCCTGAGTCTTGGTATAGAGACCTTGTACATTACCTACAGGCAGGGCTGTTGCTGGAACATTGTAACTCTAAGAAAAGAAGAGCGTTGCGTCTTAAATCAGCTTCCTATCAAATTGTTGAAGGAATATTATTCAGAAAAAATTATGACGGAGTTCTTCTGAGATGCTTAGAAAAGGAAGATGCAAAAAAGGTAATGACAGATTTGCATGACGGGCCTGCTGGGGGACATTATTCAAGAGATACCACAGCTCACAAAATCCTCAGAGCTGGTTACTATTGGCCTACACTCTTCAAATATGCACAGGCACATGTCAGGAAGTGTGATATTTGCCAAAGGTGTAGTGGGAGACAACCTAAAGCAGTAGCCCCCTTAAAGCCTGTGATGATCACAGAACCATTCGAGCAATGGGGGTTGGATATTGTTGAAGAAATAAAACCAAATTCCTCCCTACAACACAAGTACATTCTGACCGCGACTGATTATTTCACTTGCTGGGTCGAAGCAGTTTCGCTGCGCAGAATAAATCAAGACGAGGTCATCAGCTTCCTGCAGGACCACATCATGACCAGGTTTGGAGTTCTAGTTTCATTAGTTTTTTCCCATGATTCCATCGCATGTCGACACTTCCATGACGAAACTTCATGAAAGTCACTGAAAAAACACTTAAATTGGAGGATCCATATCTTGAGTTTTGTAACTCCATTTGACCTCATCTCTGCACTGTTGGAAAGGTATCTATGTTAGCTAAAACTTTCCAAAAGACACCAAAGTCTGAAAATGCCTAGAAATACCCTTAAAATGAGATTTTTTGATGTATATGTGAGTTTCCTTCAGGAAACTCGCGTATGTACGTGAGTTTCTATTTATAATACTCACGTATGCCTTAAATACATGACTTTCCGCATTGCAGCCTGCATATACCTCCTCGTGTATGCGACTGTTGTCTCTACAACCCGCGTACGCCTCCTTAAGATGTCAAAAAAATACATATTTTTAAATTGGGGTAGTTTGGGTAGTTACGCAACTGAGTCATTCAGTTGTAACTACTTTTTCTTCGACCCTAACTCTTCATAAAGCATATAAATAGAGGTAGGGAGGTCCATGAGAAGAGACTTGAATATTTGCATTATTATGCTGGAGGAATTGGAGCTCTCTTTTCCCACACCTTTTCCATAGAAGCATTCTCCTTGTGTTGCAGAGCTTGGAGGCTGAGTTCTTTGGAGAAGAGAAGCAGCAGAACCAGATCAAGGTTAATTCGTGAAGTGCCCAACTTGAAGAGAAGGTATATTTGTACTTGTTTTCAAGATTAATAAAGATGCGATGTCGTTCTTCTTCCCAAATCAATGTGTCTTGTATATTGAATCTCTGATTATGATTATATGATGTTATTAATCAGATTATGTTTTCATGTTTCATTGAATATAATCTCCTTTCATATAGTCTATTTGGTTTGAGGAAGGTATAATTCGTTTTGCAAATATCTTGGAGAAAGAGGAGCAAGAGGAGCAAGAGAAGGATTGAAGGGATGCTTGGATCAACCGTAGTTTGTTAAGGTATGAACCATTCTAATCTCTAAATCTTGTTTATATATACTTATAGAACCATTTGCATCCACCTTTCAACCCCAGTGCGTTGATGGCCTCTTAAACCCTAACCATAGGATACTTTCCTTTACAACAAAACTGGTGACTCTACTAGGGAGAGCCTTTTCTGTTTGGGGTTTCTCTATCTTTCTTTCAGTCTTTTGCATTGGTTTTAGGTCCTTCTTGCCACTTAGGAACAACTTCTTAGTCTGATAGAACATCTCCCCTGCCTTCCTAGGTTAGTTTTTTACCCTTTGTGTGCCTTTTGTCATCCATAAGTGACTTTTAGGCTAAACAGTCACATGTCTATGTTGTATACGTGACTTTCACTACATGCAACCCATGTTTCATACACGACCTTCCGTAAGGAAACCCGCGTATCCACCTGAATTTGTGTTCTTTCATCATTTTTTAGGGTTTTTAGGTGATTTGAGGGCTGTTTGTAGGGTCTTCAATGGTCCTCTACATGTACATGACTCCTAAGAGGTTGTTTGATCTCTTTTAGGTGCTCTTTGTCTATCTTGTAAGTCTCTTTCAAGTATTTGAACTTGTTTTCGCTGCCTTCCCCCCCCCCGCCCACCTCCTTTGGATTGACCTTGTTGGATAAGGTACTGAGCAACCTTTGTTTGTAGGTTTAGATTAATACTTGGGACTTGTTGACCTTTGTTTATGTCAGTCTGATTGCTTAGTCTCTTCATTCCAATTTTTTTGGCTTGTTTACTTTTGTGAGCCTTCCTTCCAAGAGAGGTTATATCCAACTTTAGGGAAACCTAGGGTTTGTTTGTGGGGTGTAGAGTAGTTGTCTATTTGCTTTGCTTACATTACTTGCTTGCATTAGTTGATAGGTTGTTTTTCTTTTGCATTTAAAAAATAAAAATAAAAAACACATGTTTGCTTTATATGCATGTAGATTAGGTTTTTAGTCTAGATTGCATGGCATATCATTGTTTTTGAAAAAAATAAAAAGAAATTGTTCTTTTGTGGCTTTCAAGTTTCTATTTGAAAAGAAAGAGAATAGTTTTTGCTTTTTGCATTTCATTTCTCTTTGCTTAGTCATTTTGTTTCAACTTTGAGTCAAAACACCACATAAGTTTCATGTCATTTACCCTTTGACTAAAAAAGCCTATTAAAATGAACGATATAATTTAAAAATTATTAGTAAGTTTTATTTTATAGGGTCATACACCAACTAGCTTAGGCTAGACTTGTGGGATAGGGAGTTTAAACTCCCCACAATTGTTTAAATTCAAATGTAGTTGGCCAATCACTAGGTAAATCCTCTTCTATATTGATTGTATCTGGAAAGCTCCTCTCAAATGGGAGTCAAGCACGAGGCCGCATGGAGACTTGGACTGAGGAGATAACCCTTCGATTCCTTGTCAAAGTGTAGTCAAGGGTTTTTACACATCTAGGGATTTTGTCTTAGACAGGGTTTCAGGCTTTGCTACCTTGCCCATGCATATGAAATAGGCTTGCAACTGTCCCCCCAAATTGTCAATATAGTTAAGGTAGCCTTTAGTTTCTTTGACATCTAGGGTTCATACACAGGTACACCGAAAGGCTATTTCTGGTTGACCTTAGACGAGCTTGGAAGGTAGCCTCGATAGAAGGCATGGAAGGGCGGTGGGTTATTCCTCTGCTCTTGCCTAAGAACATCTACAGTGATGCCAAGTAACTATCTATCAAATTTCTTCTAGAAAGCATATCTTATACCTGTTTGTCTGTTTGGCTTTAGGAATTTTTAGTGAGTGCTGTGTGGTTTGTTTATACTTAGTGTAACTTTAGGTCTGTGCTTTGCGCTTTTGGTTTCCTGTCAACGTCAGACTTTGTCTCCTAGTTTGGAACTATGGCTAGCACCCCTTTGAACACTAACCAAGATATCCCCATGCTGGGAACTCCTTGTACTATTCCTCTCACAGGGAATGTTGGTGTTCCTTTGATGGCCACCTTGAATCTGCCTGGATTCACCTTAGGGCTGCTGGTGTGGTTGTTTTCCACTCCAACTATCCTGAATGCCCTCGATGCTTCGCAAGTAAGCTCCTTATATCAAGGGTATCAAAACACTACTTCCTCTTCACCTGCAGTTGATTCTCCTCCTCCTTCTACCTCATGCGGTGAAAGTACCTATACTAGTAACCAACAATCTAAAAGGAGTAAAAGAAGGAGGAGTAAGAAGAAGACACATAAGAAAGGGGGCACCCATTCAACCTCTGTAGGTTAAGTTGAACCTTACCACCTAGCCTCTTCAGTCCATGCTAGGGGCGCCATACAACCTTTGCATGTCATGTTGGATCTAAGCACTCAACCTATGCAATTCAAGTTGATCTGCACCATCCAGCCTCTGTTGATCATACTAGTGGGATCCTTCCAACCTTTCCAGGTCACGTTGGATCTAGTCACTCAGCCTCTGCAGTTCATGATGAGGGCACCCGTTCAACCTCTGATGTTCAAGTTGAACCTCCCCATCCAACCTTTGCAAGTCATGTTGGATCCATCCACCCAGCCTCTGAATTTCATGCCGGGGGCACACACACTGCTACAAAGCATGTTGATCCTAACCATTCAACCTTTTTGGTTCATGCTAGTGGTGCCCATCCAACCTCTGCAAGTCATGTTGGACCCAGTCTCTCAGCTTCTGCAGGTCATGCCGAGGGCAGTCTCTTAGCCTCTGTGGTTCATGCTGAATACAATCTGTCAGTCGTTGCATGTCATGTTGACACTGTTGAAAAGACTACCCATTAAAAACATAAGCGCAGGTTTCCTTGTAAGTTTTGTGAGGGATACCACCTTACTTATAAATTCCCTTCTATCATGGAGGTGCGAAGAGTTTGGTTTCATGGTCATCTCGTTTTTGAACATTTTGAAGTCTCTCAACAACCAACCTCTCTTAGTCAGGTTAGAACCAGTCACCCAGCCTTTGGTGGTCATGTTGGGGGAAAAATCTTAGCCTCTGTAGGTCATGCTGAGAGAAAACAGTCAGCCACCGCTATTCATGTTGACACCATTGAGAAAACTGGTCGTTTGAAATGCAAAATTAAGTTCCCTTGTAATCTATGTGAGGGAGATCATCTTACTCACCAGTGCCCTGCTATCGCAGAGGTACGAAGAGTGTGGTCCAAGACTCAAGAATTTCGTTCTCTTGAGAAACCTATAGTTTCTCAACAACCTTCTCAACCTTTGGTTGACTAAGAGGTTGAACCAATATCAGCTTTGGTCGATCCCACTCTTCTTTCGGAGAGTGATCCTGATGTGATTGAACCAATGTCATCTTTGGTCAATCCCACTCTCCCTTCGGAGAGTGACTTTCATGAAGCGGTTGAATCGATTTTAGTATCGATCGATCCCACTCTTCCTTTGGAGAGTGAAGTGTTTTCTAGTCACATTTTCTTCACTGCCAATTTAGAACTTACTAAACAAGGGGGCGCTGATCTTTCTTCGAATCAACCCCCACCAAGCTCTCAGATTGCTTCCTTTGATTAGGATAGCCTAGTTGAGTCATGCCTTCCTTTTGATGCACCTTTCCAAATAAAGATCAAAGTTGAACCATACACAATTGATCGTTGTATTGTTGATGGAGGAGCTTTAATTAGTATCTTGTATGCTCATGCTTGGCAAGCCATGGGATCTCCTAGCCTTGTGTCGACTGCTAGTCAATTACTGGCGTTTGATAGAAGAACTTGTATAGCCTTGGGAATTCTTGCTCAAACCCCTGTTACATTGGGTGGGAAGACTGTCTTAGTTGAATTCATGGTGATAGAAGACCCCTTGGACTTCAATATGTTCCTTGGACGTGATTATGTCTATGCCATGCAAACTGTGGTCTCAACATTCTTTCGTGTGATGTACTTTAATCATGGTGAAGAAATTGTCACTATCAATCAGTTGGATTTTCTTGATCCATCTCTTGACCTAACTAGAGACCAGGTATTTCCTTTATTGATTCCCAGTGTTTCTATAGACACTACCCCGTCACAGGTGAGCTATGTGGCCTCACGTCCTTTGCGTTTAATTGCTACTAATAAGTAGCCTCTATTTTCATGCTTACCTTCTCGGGACTTGGTCCCAGCAGTTGACCAGGTGAGTCATCCTATATAGATTGTTGAGCCTTCTCTCCACTCTGTCGATCTATTTGAAAGTTTAGACATGTGTCATATCTCGGATGATCTCCTTCCTTCAGATGAAGTCTTCCTAGAGTCTTTTATATAGTATGATCTTCTCTTGGATGTTGGTTCAATTGTGATTAAGTCTAACCTTGATTTCCCTAGTAAGCCTAAAATTTCTTCTTATGTTGGTCTTGTTGAATCTTTTGACTCTTCCTTTGAACAACAAGTCAGTGACCCTGATGAGTTTGATTTTTCTTATGAATTTTTCAGCTCCCATGATACTGAGTTTGTTCTTGCAGACTCTATCTCCCTTGTTGATTTTTTCTCTCCTTCTAAGGTTGATCTTAATAATTTATAAACCCTCGAGCCTTGGTGCTATAGAATCTTCTTTGGTCGATTCTTCTTTGACTTTCCCTTTTGTAGAAGATAGCAAAGTTGCATGTGTTTCTTCCAAAGTAACCTGCATCATATATTTTCTTCTAAATGTGATTCTGATGTTGTTGTTTTTTGGAGACAATATTTTTAGTTGCAGTCACAACTGTTCACTGGCCTCGCCTTGTTGTTCAAGTTGTAACTACATTTGCATGTATCCTACTTGCGCTTTTGAGCCTAATGTCGGATTCCACGCTTTTAGCTCATTGGATAATCCCTCATCTTTGTTCTCATCATCACTCAGCCTTGTATCATTTTTCCTTTGCAACTTGACACCTTTTAGCTTGAGGAGACATTTTTTCCTTGCACTTGGAACTAGTTTCTCCTTCCTGTGACACTCGTCTCCTCACATTTAGAGCATTCTTTCTGCTCTCCTTCGAGCTTGTTAAAAACAGTAAGGAGACCACGAGTTGACTTTTTCGGACTCGTTAAAACTTCACAGGATAGATATTGAGTTTCTTTAAGCCTAGGTCTGACTCCTTAAAATAGACTTGACTACCGATTAAACTTGTCCATTCAGGCTCGTTAAGAATATGTGAATGGGCATCCACATTGGTGGTAGGTTATCACTTTCTCGGACCATGTCGAATAATACGAGAAAGGATCACTCTCTTTTATTCGGAATTGAGAAGAGTATTCTTAGGCATAGGTTTATCACTTTTTCGGACCTAAGGAACTAAACTTATGAAAAAGGAACCCCCGGTATGATCTTAGTTTTCTCTTTTTCATGCTCTGGACCTAAACATGAAAAAGATTTCGAGTGTACTTTATGTCTTTGTCATGCTCGTTAAACCCTAAAGAACAAAGCATTGAGTTTACTGTTGTAAGCCCCATTTCTCGTAATCAAATGGATCTTTCCGAGTGATATTGCCTTCCTTCACACTTGTTAAACTCATGCTATATGTTGCTTTTGAAGGAGTGTTGGGTAGGTGGTCATTTAACCTTTTTCGGACCTTCCTGACTAAATACAAAAAAGGTGCACCTTACTTCTTTGGAAGCTAAGAGATTTCTTCTGTGGTTTGTTTTATACTTTTCTGGCCTCATGAGACTAAATTGGATGAAAAAGTTCCCCCCTGGAGTCTTCTTTGGAGTTTTCAAACTCACTAAACTATGAAAACATCATCGAGCATGTACTAGTTTGGGCTCATAAAATCCACGAATCAATGCTTTATTAAGCATTCTTCTGTCTCTTCTTCGAGCTTTCCAAAAATGAATAAGGTCTTGAGTTTGTTTTCTTGGACTCGTTAAACCTTTACAAGAAAGAGGGGAAGGGATGTTCATTCACGTGTTTTTTACATCATGGTAGCAAGTCTTGTTTCCTTGAACAAAGCACTAGTTTTGAGTCTATCAACAGTTGAGTCCTAGTATTTTGACCTTATCCCGATTCAGAGTTTCTTGCTGTTCCAGTTGGTCTCTTTTCCAATTATATGGGGAATCTGTCAATGTCTCCTACATTCCATATTTTTTTTGTTGGTCCTTTTGTGTTAAAATCTGCCTAAGTCACTTTTGTGTTGTGCTCACTATTCAAGGATTAAACCTTTGTCGACCATTCTGCAGTTTCCTTGACCTTTTGTGTTGGCCATTCCCTGGTATCAGTTCATTACATCATGTCTTCGGCGGTCCTTGTCGTGAAATTTAGTACCAATTCTAGATCCAATTAGTCTTTGACTTACGTCATGTTGGATGATGAAGGATGCCTTAATGCCTTCCTTCCAACAGATCTATTCCTATTAACTGCAACACATATTGCTCTGGGGATGAGATTTAGAGTTTTATGACAGTACCTTGGGGATTGTAGTCATCAGTGGCAATTTCCCTCGCTATTGGGTAGTGGGAATACCTTAATGTCTCCTAATCAATGGATTCTTCAAGTGTTCGAATTCAAGTCCTTGTATTCACACTTGTTAGAATGTACTAGGTACCTTGGGGACCATTTTCATTAATGGTGGTTTCCCTCGCGTTTGTTAACAGTTCTCATTATTGACCGGTAATCAAACGGTTTCCTCCATGTTCGACTTCAAATCCTTTATTTGCATGGTTAGGATTCATACCTTTTGGGAGGTTTGGATTGAAGACCTTGGGCCGACAGTAGCATCATCATATTTTGCTATTGCCCAAGTTGTGCAAGACCTTGTCACACTTTATATGACATTTTGTTGAGATATAGATCCACCTTGTATTTTTGTGGCTATGATCAATTGTTGAGCATTGATCCACCTTGTTCATTTGTGGCCATGGCTCCTTTAGATTTGATATGGTGCCTTTTTGCATATTGAGCAACCATGATAGTTTTATCAGTTATACATATGTTGGATCCGCATGTATCTTTATGGCGATGTTTTGTATATGGACTTGTATGCCCCAGAGATGAGTTTTTTCTGACATTTATCTATCTTTTAGGTACTTTTGTTCGATCCTTTCGATCTTGGATTCTTTGCTCTCTCCATACTCAACTATTTCCTTTATAATGTATTTCGGCTATTGTCTTCCCCTCTAATCTCATACATTAGGGGGCATCTGTTATAACTCAAAATGACACATCTTTTCCTGTGACCACTTTCCCATGATTCTGTCGCATGTCGACACTTCCATGATGACACTTCATGAAAGTCACTCAAGGTCACTGAAAATGCTTAGAAATACCTTAAAAATGAGCTTTTTTGATGTATACGTGAGTCTCCTTAAGGAAACCCACGTATGTACGTGACTTTCTATATATAATACTCGTGTATGCCTTAAATACATGACATTCTGCATTGCAACCCACGAATACTTCCTCGCGTACGCAACGGTTGTCTCTGTAACTCGCGTACGCCTCTTGAAAATGTCCAAAAAATACGTATTTTGAAATTCGAGTAGTTTGGGTAGTTATGCAACTGGCTCCTTCAGTTGTAACTACTTTGTCTTCGAACCTAGAACTCTTCATAAAGCATATAAATAGAGCATTAGAGAAAATTTGGGGTCTAAAATGGGCCTTATAAGAAAACGTGCCAACAATAAATTTTGTGAGGTGGAATTCAAGAACCAATAGAATTTCAATAAAATGAGTCAACCATAATGGTTGAATTGACATATTTGTCATAAAAGAAAACTATTTTTTTGTTCGTATTTTTGACATATCTCCCTGTGTTTTTACTCAAATTATGAGTAGGAGAGCTTGTTGGATGCATAATTTAATTCCACATCCAATGAGTACCCACAATGTATACTTTTCGCAGACCTAGCTACCCCAAAAACAAGAAATACCTAAAAAAATGTGATGATGATGTCATCATCACATTTTTCAGGTATTTCTTGTTTTTGGGGTAGCGGGGTCCATCAAAAGTATGCAGTGTGGGTACTCATTGGATGCATAATTAAATTCCACATCCAACGATCTCTCCCACTCAGAATTTGAGTAAAAACACAGGGAGATATGTCGAAAATACGAACAGAAAAAGTAGTTTTTTTCATTCTTCCTCCAAAAGTAATAACTATTATTTTATTATTTTAACTATTATTTTATTATTTTCCTTAGAAGGTCGATTTTAGACCTCAAATTTCCTCTAATGGGTAGCGAGGTCCATGAGAAGGGTCTTGAATATTTGCATTGTTATGCTGGAGGAATTGAAGCTCTCTTTGCCCACACCTTTGCCCTAGAAGCATTCTCCTTGTGTTACAGAGCTTGGAGGCTGAGTTATTTGGAGAAGAGAAGCAACAGAACTAGATCAAGGTTTCGTGAAGTGCCCAACTTGAAGAGAAGGTATATTTGTACTTGTTTTCAAGATTAATAAAGATGTGATGTCCTTCTTCTTCCCAAATCAATGTGTATTGTATATTCAATCTCTGATTATGATTATATGATGTTATTTATTAGATTATGTTTTCATGTTTCATTGAATATAATCTCTTTTCATATAGTCAATTCGGTTTGAGGAAGGTATAATTCGTTTTGCATGTCTCTTGGAGCAAGAGGAGCAAGAGAAGGATTGAAGGGCTGCTTGGATCAACCTTCGTTTGTTAAGGTATGAACCATTCTAATCTCCCAATCTTATTTATATATACTTGCAAAACCATTTGCATCCACCTTTCAACCCGAGTACGTTGATGGCCTCTTAAACCCTAGCCATAGAATACTTTCCTTTACAACAGGCTTGAAGCATATTTTGTAGATCATAAGGGGCTAGAGGATGACAACCATAATATGCTTCAAATGAAGAGTACCTTCTTGATTTATTCACTAACTTGTTAGAGCTATGTTGCAGCACATATAAAATATGAATCCCACTATTATTATGGGTGTAATAAATACATATTGCATGTACTATGTCACAATTTACAACTCTAGTATACCAATTTGTTCGACGATGAAAGGATGTAATGAAGCATGTTTGAAATCCTAATAATTGCCAAAGTGTTTTCCAAATGGTTATGATAAAGTGGGAGTGATGATCAAAGATAATCGATCGTGTGAAGAGGCAACCCAAAATGAGACCAAACATAAGAATATAATAGTTTCATTGTTTCTTTTGTAGTAGTAGTTTTGGTATATGGCATAAAGATGGATATTTTTAAAATTGACGGACAACAACAAATATATTGGCGTACTTTCAAAATGCCATAGGAAGACCACTCAAATTCAAAGAGATGGATTCTCAAGGCCAAGATGGGACGATCAATGGCTAGTACAAACCAAGCTTATGGTTGGAATGCTTGCTATGGTTGCAGGTGAGTTGCAAAGAGAGCACCTCTTTGCAATGCATTATAAAGGGAAAGAATAAGTGACATTGAAGACATTGGAGTGTCTCCAGTTTTCCAAAATGCCCCCCCAGATAAAGAAGCATGTGTGGTGTCTAGATTTTGGTAGCAATAGAATTAACTTGAAACCGATCATAATTCAATTGAAAAGTAATTGTTCCAATCACCATCATATTAATCCGTAAACTTTGCTTAAGATATAATTAAATAAATTGCAAAAAAACATCCCATGAAATTGACAAACAAATTACCATACGAAATCCTATCCTCTTGAAGGAAAAACCCACCAAATAATCATTAGAGCTAAAATCAATGCAAATGAGATCTTTGGCTAAATTCAGATAAAAGGTATTTAGAATTATGCCCAACTTCTTTCATCTAATGATCCTTTATTTCTACTACCTATTTACACAACTTGCTTAATCACCTTAAGGGAGAGATGAGACGTTTTCAAACATTTTTTAGCTTAATCTTTGTGATCACGCCAACGAGTTTACATTAAATAATCTCTACAAATGCAAAGAAATACCCAAAAGTTTATTTGCAACATTTTCTTTGTAGTTTTTTTATTAATTTGCTACAATTTCCTTTATAGTTTTTTCATTTGCTACACTTTCCTTTGTAGTTTTGGTTTTTTGGTTCTTTTCTTCACTAGCATATGGTTTATGCAGTCAATATCACCTATTTTGGGCCACACCAACACTTAGTATGGTTGGATTTTAAGTGTTTTCTCCCAACTACTTTGTGTTGTCAAAACTTGGGTCCTCATTCAAAGTGAGGCCTATTGAAACCAACCATGCTATTAGGATTTGGCTTTTCTGTTGAAGCCTATAGAAAGTATTTTTAGATTTCTTATATAACATTCACATAATTTGCATCTATACAAAGTCTACATATCTAAGGGGAATGCTATTGAATTGGTCTTTTAATCATAACATTCACATAACCGTTTAGGGAATCAAAAAGTCTTGCTTAGGCCCCAGAAATAAACCCGGAATCCACCGCTCCCTCCCTCCTGTTTTCATAAGTGCAATATTCCTGGCTGACCCATAAAAGTTTCACTTTCAATGTCAATAACTTACAGCTTTTGTATGGCATCTACAACTTTTTGTCACATCTATGCAAATGATTTTTCAAACATGTAGCGGTGACTTTATGAAAACAATGCTTGCAGCTTTGAAAAACGTTTATACAGATGATTCTGAAAGCTTGAAAACTTGTCATCATGATTTTGGCAGATCTGACTTTCAAAGCCAAAAGCCAAACAACCAGCGTTGCTTTTGTACAAATTCGTCATTGAAGTTTGTACAAAAGAGTTTGAAGACTTTTTGGAAGATATGATATGTAAATGGGACTTTTTGGACGCTAAATTGGAACTTTTAATATGTCTACTTTGGAGTCCTCTTTTTACTTTTAATATATGGCCCATTACCGCAGATTTAACTCAGATATATGTTCTTTTGCTTGCTTCGATTCGCTCTACTTCAATCTATCTATACTATATATTTATTTGTAAAAAGAATATTTTCAGCGGTGGGCTCCTGTTAGTTATTTAATTAGTTTCCATTTTTGCAGAGAAGTAAAAACAAAGCCAGGTGACTCGGTGGGATCTTCGTTGAACTGAATAAACTGGGGTTTATCATACTTGATTTTCGATTCTCAGGCTTTACTTAAGAATCTCCAAAGTCCCATGTCTTATTACATTAATTGTGGAGTAGCAGAGAGAGAACGTGAACAAATTGGGGAATGGAGGTGCAAGCTAAAAGATCTTCCATGCACAAACCATTGGAATCAAGCAATGAAGGCCTTCACCCTCTTAATTTCCAATTCTCCTATTGGATTAGATGAAAGAATGATAAAAATTCTTTGCCCAAATCCACTGAAAATCACACCTACATCTTGACAAGTTTAGAATATTGTTGATGTTAACTCACGCTGCTTCCTTTTGAAAAAGTCCTAGCTGTCTGCAATCTCATTTCCTAATAATCATAATCGTCATCACAGAGACCTTCAGAACTGATTCCAATGGTTTGTGCGTCGAAGATCTTTTCACTGGTAATCTACCTTCACATAGTGGAAATAGGCAGAAAGAAAGCTCTAACTTCAACTCCATTGCAGTGAAGTGGCCTCCAGACATATCGAAATAATTCAAAGAATCAGCCAAATGCACCATACTCACAGCAACAAATCTCGCTGCAAGCACAGGTTTGGAGACCTGTGACAATCCACTTCTTTTGGTTTATTTTATGAGTTTGGATTTTGAATAAAAAAGTTAGATTAAACAAATTACTTATGTTTCCATATTCATTTATTCTCCCTGAAACTGTAATGTGAATCAAGGATATGATTGTTAACCAAAATATTTCAATTGCTTAAAAGTTTCTTTTATAATCTCTAATTTTAGGAATGGGTCTCTCTATATAAGTTGGTCTTTCCCATTGAGAATATGGATCCGATAACACAATCAATATGAAAGACTACACAACTGGTTTCATGAAATTGCTCCAAACTCCAATTAATATTTATACCCTTCAATGGAAAACACAGTTACACTTAGGCCTAGAGTCAACCCCTTGGCTTCTATTTAACTTTGTTCCCTCTTCAGCATTACAAAGTCCAAATTTGTGCCAGCCAAAAGCACTACATCCTTAAATGAAACGATAGTCCCACGTTGTTATTTGAATGGCTCAATGTGAATGGCTTAGGTCTTGGATCAATTGGCTTCCCATCAATCCATTAATAAGCAGTGGCTCATTAATATGCTCCATAATTTAATTCAGTTGGAAACAACCAGGTCATCACCCAAACGAGCATGGCCAAAATAATTGATTTGCTGAAGTGATGTGCATTATGAGTTATCATAGATGTCATTGGGAATGGTCATAGTGTACTGATTTTGTGGATGCAATATTGCTGTGCGAGAACACAGGGTCAAACGTGATTGTAACCACCCAAAAAGGAAAAGCTCCACATGAAGCTTCCAGTAGCAATTTAGCGCCACTAAATCAAGGTTTTGAACTATTTCGTCAACTCTAAAAATATTTGTGACTCGATTATCGCCTTCTCGTTCATTATATTGAAGGTGAATTTTTCATCCTTGAAATTTTGAACAATGGTATTGAAGATGAATTTCCATTCTCATCCTTTAAATTCTCAAAGACATGAAAGTATGTGAGCATCCTTTTTTACATGATAAATCAAGATCAATTCTTACATGATGATAGATCAAGATCGATCAAGATTATATATATATACTTTTTCTTTGTCTAGCAAGATTATATATATACTTTTTCTTGTCTAATACAATTTAGATCAGTCCTTGTTTTGCACTCTCCATTTAATGTTCTTTGCAATCCACGCCTTTAGTAACTCCAGTCCATATATTTTGGTTTAATTTTTTGCCATCTACTTACCTGGATTGTCTCATTTCCATTATCTTTTATACCACTTGCTATCCACTTCCACTTCTAGCAATTATTTAATATCTTGCTTAAAGGAGTCATTGCATCAAAATACCTCTGGTCAATGGTGCTTATGGCTTCCCCATCTTCCATTTTTGTAACATTACTTTATAGTAAACTCCACCTATGCTTGCTTCTCAAACACCTCACTATGTGGAACCACTCTTTTGTTGTAATCGTTTTCATAAAGCTATAATTTTTTTTCCTTTTTTAAAGCTTTTTCTTATTAGTGATTTTCTTTTATTTTTCTTTTTCTTTTCTTTTGACTTTTATTTTTATTTTCTCTTTCTTATTAGTGATTTTATTTTTATTTTTATTCCATTTGATTACATAGATAATCAACTACTATAGCCGTTGTTTCTCTACAATTTTGTTTTTACATGATTCATTTTTTACAATCTTTATCTTTGGTGCTTTTCATATTTTTTTTTGAATTAACGTTCATTTGCACCTTCCAAACATAATTATCATGTTTTTTTAAGTTTATATAAAAAGGTTTCCTTTCATTGGATTACATAGATAATTAACTATGTAATTTTGTTTTTACATGATTCATTTTTTACAATCTTTATCTTTCGTGCTTTTCATATTTTCTTTTGTCATTAACGTTCATTTGCACCTTCCAAACATAATTATCATGTTTTTTTTAAGTTTATATAAAAAGGTTTCCATTCATGGATTACATAGATAATTAACTACTATAGCCATTGTTTCTTTAGAATTTCTTTTACATGCTTGAATTATAAACTTCTTTCATACTTGCTATCCTCATTGCATCATAATCAATCATCATCATGGGTTTTATTGGGCTTACCTATAACCACAACCCGGGTTTTTGTGGATACTCTCAAACATTACATCCTCTAGGTTTTTTCAAATTACCCTCAACCATATCCTCCATCCATCATGACAAGTTGTTTTTGGTTATCATGAGCCATTCGATAATCAAGTTATGGGGGTTTACATGAATTTTCATGGATTGCATCATCATCATCATTTCTATCATATACAAATAACAAAATTTCATCATACATCTTCATCTTAAGCTAGACTATCCATTTTAAATATACAACCAATACCAATTTCTTTTCTATTAGCTAAAATAACATTATCAAATTATTCATCAAATTTCTTAGGGATTTAATTTTCTATAGATTTACTTCAATTTAAAATTCATCTCAATTATTAAATACGCGATATTATTTCTATTGTTTATTGCACCGAGAGGCGCTCTACAGCCCAATATGGGGGAAATCTTGTGATGTTACATAACGTTATGTAATGTTACTCTTGTAAATGTTGGCTATAAATAATATTTCTTTTTTATCTTGTAACGTTACAAGACTAACAAAATAATAAACAATAAAAAATTAATTATCCGCCAAAATAAATGTTGGCAAAAAAAACCTAAAACTAGGGAGATCTTGTAACGTTTGTTACTAAAAAATAAAAATTTTAATTATCTGGAAAAATAAATGTAGGCAAAAAAAAACCTAATATGAGGAGGGAGGACTTGTAAAGTTTGTTACTAACAAAATAATAAAAAATAAAAATTTTAATTATCCGTCAAAATAAATGCCGGCCATAAAAGCAACCTAATATGGGTAGATGTTGTAAGTAAAAATTTAATTATCCGCAAAAAATATGTGGGTTAGAAAAAAACACAATATGGGGGAGATGTTGTAATGTTCTACCTAACAAAATAATAAAAAAATGTTGGCCTTGCACATGGTTTTATGTGCAACCATGTGCAAGGCCTTCTAAACAACCGATGCCTTTATTGTACATGGTTTAGGAGGGCCTTGCACATGCAAGGCCTCCTAAACAACCCATGGTTTTATTGTAGATGGGTATGGGGATATGTTGTAATGTTTGTTCTTAACAAAATAAAAAAATAAAAAAATATTATATGTCGGCCAGAAATAATATTAAATATTAATAATAAAAATATTATATGTGGACCTTAAATAAAAATATGTGTCTTTTGGTTTGAATCATTTGAATAAAATCAATGGCTATATATATGACATACCAAAGTTGATAGCTCATTGAATGCAATACCTAAGAAGAGGTTTGCACCTTGAGAGATTTGATCTCCTCGACGCTTGATAGAGCTGAGAATTTGGATCTAGGCTAGTTTTACCTTGCTTTGTTGCTTCATTTTTCTTTTCTTTTGGTGCTTCAAACATTCTTCATTATCCTCATTGTTTTTCTCTTCAATATTAACTTTCCTATTTCTTCTTTTGTTTGTTCCAAGTATCCTTCTTTTGTCATCATACTTGTTCTTTCCTTTGTCATCTATCATTTTTCACTTCTTCTCTTAGCTTCTTATTCTTTCACCTTGATTTTTGATACATCTTCTTTGTTGAAAATATTATGGTTCTTTCTTTTTTTCTTCTTCTTCTTTTATGGAGTCTACACCTTTTTCTTTCTTCATGTCTTCTTTTTATTATAATTGCATAAAAATATGTTTATTTTTATTATAATTGCCTAAAAATATATTTATTCTAGGAAGGATATATCTATCCAACAAAACACATATGACCTTGCATTGAAAAACGTAATTGGCATACCATTGTCATCAATTAACTCAAATATTGACTTGACTTGAAAATTGACTTTGACAATTTTAATGAATTTGAGTACATTCATTTGAATTACAATGATGGACTTCAACCTCAATGGTAACTTAATCCTCGGCTTTGATACAATTTTGATGATCGACTTTAACTTCCATTATGACTTTACAAAAGTTTCATTATATAACCATATTATTTCCACTGATGCTAGTTGGACTTGATATTGACTCTATAAATATTTTACATGCTTGATGACATTAATTTCCCTTTGATATTTACTCAACAAAAAATGTTCAACTTTTAGTATAACAAACAATTTTTTTAATGACATGACTTTGTCATTGATTTGGACACATTTGACATAAAATAAAATTACACTCATTTGGAATTGACAACTTTGAGGATCTTTGGACTTATAAATGTGTCCCTTGAATTTAGACCAGAGTCACCCATCACTATGTTAGTGACAAATGTATATACTGCTCAAGTCATGGTGTATATATATATATATTCTTATGACCATTTAATGAATTGACCCTATGCATAAAACATCTAAAACAATTTGTGAGAAATGTATATCCTGGTCAAGTCATGGTGTGTGTGTGTGTGTATATATATATATA
Source organism: Pseudotsuga menziesii (assembly GCA_001517045.1). Taxonomy (NCBI): domain Eukaryota; kingdom Viridiplantae; phylum Streptophyta; class Pinopsida; order Pinales; family Pinaceae; genus Pseudotsuga; species Pseudotsuga menziesii. Next base: position 124,045 of record LPNX010273567.1, read on the forward strand.
TATATATTCTTATGACCCTGTAAGAAATTAAACTCTATAATTCTTTACACCTTCAACAATTGTTGTGATCTTCCCTTTATCCGTGTCAATCTCATTTTACATTTATCTATTTAGGGGCATTTCTTCTCTACATGGTGACTCTCTCCACCAGTTGTACAATCTTCTCTTGTCTTCTGAAGTTGAGCTATCTACTCTATTAGATTTCAAAGCTCCATCATAATTATGAAATTGATATTTCAAGTCATAATCAACATGTCAAGAATTCTAAATCAACCAACCATGTTTGAAACATAGCAAATGTTGTGGGTCTAAGTTCAAGGATCTTGTATTGTTAGTTTTTCACCTTTGAGTTCTTATGCGATTAAATTGCTAACAACATATCCATAATCAACGTTCATGAGAAGACCATTTCTATTGAAATTCAATCTATGTGAATTTCTATGCCATGTTGTCTCTGAAAGTCAAATATTAATGATTCTACCACACACTTTTTTTCATATTCATTTTAAATATTAAGGAAAAAAATATTTTTGTAGCCATTTTTGTATCTTTCTGGGAGGCTGGAGGAAATATTATGCCTATTTCCTCCTTTTTTAAATGAATAGTTTCTCCAACAACACATTTCCTTTGATTTCTAAGGAAGGTTCAATCTCTTTTCCTTTGTATATATATTCACTACTATTATTAGAGGCACCCAGATATGCTACCAAAGAGGAACTCCAAACAATCTTGTGGGTTTCATACCTTTATTAAGCCAATGTTGTGCTTCTCTTTCCAATTGTAGTATGGAATTCTTCTCCTCTTCACTACGAAACACTCTTCTAATGAACTCAAAATTGATGAGTCAACAATCATCCTTTTCACTTCTGACTACCTATTTCACTTTTTTATGGGACAATGTGTTCTCTAGATCATCCCCTTAAACAAATTCACTCTCTTACTATAGCAATCTCATTATTACGACTTCCTTCTCTACACCAGAGCCCCTTGTCACATTTTTCATCCTCTTGTCATCATTTATTTCCTCCTTTCATCCATGTGAATAAATTTTGAAGTTAGTATACACTTTAGCTATGCAAATCAACAATATATCTAGATCAAATTCTTAGAAATAAAACATAGTTGGACACTATAAATACGCCCAATGCACTTCACAAATTTGAAACATTTACAACTAAAATAAAATCCTTATCCTAGAGATCATATAGATTGGAGAGCTTTGTTACATAAATAATAATAATAAAAAAATAAACACTTAAATGAAGAGATGTGAATTTTTCATTAAAAAGGAACGATGGATAATTTAAAAGCCAAGATATTGTAATGTAATCTATCATTAATTATTTGAGCCATATTCTTATATATATTTATTTGAAGATGGTTCATCTCCTTTGGTAATCCATATACATGATTTTCTGCAAAACCAGATACAGTGTTACATTGGTATCAGAGTGTCTTTGCTCCTCCTCAGAGATCGGATTTGGATATTTACTCACCCCCTTTATATTTTTCTTTTTTCTTCTGCCTACTCTCTCCTTCACTACAATCACCTCCATATCCTTCACTTTCCCACCATCTCTCCATCCCTTATGCGTTCCCTCTCTCACAAACAATGCCTCATCTTTGTGTCTCTCCTTCCCCATCCATGCCAGGAATTCAGTGCAACTCATTCTCCCCATCAATGCTACTCCTTTTATCCACACATTCTTTATGTTCACTACCGCTACCCTTGCACAACACTTTCTTCCATATCCCACCTACACAGTCCTCCTTCCTCTCCCCCACCATATCCCAATGTTGCTCCCCCAAAATTTTCTTTGACCTATTTGCACTCTTATCTAGCTTCATTTCAAGCCACCTCTCACTCAACCACCTGCACACAAGCCCCCATCCACCATCCACACTGGTTGGTCACACTCTACTCTTACCCTTGCTCCTAGCTTCAACCACGTGTTCCCTCTTGTTACACGATCCTTACATTTCTCTACATAGCTCCCTCCACTCTCCTCTTCTCGAGCTCCCATTCACACCAACTATCACCCAGACACCTCACCACCTACCCTCGACTTCCTCCTCCACCCTCATCCTCTCGACGCTCCTCCGTACACTTGTGCGCTCAAATCACTCGCGACCTGCCCGTTTTGCTCAAGCCTCATGATCTCCCATTCCCCTTCACCTCTTGCAATCATGCACTCCACCTTCCACCACCTCCACGTTAAATAATAATAAAATATTATAATTATTATTAATAAAAAATATTTTATTTTTATTGATTTTTATTATTATCATTATAGCTTGAACTTTACAATAAAAAATAAAAATATATATAATATAATAATAATTTTTTTATTTTTTTATTATAATTATATTTTTTTTTTCTTTCACCATACTACAAGCCAAAATTGGTTCTAAGTATTCATTGCATATAGATCAAAATGTCATCAAATTATAAGACTCCACATACTAAAACATTGATGATTTTATTGAAAAAAAAATTGAGAAATTGGAGACAATGATGAACCTCAAGATAGACTCTATCATAAAGAGGTTGGAGAATTATAGATCTAGTAATCCCCCAAAACAACATAGTACTTTGACAAAATCGATTGCCTCATCCATAACTACATACTTAGTGACATCACCTTCGTATAAAACATCTCCAAATCAACTCACTTCTGACAAGGATTGTGATGAAGAGAAAGTTTAAAAAAAGGAAGACATAATTAACAAGGATGAAAAAGAGGAAGACACGAAAAACCATTATGTCAATAAAGATGAGATTAATGATATTGATCAATATAAAAGGAATGTTACGGTAGATGAACAACATTTATGTTGCTCAAAGATTGAATTTTTGGATAGGATCATGAAGAAGTCAGGGAGCTACAATTCAATGAAGAAGCCATGGATGCTACTATTCAAAGAAAACAAGTAAAATACATAAAGACTTCCAATTAAGTTGATGTTGGTTTAATTGTCATTCATTTCTATAACAATAATCAAACAACTTTGGAATGGTTAAAGTTTAAGTGCACACTCCCTAAAGTTGTAACATGGAAGCCATCTACAATTATATGGCTTGAGGAAACTAAGAAGGCTCACATTGATGTATTAAAACTCCAAGCACTTAGAGGATAACCATTTCTTTGATTTCCAAGGTCAAAGAGCATCTGTTAAAAATATTTTTTTTATTATGACATCCAACGTAGGATCCACAACTAGTGCAAAAAGTGGAAGTAAAGAATATGCACAATTGCTCATAATCGGAATCCAAAACACGACGTTGAAAACAAATAATTGCAAGTTGTATTGTTTGAAAAACTCACCATTTAAGAAGAAAGGATTACAACACAAGTTCCAGAATCACATCCATAGAACAAAATCGATCCAATATTGGAGTGTTTGAGTCAATACTTCAAACAAAACCTATAATAAGATGAGAACAACACTCTCAAATTTGAGGACAAAGTTGCCCTTAAGGGAAGGGCATTGTTACATAAATAATAATAATAATAAATAAACAAAATGAAATGATTGTTAATTAATTAAATGAAGAGATGTGACCTTTTACTTGAAAAGGCACGATGCATTATAAAATCCAAGATATTGTAATGTAATCTATCATCAATTACTCAATTCATATTCTTATATATGTCTATTTCAAGATGGGTCATCTTCCTCGGTAGCTCGGATACGATGTTGCAATCTTATGTAACTAGAGTGAATCCCATCACATATGCTACGACTTTGGATACAAAAACTTCAATTAACATGGCTCTACTTGAAAACATGCATCCTCAAGTAGCAATGAAAAACTTTGTTAGAGACTAAACTTTGTTAGAGACTGCTATGTATCTCGAACCAATGGTTGTTAGATAAAATAGCATAGATCCATTTTAAACCCAAATCTATCAAGCATTGAGAGGTATCCAATTTCTTGAGATGTACATTTTTTTTTACCATTTGGATTCCTGTCGGTACTTTATAGATTCGGGTTTAAAATGGATCTATAGTATTTTATTGAATTTTTGATATTTTTTATTTATGTCGGCTAGCATAAAGTGACTAACGTGACAGGATCTCTCCCATACTGAGATAGAAAGCACCTCGTTTCTCTCGGTGGAGTGAGTATAATATATATATATATATATAAGTTGACATGCTATAAATTTTTTAATTTTTTAATTTTTATTATTATTAATTTTTATTGAGTTGACCGGTGCCACGTCAGCGTTACAGACGAGACACATCTCTCCCATTTGAGTTGTATAAAGCGCCTCTCGGTGCAATGAAATTCACATTTGTTTAGGAAACAGCCTTGCATTGGATTTGATACCAAATGTTGGGTTCAAGATGTAGCAACAAATACACACAATCAAATATGAATCAAGGGACACATTGAACTTTCACTTAAAAACCCCCTTATGGATATTTTTTTTCTCAAAACATTCTTAGTTGCCAAACTTTGTTGGATATTGGAATTTTTTTAGTCCTTCTAGAACATAGCCCCAATACTCCTCATTATAATTGATTCATTAACACCTTTAACAGTCATAATTGATAGGGTTCATAACCATATGACAAGAGAGCTATTGGAATGCCCAATTACCATTTTTGAGGGGAAGGAGAATAAGGTATATAATATCACATCATTGTTTTTCTAAATTACAAAGAACCCTAGATAATTGAGAACATATACTTTAAAATCCACATTTATGCTCCTTTAACAAACATACTTGAAATTTTTTGCAAATGTTATCTTTGCTATCATTTGGTTGCATTCGTTGATTTTTATATATTTAATATTTGCACATTTTCCCTTCATAGCTAGCATCATAGTAGACCTATTTGAGGATTCAAATCCTTCCTCTCATCAGAGGAAGAGTTCATGCTACACCTCCTAACTATATTTGATGCAAGAGGCCACCACTCAACACACACATGTGCATCTGCAATTGGATCTACATACCTTGTTCAACACTCCCCTTCACATGCTTGTTACGATCCCTCCTACATCAAGTGGAGGTACCCCCACCCCATGCAACAACATGGCCTATTCCAACCACCATACCATTTATGTCTAGTTTAAATATCCTCAATTCATATAATCTCATTAACGACCCTATCTAGCATGAAATAGCATGGGCTAACATGCGAGTGAAGTTACCTTTGAACATTCCAAAGTTTCAAAGGAAAATAGAAGGGTTATTTAGCCAATCAGGTGATGTATTTTTCCTTGTACTGCTCATCCAACAACAAAGTCAAAGACATAATTTGGTTGAGTCTATTTTAGAGGACCATCATGGGACAACTACTTAATAATATGTTAATGTGTTAACATGAACACATACCACATTTGGGTTCATAGCCACTATTTTCTTGACCTATTTTTATCTCCCAGCTTAGTATGACCTTTGCTTGGAGATTCGTTTTGAATTTAGGTATGAAACATGTACGTACATGGTCGTCATGGGCATTCTTAATTTCAAAAAGCAGGAAGTAACTTTAGAGATTCGATTAATTTCCTAGTTTACCGGGAACATTGTTTGAAATGTTTGGGTTAACGTGTATGGATGTGACTGTAGGCTTAGGCTAAAATAAAAGGCAGAGAAGGAAAAACTTCCCAAGGAGGCCATACTTACTAAATCTATGACACTCTCATGATTGACTGGAAAAACCTGCCTGCAATCTCTGATGCAACGAAGATAAAGACAACCAACGGTCAGAGTTTCATTTACGTAGAAAGGATTTGCGAACAAAGTGTTTGTTAAAATGGGTCAATGATAATATTGGTTTATTCTTGCATTCGAAGTGTTTGAATAAATTCATCAGTCTGAAAAGAACTCCTGTGTTTGACCTTATTCGCAGTTTGGTTTGTTTTTCAATCTTGATAGAAATGGTAAAATAAAGAGTACTTTGTTAGTTCCTTGGCAAGGCAAAGCAGGGTAGCTGGGTAATATGTTTTTTCCATTTGCGTAGTTTTGGCTTGTTTAATCTAATCGTTGTTCCATTTGTGCTAGTAGCATGAACAAATTTTAGAATAGCGAAACAAAGTATGCTAATACTCGGGGATCGTCATTGCTCTGAACTGTGGGCTATAGCAGATATGTGGGAATTTATCACATATCCGGTTCATACGGACAACTTAGGCATATTTAATTTTCTCTAATTATTAATAAATACTATTTTTTTAACCTATATTTCTAGTGTTAGGGTTAGGTTTTTTTTTTCTCTCTTGCATGTTTTAACCTTATTCTATAATTTTCTTAAAAGTCTATATATATTACTAGGTCCACTTAGTAAGTGAAATTGACATGGCATCAACTTGTTATCACGGGTGTCCAATACGATAGAGAAAATTGAGGGAGGCATAACTTGTGTATATATATAAAAAAAAAGATTATTTAAAGTTTTAAAGTAACTTCAAAAGATTTTAGAACCCAAATCACCAAAATAAAACTTGCCCATAAAATGAGCTTACAAGCCACTATCTCAAATTTTGCCATAGTCCCAAAAGTTTTACAGGGTAAAATCACCAAAGTAAGAGTGCCAATAGAATGGGCTTACAAACCAATACCTCAAATATTTCCATCTAAAAGTATCAAAATTTATATCAAATAAAAATACTAAAATAAATAACAAATTATATAAATGAACATTTTAAATTATTTAAATAAAAGAAACATTTAACAATAACAATGAAGTGTTAACAATAAAGTGTTAATGTGTGAGAAAAATTTTTAGTCTAAAAATTCTCGACCTATTTATGGTTTAGTACTCCTTTACTCTTTCTTAATGATTAATCTTAACTTTTTTACTTTTTTACTAATTTCTTCTTCATTGAAATTACAAATATTCATATAATTACCATTATTATCTTTCAAAAAATTGTCAATCAAGTAAATAACACAAACATGAAATATGTGGTTTCAAATTAAATGAGGTTCCACATAACCCCAACTTCCCCAAGATATCATAGCAAAGGTAAATCCTAAATCCAATATAGTCCTCTAGGGCCTATTCATTATTGTTAAGGAAAGGTAAAAGAATGAGGTCTCTAGGGCCTATTCCTTATTGTTCAAGGAAAGGTGAGAGAATTAGTCTTTCTTTCCATTTCCTAGCATTGGAAAGAGACCAAAAGTATTGGCTAGCATTGGCTTTGCACCATGAGCTTGCTCATCTGTTTGAATTTATATAAGTTGTTAATCTTATAGCCCCTAGTGAACATTTGGTGTTGATGGCTCACTAGTACAATTTAGTAAAATCCTTGTTTGCGGACCATTGATAGATTACACATTGTCTCTTTTGCCTCATATTAGATAATGATAATTAGAAAAAAATGAGACCAGGCTTTATTTTCTCCATTTTGAAGTTACCTATAATGTTGCATCCCAAGCCTTGACTTTTAAAGTGGGTTACTAATGAAGGTCAACATTTTTTGATGAATTGTTGTTGCATGGTTAAGTTTTTGATGAATTGTTGTTGTATGGTTATGTTTTTTATTCCTCATTTTAGAGATACAATGGAGTGTGATTTCACATCTTTAATTACTCTATACTCATTTTGAGTCACCCTTATAAACATGATCATCATGCTATCTATGATGAAAGATTAAAACTATACACCCTTAAGTTGTTTCATCAAATAAACCTCATCTCAAACCATGGTAGGTTTTCCCTTTAGGAAACAAAAAGTAGGAGCTTCATGCCAACTTTCCCTTGGGGTAATTCACCTTCACCACACACATCATGACAACCCTAAACCAACCAAAAGTGTATATTCGAGGTAATTCATCTTCACCATAGACATTATGACAACCCTAAACCAACCAAAGTGTACAAAATATAAGATCTTCACCATGAATAATGTACCCTAACTAATTTATAATAAGGTTGAAATTGTCTTTATGTAATAGAGTTCACCTTCTAAAAAATAACGTACCTAACCCTAGTTTGTTTGCAACCCCTTTCAACAACTTATGGTTCAAGATAATGTTGATCTTATCCTTGGTGGAATATTGTGCAATGCTCTCATGTGATGACTATCCCCACCGAAACTTCTAGATTTCATTGGAATACTAAGTGGAGGCCGGTGGCCGACCATAAAATGACTATTAAAAAACGATGTCACCTTTACATAGCAGAGCGCCGAGCATGTTCTGGACATTCGCAAGCTTCTTCAAAGATCTCGAAGTTCTTGATAGTGCTGTGCTGCATGTTCTGGACACTCGTAAGTTTCTGGAAAGATCTGAAAGACGCATTCGTAACACGACTGTCTGTGACCTGTAGTTGCTTTAAAATATAAAGCAAATTATATCGCCGCGATAATATTGGTTTATTCTTGAATTCAAAGTGTTTGAAGAAATTCATCAGTCCCCAAAAAGCCACTATTGACCTCATTCCCTCCACTATTGACCTCATTCCCTCTACTATCTGGCATATCTTCTTCGCCGTTTCGTTTGTCTTCAATCTTGATGGGCTTATTTTCATTTTGTGCAAAAATGGGAAAAACAAAATTACTTTGTTAGTTCCTTGTGAAGAAAAAAGGTGAGTAGTTGGGGTAGATCTTTACTCTCTTAATGTTTTAACGTCTTTTTTGGCTTGTTTAATCTGATATTCCTGTTCCCTAATATTCCTGTTCTACCATGGGAATCTTTTGTTATTTATCGAGCCTGTTCTAGCATGGGAATCTTTTGGTATTTATCGACCTTAAATAAGTATAATTTCTATATAATTTAGCATAAATAAACAGGTTATTTTCATTATTTAGTTTCATGAGGAACGAGTTCTGAGGCAAACGAGCTAGCATTTAGAGAATGAACGTGTAGGAGAAAAGATAGAAAGTGCCATCAAAAGGGGTTGGAAGACAACGAAGAAAACTCTAGACAGGGGCTGATTAATGCCTGTTCCATTAGTGACGAAGAAGAAAACTGTAGCTAATTAGTGCCTATGCCCAAGTAGTGACATGGGTTGATCATCGGTGGCGTTGGCTCAAACTTCTAAGTTTCTCTCTCCCCATCCTCTATCATTGGAATAGGCACATGAGACTTTTTGGATGCAAAGTTTTCCTTAAAGTTTACATCTTTATTTACAACTTTCTTTCTCTCCACTAGAATATAGATCTTGTAGGCCCTTGAAGTCTCACTATAAATGGAAAACAAGCCCTTCTTGCTAGATGGCCCCATCTTGGTCCTCTTCTCGAATGGTATATGGACATAAACTAAACAACCAAAATGTGGAAATGATTCACCTCTGGAATTGAAACCAGTTAATGCCTCATCTGGTTTCTTTTCCTCCAAAATCCTATGAGAACACATATTTTGGATGTATATTGTTCCATTGTATTCTTCTGCCCATAGAAATTAAAAAAAATCTTGTTCATGCATTATGGCATTTGCAACTACTATGATGGATTGGTTCTTTTGCTCTACAACTTTGTTATGTCATGGGTTGTATGAAAGAATCAACTCCCTCTTGATTCCTTCATCCTTGAAGAAATACTCAGAAACATTGGAGGTATATTCACTCTCATTGTTTGATCTCAAAGCTTTTATGATTCCCTTTTTGGTTCTCCACATGATCCATGAACTCCTAAAACCTGCTAAACACCTCATCTTTTTTCTTTAAGAGGTATATTCAAGTTTTGTGAGAGAAGTCATCAATAAATGAAACATAATACATGGTTCTTGTGATTTATGATATTGACATTGGTCCACATACATACGAAGGATCACATATAAGGTGTGCACCCTCTACATACAATTTGTTGCTCAATGTTGAAATTTGGGATATCTATGACAATATCCCTCAGAATAGAAACAATCAATGATGTAGGTGCTACATCCTCTTGTACCATAACTTGGATAATTTATGTGTGTTATGCACTAAAGCTCTAATGGGTTCACCCTATAACTTAGTATGAATTTATTTCTCTAACCTCAATCACTTGAGTTGATCTTGGATTAAAATCCTTCAGTATTATGAGGAGTGGATGGTTGTTGAACTCTATTATCTTCAATGGCCGAAACTAAAAGAAAATTCTTCTTGAAAACTTTCTCAAAATAGGAGGTAAACTTGTTCATCTTGGTTTCAATTGAGACCGCTGCCTAATTATGCTATTGCTTCCCTTTCCCCTCCTATCTATGACATATGAAGAACTTGATTTAGCAGAACTCCATATTCCTTGCTATGAGGTTGACTTGTTGCTATTCACCTTACCCTTATGTCCTATACCTTTAGCCTTGTTTGTTTGACCAATTAGGGCATGGTCAATGCCTCATCCCTGCTCGTTGGCGTTGGAATCCATTCGAGTTTCCTAGCTCTTTGTCTTCAACCTTCTTCTCATTTGCAACTAGTTGGAAATTAACCCACATGACCTTCATCAAGTAACTTGTGATGGTGTTTTATTTGGTGATCTCAACAGATCTTTAAATCTGTTATTCCATACCATATTTATGTTGATGTAATCCTTCTAGCAAAAGGATAACTACGTAATCAGACATATTTCATTTTCTTCATAGGTTTATGAGGGATTAGATGCCCCTTTATAACATCCATGATCATCTACATGGCCTTCACTTCTTTCTTCTTGTGAGCTAGTAGAAGTTGTGGATCTCTCAACAATGCCATTACATCCTTGACAATGTCCTAGAGATCATTCTCTTCTAATTGAAGAGTTACCCTAACCTTCCATGCTAGGAAAGTTAAGGCATCATCCATCCAATCAGTCCTTGAACATGAGGCTAGTTGATTCCATCTCTAATATTCACACAAACCCCTACTCTAATTATCCTCTCAACTTGATACCAACTACAATTTCCAAACCATAGGTGAATTCCATACTTCTGTTCTCTATCCCAATTAATTAATTTGTAGAATTTAATTTCTTTAAATAATAATAATCACACATATAGATGGAAAATGAACAACAAAAGCATAAACAACATAAACTTTAACACACACAAAATTTAATCATTCAAATTATATTTTCATTAATACATAAAACATTAGATGGAAGCATCAACAACCATTGTAACTAACAACTATATGCTGCACTCGAATAGGGAAAAAGCTACACACTGGCGGTTTTTTCTTCCTAGAGCTTCCTGGAACGTGATGCTATTTTTTTAGGGTACTATTTTCCTAGCCATGCGTCGCCCCTGTACCATTTTTTGTTGTGGTTTTTATCTTTTTGTCCTGTGAAAACGGATTTGGGGTCACCATTGAGGGTGTCAGATGTATCACCTGTGCCACTCATTTCTCCAGTGAAGAGGGCCTTTTTGAATAACAAACATAGAAAGAAGGCCAAAGTTTTTAAATCTCTGGAACAAAGGAAGAATTTTGTCTTGGGTAAGGACGTGTTCATGGACAAGGTTGAGTCATTGTGCCATTGGGATCTAGTCGGATGGCCTGAATACGTTAAGCTGGATAGAGGCAGTAAATTGGAGTGGGTCACTTGACATTAGAATTCGTTGCTAAATTATCTCTCGTGAGTGAGCCTCTTCGCTAATGGGTGGCTAGTCTTTCTCTTTCTGGAGATTTTAGATGCGGATTAGATACTGGATAGGGGTTCTTTGGTCTTGTGTAGATGGCACATCAAATTTCACCTATTGCGTGAGTGGGATACAAAGTGTCACCTTTGGTTATTACTTCCTAGCTTTCCCCTTTCGTTTTGGTCAAAAGACATTCTGAGGGTCTTGTCAATACCCTTGGGAGGTTTGTGGCAGTTGATGTTTCATCTTTGCACTCATATGACAAGTGGATGGCATGCGTTTTGGTTGAATTAGATGTGTCCCCTGAACTCTCGGTGGAGGTGGAAATTCAATGGGGTGAGCAATCATATGTTCAGTGCTTGGACCACCTGTATTTACCCTTTCTGTGTCATTTTTGTCATGATATAGTTCATCTCAAGGATTGATGCCCTTTCCTTCTTAATGCTGGTGAATTGCATGATTTTGTTGTGATCGAGACCTCATCTGGAAGGGTGGGGACCCTTTCAACATACACAAATCTTGCCTCCCCTCCTCAGTCTATGCCTACTACTGGTAAGCTTGGCTCACAATTGTCGGATGTTTATGTTGATTTCTCTTTGGGGGTTTAGATTTTATTGATGCGGTTGAAAAATATGTTATTATTCATCATGCTTCCTTACCATCTTTCTTGTCTAGTAAGACCATTGTATATTCTTTGGCCCCTCCTTTGAATACCTTAACGACGTCATATTGTTCGGGAGGGGTGGGAAAGAATGTTTCCACTGCTACTGGGGTTTCTTCTGTGTTTTTTCCAGCTAATTCACCCTCTATGGTTGGCGGGTTAGCACTTGATGTTGATCTTGCTACGGGATTGGAGAAGGATAGGGCGTTTGGGGGGGCTAGGGAAGCTCCACTTTTTATATCTTTATATTTTCCCCCATTTCCTTCTTATGTGGGGGTTACACTACCTCCTGAGGTAGAGAATCCCACCCCTACTATCCCTATTGGTTCGCCTCCTTTCATAGACCCCTCCCTTCATGAATCCCTTCCTATTTTCATGGATTGCACTCCCTTATCTTCCTCTTTCATCCCTTTGGCATCTAACTGAGACCAGCATGTGACAATCAAAAGGGGGATAAAGACTCGATAGATTATGGTTGGGGATAAGATGGGGTCACTTGTATACCCCTCTCCACCAGAATTAAGGAGGTTGCATGTGATTGAATTTATTTGGTATACCCCTCTCGCTCTAGGGCGCTTAGAGAAGTGTCACCCTTGCATTCAATGACCTGATACATATGCTCTATTACAATATTAGGGGGTGGGGGGTGAACAAACAGAGGTATCTCAGTTTACTGTTGGATGGGTTATGTCTTGAAATGGTATTATTCCAAGGAACATGCGTTACTCCTCTTTGCTAAGCTACATCCAGGATGGGACTTCTGTCCTACAGATGTTGTGGGTTTGTCGGGGGGTTTAATAGTGGGTTGGAACCCAAAGGTGTGGAAGGTTAGGTCCTTTCTTACGTTTGTTGGAATTATGGTGGGGGCTTCTTACAGGGGATTAGTTGTTTCTCTATTGTGTCTAAATTGCCATGGACCTTTTCTTAATCGAAAGGTTTTTTGGGAAGCAGTCATGGCTGGGGATTTATTTAATACTTCAAATATGATCATTGCAGGTGACTTAAACTTCACTACCTCGGATGCAAAGATCTGGGAGACCAAGGCTCGAGTGGATCTTCTATTGGATTAATTTTCTCATTTACTGGTACGTACGTAGATGGTGTATCTGTTACCAACAAAGTCAGGTCTGACTTGGGGCAATGGTAGAGTTGGGGATGTTGGGGTCTATAATAGGTTAGATATATTTGTGGCCTCTGAATCTTTTCTCTCTAACTGTTATCATTTCGGGTTTGTACTTAACCATTTGATATCTAAGACGACTTACCTATTTTTTTTGAATGGGATTTTGGGATCACAAGACCCAGGTATCCCTATAAGTTTAATCACACTTGGATACTTAAACAGGATTTTATACTCCTGTTGCACAAGGAATGGTCTGCTGATGATATTCTTGGGGAATTTGATGCTATAAAATCCTTGGCTTATAAGCTTAATATATTGAAGCATAAGGTTTTGCTTTGGGAGAAGGATATGAAGAGGGATAGGCATTTGGAAAGGGATCGGATAGATCCCAATATAAAAGACTTATTTTTTGCAGTCATCGACGAACATACTTACTTTGGAGGACACCTTAGTCTTGGTTGATCTAAAGTCTTGCAAGGATTCATTGTTAACACAAGAAGCCTCTACATGGTGACTGAAGAGTTGAGCCATTTGGGTGGACTTGGGCGATGCAAATACAAAGTTTTTCCATTATTTTTCCACATCGAGATGAAATGGAAACTCCATTTTGGAACTCTGTGATGAGGATGGTACTCTACTAAATTATCAAAAGCTGTTAAAGAAGGGTCTTGTGGATTTCTTCTCCATGCATTACAAGGAGGAAGGGGGTTCCCTTATTACAGATCAACTTAAAGTGATAAGTTTGTATCTGTTGTAAAGTAAAGTTTCCTATGGATAGGGTTTAAGAGGCCATTAATGTACTGGGGTTGAAAGAGAGATGCAAATGGTTCTGCAAGTAAATACAAGCAAGATCATATATTAGAATGGTTTATACCTTAGCCAAACAAAGGTTGATCCAAGCATCCCTTCAATCATCCTCTTTCTCCTCTTTTTCCTCTTGCTCCAAGATACCCGCAAAATGAATTATACCTTCCTCAAACCAATATGACCACATATAAAGAAATGATAATCAAATAAATATGAAATAATAATCTTATTAACATCATCATATGATCATAAACAAAGATTCAATCACACATTGAAAAATAATTTGGGAAGAAGAAGGACAACACATCTTTATTAATCATGAAATGAAGTACAAATATACCTTCTCTTCAAGTTGGACACTTCATGAAACCTTGATCTGGTTTTGTTGTTTCTCTTCTCGAAGGAACTCAGCCTCCAAGATCGACAACAAAAGGGGATGAACGCTAGGGAAAAGGTGTGGGCAAAGAGAGTCCCAATTCCTCTAGCATGACAATGAAAATTTTCAATTCCCTTCTCATGGACCTCCCTACCTCTATTTATATTCTTCTGAAGAGATAGGGTTGAAGACAAAGTACTTACAACTGAAGGAGTCAGTTGCATAACCACCCAAACTACCCAAAATTCAAAAAACGTATTTTTGACATGAATACGCAGGTTGTAGAGACATCAGTCGCATATGCAGGAGGTATGCATGGGTTGCAATGCAAATAGACACATATTTAGGGCATACATGAGTATTATATATAGCAATCCACACACAATATGTGGGTTTCCTTAAAGCAAATCTCGTATGCATAAAAAAATATTGTTTTAAGGGTACTTTTGGGAGTTTTTGGACTTTGGTGTCTTCTGAAAAGTTTTATCTGACTGAAATTCCTTTCCATTGATGCAGAGAAGAGTTAAACCAGAGTTACAAAACTCTAGATATTGATCCTCCAAGTCAGGTGTTTTTTAGTGACTTTCATGAAGTGTCGTCATGGAAGTGTCGACATGCGACAAAAACATGGGAAAGTGGTCACAAGTAGAGATGTGTCATTTTGAGCTATAACATATGCCCCCTAATGTATGAGGTTAGAGGGGAATATGATAGCCGAAATAAATAATAAAGGAAATAGCTGAGAATGGAGAGATCAAAGAGTCCAAGATCAAAAGTCTTGAACAAAGGTACTTGAAAGAGAGATAAATGTCAGAAAAACTGATCTCTAGGACATACAAGTCCATATACAAATCATCGCCATAAAGATACAGGAGGATCCAACATATGTATAAGTGATGAAACTATCATGGTCACTCAATATGAAAAAAGGTTCCATATCAAATATAAAGGAGTCATGGCCACAAATGAACAAGGTGGATCCATGCTCAACAATCGATCATAGCCACAAAAATACAAGGTGGATCTATGTCTCAACAAAATGTCATATGAAGTGTAACAAGGTCTTGCGCAGCTTGGGAAATAGAAAACAATAATGATGCTACTGTCGGCCCAAGGTCTTCAATCCAAACCACCCAAAAAGGTACGAATTCTAATGATGTGAATAAAGGAGTTGAAGTCGAACATGGAAAAAACCGTTTGATTATCGGTTAATAATGAGAACCATTAACAAACACGAGGGAAACCACCATTAAAGAAAATGGTCCCCAAGGTACCTAGTACATTCTAACAAGTGTGAATACAAGGACTTGAATTCGAACACTTGAAGAATCCATCAAGTAGGAGACAGTAAGGTATTCCCACTACCCAATAGTGAGGGAAATTTCCATTGATGACTGCAATCTCCAAGGTACTGCCATAAAACTCTAAATATCATTCCCAGATCAAGAGGTGTTGTAGTTGATAAGAAGAGATCCGTTGGAAGGAAGGCATTAAGGAATCCTTTATCATACAACACAAGGTAATTCAAAGACTAATTGGATCTAGAATTGGTACTGAATCTCATGACAAGGACCACCAAAGACATGATGTAATGAACTGATACCAAGGAATGGCCGACACAAAAGGTCAAGGAAACTACAGAATGGCTAGCAAAGGTTTAATCCTTGAACAGTGAGCACGACACAAAAGTGACCTAGGCATATTTTGACACAAAAATACCAACGACACAAATCTGTAATGTAGGAGACATTGACAGATTCCCCATATAATTGGAAAAGAAACCAAGTGGAGGAGTAAGAAAATATGAATCGGGATAAGGTCAAATACTAGGACCCAACTGTTGATAGACTCAAAACTGGTGCTTTTTTCAAGGAAACAAGACTCTCTTCCATGATGTAAAATACATGTTAATGAACTTCCCTTCCCCTCTTTCTTCTAAAGGTTTAACAAGTCCAAGAAAGAAAACTTGAGAACTTCTTCATTTTTGGCAAACTTGAATAAGAGACAGAAGAATGCTTGATAAAGCAATGATTCGTGGATTTTACGAGCCTGAACTAGTACATGCTCGATAATGTTTTCATAGTTTAGAGAGTCTGAAAACTCCAAAGAAGACTCCTGGGGGTGATTTTTTGTCCAATTTAGTCTCATGAGGCCAGAAAAGTATGAAACTAACCATAGAGGAACTCTCTTAGCTTCAGAAGAAGATAGGCACACCTTTTTCATAATTAGTCAAGGAGGTCCGAAAAATGTTAAATTACCACCTATCCAACGCTCCTTCAAAAGCAGCATACAGCCTGTGTTTTACGAGTGTGAAGGAAGGAAAGATCAATCGAAAAGATCCATTTGATTATGAGAAATGGGGCTTACAATAGTAAACTCGATGCTTTGTTCTTTAGGGTTTAATGAGCATGACAAAGACATAAAGTACACTCACAATCTTTTTCATGTTCAGGTCTAGAGCATGAAAAAGAGAAAACTAAGCTCATACTGGGAGCTCCTTTTCCATAAATTTAGTCCCTTAGGACCGGAAAAGTGATAAACCTATACCTGAGAGTACTCATCTCAATTCCATAGAAAAGAGAGCGATCCTTTCTCTTACTATTCCACATGGTCTGAGAAAGTGATAACCTACCACCAATGTGGATGCCCATTCACATATTATTAATGAGTTTGAACAGACAAGTTTAATCGACAGCCAAGTCTATTTTGAGGAGTCAGACATGGGCCTAAAGAAACTCAATATCTTTCCCATGACGTTTTAACAAGTCCGGAAAAGTCTTACTGCTTTTAATGAGCTCGTAGGAGATAAAAAAGAATGCTCTAAATGCGAGGAGATGAGTGTCATAGGAAGGTGAAACTAGTTCCAAGCGCAAGGAAAAAACCTATGCATAATGCAAGGAAAGCGAGCAAGATAAGGACACTCGAGGAACGTCTCCTCAAGCTAAAGGGTTTCAAGTTGCAAAGGAAAAATGATACAAGTCTTAGCGATGATGAGAACAAATATGAGGGCTTATATAACGAGCTAAAATCATGGAAGCCGACATCAGGCTCAAAAGCACGAGCAGGATACATGAAAATGCAGTTATAGCTTGAACAACAAGGCAAGGCCAGTAAACAGTTGTGAACCCAACTAAAAATCTTGTCTCCAAGAAACAACAACATGAGGATCATATTCAGAAGAAAAGATCTGATGCAAGTCATTTTGGCAGAAACACATGTGACTTTGCTATCTTCTATAAAAGGTAAAGTCAAGGAAGAATCGACTAAAGAAGATTCTATAGGACCAAGGATCGAGGGTTTATAATTAGTAATATCAACCTCAAAAAGAGAGAAAAAATCAACAAGAGAGATAGAGTCTACAGGAACAAACTCAATATCACAGGAGTTGAAAAATTCATAAGAAAAATCAAACTCATTAGGATCACTGACTTGCTGTTCAAAGAAAAAGTCAAAAGACTCAACAAGACCAACATAATAAGACTGATCCATGGGAATACCAAGCTTACTAAGCAAATCAGGGTTATACTTAGACACAACTGAACCGATATCCATAAGAAGGTTGAACTGTAGGATTCGTCATCAACAATATAACGAGCAAACGTATATGGTTCAACTTTGACCTTTATCTGGAAATGTGTATTAGAAGGAAGGCGCATCTCCTAGGCTATCCCAATAAAAGGAAGCAATCTAATATCTTGGTGGGGGTTCATCCGAAGCAAGTTCAATTCCCCCTTGTTCAGTAAGTTCTGAACTGGGAGTGAAGAAAATGTGACTAGCAGACACTTCACTCTCCAAAGGAAGAGTGCGATTGATCAACAATGGAATCGATTCAACCACTTGTGAAAGTCGCTCTCTGAAGGGAGAGTGGGATTGACCAAAGGTGACATTGGTTCAATCACATCAGGATCACTCTCCAAAATAAGAGTGGGATCGGCCAAAATTGATATTGGTTCAACCACTTGATCAAACAAAGGTTGATTAGGTTGTTGAGAAACTACAGGTTGTTCAGGAGAAGGAAATTCTTGAGTCTCGAACCACACTCTTCGCACCTCTATGATAGTAGGGCACTGGTGAGTAAGATGGTCTCTCCCTCTCATAGATTACAAGGAAACTTAAGTTTTCACTTCGAACGACCAATTTTCTCAACAGTGTCAACATGACTAGCAGTGGCTGACTGTTTGCTCTCAACATGATCTACGAAGGGTGAGATTTTTCACCCAGCATGACCACCAGAGGCTGGGTGACTGGGTCCAACCTGACTAAGACAGGTTGGTTTTAAAAAATATTAAGCATGTTCAAAAACAACATAACCATGAAACCAATCTCTTTGCACCTCCATGACAGAAGGGCATTTATAAGTAAGGTGGTCTCCCTCACAAAGCTTACAATGAAACTTGGGCTTGTGTTTTAAATGGGAAGTCTTTTCAACAATGTCAACATGAATTGCAGTGGCGGACACATTATCTCCAGCATGAACTGTAGAGGCTGAAAGGCTGCCCCAGCATGACTTGCAGAGGTTGAGAGACTGGGTCCAACCTGACTTACAGAGGTTGGACGAGAACCACAAACATGAACAACAGAGGATGAATGGTTAGAATCAATATGGTTTGTAGCGGTTGAGTGTGTGCCCCCCGCATTAACTTCAGAGGTAGGGTGGATGGATCCAACATGACTTGCAGAGGTTGGATGGGAAGGTTCAACTTGAACATCAGAGGTTGAACGAGTGCATGAACTGCAGAGGCTGAGTGACTTGATCTGAAGTGACCTGGAAAGGTTGGAAGGATCCCACCAGCATGATCAATAGAGGCTGGATGGTTAAGATCAACTTTACTTGCAAAGGTTGAGTGCTTAGATCCAACATGACCTACAGAGGTTGGATAGGTGCCCCCAGCATGAACAATAGAGGCTGGGTGATGAGGTTCAACTTAACTTGTAGAGGTTGAGTGTTTAGATCCAACATGACCTGGAGAGGTTGGATAGGTGCCCCCAACATGAAATGCAAAGGTTGGGTGGTGAGGTTCAACTTGACTTGTAGAGGTTGAACAGGTGCCCCCTTTCTTATGTACCTTCTTCCTATTCCTCCTTCTTTTACTCCTTCTACACTGTCGATTACTAGTATCAGTACTTTCACGGCATGAGGTAGAAGTAGTAGGAGAATCAACTACAAGTGAAGGGGAAGCATTGTTTTGATGCCCTTCATATAAGGAGCTTACTTGAGAAGCACCAAAATCATTCAGGACAGTTGGAGTGGAAAACAACCACACTGGTAGCCCTAGGGGTGAACCCAGGAAGATTCAAGGTGGCCATCAAAGGAACAACAACATTCCCCGTGAGAGGAATAGTACAAGGAGTTCCCAACGTGGGGATCTCTTAGTTGGTGTTCAAAGGGGTGCTAGCCATAGTTTCAAACTAGGAGACAAATTCTGAGGTTAACAAGCAACCATAAGTACAAAGCACACATCTAAAGGCAAACTAAGTACATACAAACCACACAACACTCACTAAAAAATTCTTAAAGCCAAACAGACAAACAAGTATAAGATATGCTTTCCAAAAGAAAGCTGAGAGATAGTTACTTGGCATCCTTGTAGATGTTCTTAGGCATAAGTGGAGGAATCACCCACCACCCTCCCACACCTTCTACTCGGGTTACCTTCCAAGCCTGTCCAAGGTCAACTAGAAATAGCCTTCTGGTGTACCTGTGTATGAACCGTAGATGTCAAAAGAGACTAAAGGCTACCGCAACTATACTGACAGTCTGGGGGGACAGTCACAAGCCTGGTTCGTACGCATGGGAGGGGTAGCAAATCCTGAAACCCTGTCAACACCGGCACCGCATGGGGCCTAAAGGGTGGTATTGACAAAAGTCCCCATATGCGCAAAAACCTTGGTCTACGCTTTGACAAGGAATCATAAGGTTATTTCCTTAGTCCAAGTCTCCATGCAGCCTCGTGCTTAACTCTCATTTGAGAGGATATTCCCATATACAATCAACATAGAAGAGGATTTACATAGTGATTTGCCTACTATGTTTGAATTTAAACACTTGTGGAGAGTTGAAACTCCCTAATCCACAAGTCTAGCCTAAGCTAGTTGGTGTAGGAGCCTGTAAAATAAAACTTACTAATAATTTTTAATTATATCGTTCATTTTAAAAGGCTTTTTTTAGTCAGAGGGTAAATGGCATGAAACGTATGTGGTGTTTTGACTCAAATTTGAAACAAAATGACTAAGCAAAGAGAAATGAAAAGAAAAGAGCAAAAACTATTCTCTTTCTTTTTCAAATAGAAACTTGAAAGCCACAAAAGAACAATTCCTTTTTTATTTTTTCAAAAATAATGATATGTAGTGCATTAAAGACCAAACGCTAATCTACATGCATATTAAACAACTATATGTTCTTTTTTATTTTTCTTTTATAAATGCAAAAGAAAAATACCTACAAACTAAAGTATCTAGATAACAAGAACAAAGCAAAGGGAACTCTTCTATACAACCACCAAACAGACAATAGAATTCCCTAGAGTCGGTATAAACCCTACCTGGAAGGAAGGCTTGCATAAGAGACAAGTCAACTATTTTGGCATGGTGAAGTTAACCAACAAAATAAGAAGGAAACAAAAACCAATAAGCTTCTAAGTTCCTACAAAGATCACTAACAAAGGCTGACCGAAAACGTAATCCAAAAATCAAACCAAGCAAAGGGGGTAGGGGGAAATAGAAAAGAGAAACCCTAAAGGTATAAAAATAGTTATCACATAGATAAAGAACAACCAAAAGGGATGGCACTAAATTCTTGGAGTCATGCACCTATAGAGGACCCCAAAAGACATACCAAACAACCTTCAAACAAAAGAAAAAACCATAAAAGAGGAAAAGACACTATTTAAAGGGGCATACGTGAGTTTCAATACTAACAAGTCGCGTATCATACGTAGGTTGATAGTAAATCAAGTCGCGTATAAATACCAGATATGCGACTGTTCAATCTGCAACTCGGGTATGGGTGGGAAAAAACCCCAAAAAGGTCAAAAAATGCCTTAGGAAGGCAGGGGAGGTGTTCTATCAGACAGATAAAGTGTTCCTAAGTGGAAAGAAAGACCTGAAAACTTGCAAAAGACTAAAACAAAAATAGAAAAACCCAAAACAGACAAGGATCTCCCCAGCGGAGTCGCGAGTTCTGTTGTAAAGGAAAGTTTCCTATTGCTAGGTTTTAAGAGGCCATCAACGTATTGGGGTTGAAAAAGAGATGCAAATGGTTCTGCAAGTAAATACAGGAAATATCAGAGATTAGAATGGTTCATACCTTAGCCAAATGAAGGTTGATCCAAGCATCCCTTCAATCCTCCTCTTGCTCCATGAGACCTGCAAAACGAATTATACCTTCCTCAAACCAATATGACCACATATAAATAAATGATAATCGAAGAAATATGAAATAATAATCTAATTGACCTATCATATGATCATAAACAAATATTCAATCACACATTGAACAATAATTTGGGAAGAAGAAGGACATCACATCTTTATTAATCACGAAATGAAGTACAAATATACCTTCTCTTCAAGTTGGGCACTTCACGAAACCTTGATCTGGTTCTGTTGTTTCTCTTCTCCAAGGAACTCAGCCTCCAAGCTATGCAACACAAGGGGATGATCACTTTGGAAAAGGTGTGGGCAAAGAGAGTCCCAAATCCTCCTGCATGAAAATGCAAAAGTTCAAGTCCCTTCTCAAGGACCTCCCTACCTCTATTTATATGCTTCTAAAGAGATAGGGTCGAAGACAAAGTAGTTACAACTAAAGGAGTCAGTTGCATAACCACCCAAACTACCCAAACTTTGAAAAACGTATTTTTGACATGAATACATGGGTTGAAGATACATCAGTTGCGTATGCAAGAGGTATACTTATGTTGCAATTTAAATAGTCACATATTTAGGGCATATGTGAGTATTATATATAGCAATTCGTGTACAATACGCGGGTTTCCTTAAATCAACTCGCATATGCATAAAAAGATATCATTTTTAGGATACTTCTGGGAATTTTTAGACTTTGGTGTTTTCTAGAAAGTTTTAACTAATTGAAATACCTTTCTAGCGGTGTAGAGATGTGGTAAAACGGAGTGACAAAAATCCATATATGGTTCCTCCAAGTTAGGTGTTGTTTAAATGACTTTCATGAAGTGTCGTAATGGAAGTGTCGACATGTGACAGAAACATGGGAAAGTGGTCATAGGAAAATATGTGTCATTTTGAACTACAATAGTATCCCTCTTTTTTCTCTAGGGAGAAGGCTATGAGTATCAAAACACATGTTACTATGGCGGAAGTGGAGGCTACACTGAAAGGTTTCTCCAAGGACAAGAGTCTTAGGTTAGATGGTTGGGAGAGATAATTTTTCTTGGACCTTTTTGATATTATGGGGATGCACTTATTGGAAGCGGTAGAACATTCCTAATTGGAGGGAGTTGTTTCTAAATATTACAATGCGACCTTTCTGGCTCTTATTCCTAAGTGAGAGAAACCTCTTACCTTCTTTTATTTTCGTCCGATATCCCTCTGCAATATTATCTATAAGGTGATTACAAAGATTGCTTCGAACAGGTTGAAACCCTTTTTGGTGAAGGTTCTCTCTAGTGAATAGTTTGGTTTTCTTAATAATCAATAGATTCTAGAGGTGGTTGGTATCACACAGGTGGTCCTACATAATATAAAATTAAATAAATTGGAGGCACTGGTATTGAAGATGGATCTCATCAAATCCTATGATCAAGTAAATTGGGTCTTTGTGAGGCTCATTTTATTGTAGATCGGGTTGGAGTCGTCCATGTTAAATTGGATCATGGCCTATGTCACCTTGATAAATTTTTCTATTTTGATGAATGGTTCTGCTATTGATTTTTTCTCTGCATCAAGAGGTTTAATATAGGGCTTCTTGTTATCCACTTTACTCTTTTTATCATTCATTGAAGGTATGAGCTTATTAATAGGGAAGGAAAATGCTAGAGGTGTTTTATAGGGAATCAAATTCAACTCTTCCTTAGCCATCACTCATTTGGTCTTTGTGGATGATGTCGTAATATTTGTATTGGGTATTATTGAGGAATGGCTCATTTACAAATGAATTATTGATTTTTTGTTCGGTATCAGGTATGAGGATTAGCTCAACGAAATATTCTTTCTTGTGGAATTGGGTTAAGGAGAATATGATATCTCAAATAAAATTACTTTTTCCTTTTAAGATGGATCTGATTGAAGTTGGGTTCAAGTATCTCGGTTATTGGGTGAATCCCTCGATTTATGGGGTTAATGATTGGCATTAGATCATTAAAAGGATCAAGATAGAAATTAGTAATTGGTCGTATCGTTATCTGTCACTAGGGGGAAGGTTAATACTTCTAAGATCGGTTTTATGTGGCATCCCAGTCTATTAGTTTTCTCTGGCCAAAGTTCCTTTGACTATAATCAATACTCTTCAGCATAAAATGTTTAATTTATTATGGTGCAACAAATCTGAAGGTTATTTGATGCATTTGTTAAAGTGGTAGGCGAGCCTTTTGCTTTTGGCGGGTGGAACATCAAACACTTGCAATGGTTCAATATGTCTCTTAGAATGAATTGTTTATGGATATCATTGTTTGGGAAGGGCCTTTGGAACAAAGTCATGGTGGATAAATACTTACACAAGATATCGGTTACATAATGGATCAGAGAAGAGGAAAAAATTGTTCACGTGACCTCTTATTTAAGGAATGGTTTCATTAGAGTTCTCAGTTGAATTAGCTCTGCACTTTGTTGGAAGGTGGGAAAAGGGAAGAGGATTTTTATTTGGGTGGATTTGATTATTGGCCTTGAAAATGACTTTATTTTATCTTCAAGACATGTTGATTATTTAAATGATTATGGAGTAAAAAATCTTGATCAAGTGAGAAAGTACGGGGAGTACAAATTATCTCAGTCTTATTGGTTAAGTGCCGAATTTGGATATGGGTGGTTCTTGGAAGGAGGAATGGACACGATACTCAAACCATCTCCTCGAGATGGGCATAAAATTAAGAGAATCAAAGGATGATTTTGTTTGGGCCTTCAACGGTGCCATGAGGCATGTCTTTGCTAGACTTGCCTATGATTATATTGCTACTCAAATGCTTGTGTCATAAAGGGTTGGTGGCTACAGGATCTCTGGTCTTGGAAGATCCTGATAAAGTTACATTGCTTCAGTTGGCTATGTGTGTAGAACTAGATCAATAGCTGGGATATTTTGCGTAAGCAGGGGTGGGTGCGGCCCAACCGATTCTCACTTTGTGGATGTGAAGAGGAATCAATTGATCATCTATTTGTGGATTGCAATTTTAGTCATGTTGTAATGTGCTTTATTGCTGTAGTAATGGACCTTTATTTCATATAGGACGCTAGGTACTTAACACACAACATAACCCAATGGGTCAAGGTTTGAAATAAATTCCTATACGTTGCTATATTTTACATTTGGCATATTTGGTTGTCTAGAAATGATTGGGTCTTTGTTGGAAGAAGACCTGGTGTCAGAAGGGTTGGCTCTGGTATTGTTGGGTCTTTTAAATATTTTCTTATTGTGCTTCATGTTAAACTAGTAAGGGAAATTGGGAAGGTACCTTCCTCAACTTATGCTTCAGGTTTCTTTGATGGTGCAACAAATTGACATTTGGGTGGTGGGGGTTGTATTTTATACATTAGTGAGATACACTTTTATAAAATGAAGATTGGATGTTGTACAAGCACTAATACAAGAGATGAGTTACTATTTCTATGGGATTTACTCTTTTTTCCCTTGTATGTGAGGATCCCATGCTTAGACATATTATGTGACTCAAAGGTGATCAACAATTGGTGAAATCACATCTATCTTTTTTGGGTTATGGAATTAGGACAATGGTGCAGCCGGATTGAGGACTTGAAGAAATATTTCACAAATATGCACTTTCAACACATTTATAGGGAGCACATTATGATTGTTGATACTTTATCAAAGGAGGCACTTATCATCGGATGTGGATGCTTGGAAATCAAGGAGTTTATCGAGGATAAACTAATTTTCAAGAATATTTTTTAGGCTTTTTTATTCCAGCTTCATTACTATAAGTCTTCATGACTGATGGGAAGTTGGGTCAGTTTTTTCTTCGCATGGTATGTTTATATGTGTTTTAAGTTATCTAGTTTGCATATATCTTAAAGCTACTTTACATGATGATGATGGGTTTTCTTTAGGATGAGATTAGAGCTGATAATGCAGACAGTTCCAATTTATTTCCTGGACACTATGATGTATATGATTTGTATCTGTGATGTATATGGTTACCTTTGGTTTTATGAATACCAAGGAACTGTTGTTTTATTCTTGAAAAAGAAGTTGCTAATGAAATCCAAGAGGTAAATACTGTTGGAGACATTTACCCACCATGCACCCTTAATTTGGTCAATTTGGCCTAGTTAAACCACTATCCTAAGTTTCATTGACTTAATTAACATCAGAGGAGGATTGTATGACATCATCATGAGCACACTCATGCCTACCTTTAGTCAAGGAGGCCAACTAATCCTTCTCCTTCATTCAGGGAGGCTAACCGGAGCACTCTGGAGGTGATCTGAGTGTCATAAATGCACTTAATTGATAACTGATGGTTACAATTAGTTAAATCTGAGTGGTGAAGGCACCTCCTTTCATTATATTGATTATTTAATGAATTGGAGTCAACAAGGGCACCTCCAACCACCTCTAATGGCCAGTTTGACTTCAGTTAACCTCATCGGGGTTCATTGGGGTGATTGATGTGCTACCACTTATTGGTTGGCATGCAGTGACATGTGTCTAAGCTAATTTTAGTTAGAATCAGTCATTTATTGCACTCTGACTTCAGTTAGGACTCAGTTGATTCAATCGACACTTGATCAGTTGGTTAACTAGTGTGTTTAGTGTGGCTTACAGTCAGTTAAGCTACACCCATTCATTCAATTCGAATGAAATCCTTGGGAATTCGAATTGTCTTGGAATTCATGCATCTTGCATGATCATTGTATTGTATTATTCATTATTCATTGATTATATAGAGCTGCAACTCCCATTGCAACACCATTTTGCCAATTTTATGCATATTTTTCTGTATTCTTTGTGAGACTATGTTTTTCAATTCCTAGACCACAGTGACAAATTAATATGGTATCAGAGTTCACAATGAGACAAAGCTCAAATCTCTCAAAAACAAGGTTTTTGAAAGATCTTGCATGAAAAATTGAGCAAAAGCTCAAAAATACAGCACCGCACTAGAAGCCAAGGCTTACCACTTAATACCCCAAGTTAAGGAATTGTGTTAGAATTATTAATCCTCCCTTGTCCAAATTTGGTCATATCGGGAGTCATGTCTAAATCGGGAGTCCATCCAGTCTATTTATAGTCATTAGCACCATTGGGTAAACTTGACCTAATTGGGGCACATGTTTCAGTTACTAAAGTGTGGGGAACACTAATTCAGGCTCACTGCCACTTATTGCACTTGATTGCATAATTTTAGGAGCCTCCTAGCTCAATCCCTACAATTTAGGAAGTCACTGGGAGTGCTGAAACCAACCAAGGTCAGTTCACTTCAGTTAACGACTAGTCAAGCTAAGTTAGGAGTCAGTTACTTTTAGTTCAATTCCTCCACATTCAGTTAGCACTAGGTTTACTTGACTCACACATGTGGGGTGCATTTCTCACCTACCACAGTAAGTTAACCACTAGTCAACACTGAATGTAACACTTGAGTTGTGTTTTAGAGCTCCAATGAACTCCGATTATGGTTTAGACAAGGACAGTTAACTACTGGGTCCTCTGATAGCGATTTAGACAAGTCTTGGTTACCTACAGTCAAGTAGAGTCTAATCAATTAGAACTTACTCATGTGGATTCAAATTGCTTGTGGCTATTAAATCCATTTTACTTCATTGTAATTATCATTCGGATTACTTTTTTTATTAATGAAAGCATTCACAGTTGTAAGCCTTTTGCATTGTTTCATTCTTCAATTGCTGAGTAAATTGTGAGATCTTCTTTGTGAGTTGTGCATTTGTCTACAGATCTATATGCTCAAATTTACATGGTATCAGAGCCCTGATAGACAAGGCACTTCTCCTCCTCAGATCTCCTACTGGATCATTTTTTTGTTTTGCAGGTACAACTTCGAAATGAATTCATCAGTTCCTCTTCTCACCCGATCCTCAGACTATTTTGAATGGAAGGTGAAGATGATTGGATCTTTGAATAGACAAAAACTATTTTGGGTGTCTGATGGATTCGGTAGAAATTATTTTGAGAGTGATAATGACTGGCTAAATGCAAAGGATAAATCTTTTGAAATAATGGAACTGGCTCTTTCTCCAAGCATGCGCTACCTCAGTAGATCTACTAAAGATCCACAGGAACTCTGGACAAGATTGGACAGAACCTTTGGAAGCACATGGAGCACATCCAACACCATAAGCATCCTTGATTCAAAATTCTCAGCCTCTACTCTCTCTGATAAAGTTGTTCAAGATGAAGATGAAGCGGAAGCTTCTACACAGTCAATTCGAATTGAAGACAGTCTCCATGCAGTGACTCCTTCTCCTGATGCTCCGGAAGTTCATGAGATCTCTGATATCTCATCTTCTCATATTTCTAAAACAGAAGAAGACATTTGAATCTCTGATATGAAGAAAAATTCTGCTGCACTTCCATGCAAACATTCACCGGTGATGTTCCTTTAAATTCTGTGCAAAATTTACCAGTAATTGCTTCCGAAAGTGAAGAGAAATTTTATTTTTCTCCCTCTAATGTTGCTGCTGGTGTGCAAATATGGGATACCTTGGATATTTTGGAATAAATATCAGATTACCAGAGTGATCCATTCACTCCCCATGATCTAGTTTTTCCAGCAAACTCCTACAGGATTGCATGCACCAAAATTCAGAATTTTGAAGAAGAAGAAAGTTGTGCATCGATCATCACGGTTAACCATTTATTTGAATCTGATATTAACCTTATTGGATATGATATGATATTATTTAGATATGATATGATATTTCTTGTTTTAATATATCAAATTCATAATCTTTCAGTACTGCTTGTAGCTGTTCTCATCAACGGTGTGAAGAAACAAGTACCACAAGTCTCCTACAAAACTGCTCTTGGGGATTTGATTCCATTTCATAGTTTTGGATCTGTTTTGAACCTATTTAGATCTGATTTAATTTCTGATCTGATATTATTTGGTTCATATTTTAAAATCCAAAAGCATTCAATCATGCTTGTAGCTGCTCTCACCGGTTTCGATGTGAAAAATCAAGTACCGCACTTTCTCTTCAAAACTGGCGCTGATGGGGATTTGGTGTTAGTTTCCTCATATGAGGTTGATGATATTTTAGTATGTGATTCATTATCTATTTCAGAAGCTATATCAGACTATGGAGCTCAAGCAATCTCTCTCAACAGTCCCACTGCTTCTCTACCATTGATCACATGCTCATCTCCTCACAGAACTAGTAAAGAGGAATATTTTCTTCATCCGCTTGGACACCTGCTCCTAACACTTGGGGCTGTTCTTTCCACTCATGGTTTGCTGTTCATGGCTGCAACATATCAGTTTCTTGAGTGTTCTTCACATTCTCTGAATTCTCAAGAACCTTTCCTCACTTTTCAGTTGACTTTCGTTGCTCTACATGGGTCCAGTCTTCATCCGGCAGTTGTCTATATTTCTAATTTAGTTGAGCATATCATTATTCTTCCAAAGAGGAAGATTCCTCCAGACATAATGATGGAGAGGTTCACATGCCAAGCCCCAGGATACCTGTGCAAAGAAGAACCAGATTGATCCTGATTCTACCTGCTTAATTAGAATGGGGTTTTTTTTTTCCCATGTGGTTTTTCCCCAGCACCTTGTCTTTGAGCAGTTAGCTTACTTTACTTGATGTAATGGGTGAGATATGGTCTTATTTACCAGGTCCCACAGTTTTTCCAAGTTAGCATTTAGGGGGGGTGTTAGTATTATTAATCCTCCCTTGTCCAAATTTGGTCATATCAGGAGTCCATCCAGTCTATTTATAGTCATTAGCACCATTGGGTAAACTTGACCTAATTGGGGCACATGTTTCAGTTACTAAAGTGTGGGGAACACTAACTGAGGCTCACTGCCACTTATTGCACTTGATTTCATAAGTTTAGGAGCCTCCTAGATCAATCCCTACAATTTAGGAAGTCACTGGGAGTGCCGAAACCAACCAAGGTCAATTCACTTCAGTTAATGACTAGTCAAGCTAAGTTAGGAGTCAGTTACTTTCAGTTCAAGTCCTCCACATTCAGTTAGCGCTAGGTTTACTTGACTGCACACATGTGGGGTGCATTTCTCACCTACCACAGTCAGTTAACCATTGGTCAACACTGAATGTAACACTTGAGTTGTATTTTAGAGCTTCGATGAACTCCGGTTATGGTTTAGACAAGGACAGTTAACTACTGGGTCCTATGATAGTGATTTAGACAAGTCTTGGTTACCTACAGTCAAGTAGAGTCTAATCAATTCGAACTTCCTCATGTGGATTCGAATTTCTTGTGACTATTAAATCCATTTTACTTCATTGTAATTATCATTCGGATTACTTTTTTTATTAATTAAAGCATTCACAGCTGTAAGCCTTTTGCACTGTTTCATTTTTCAATTGCTGAGTAAATTGTGAGATCTTCTTTATGAGTTGTGTATTTGTCTACATATCTATATGCTCAAATTTACAAATTGTTGGTCAATCTTGCTTGATAAACTATAATGGGTATGATGAAAGCCTAAAATGTGCAGGATGTTCAACTTTACGATGCCCCTTTTTTTGTAATTTGCAGGTTTTAATAGGTGAAAAGCATTCACTCCAACAGTTTTAGATGGCTTCTTCCATAGAACTCTTGACTCCGTTCAATTTCCATTCATGGAAAGGAGACATGGAAATCTAGCTACGCACCAGAGGAATCTATAGGGTCACTATGGACACTGAAGAAGAGCCTACTTCTGTGATAGACAAAGCTAGATTCTTGAACAAGAAAGATGAAGCATTCAAATTGTTGTGCCTCTCTATTTCTTGGGATCTTCTTTTCCAACTCTCGGGATTGAAGAATCCAAAGGAAATTTGGGACAAATTGGAAACCCTGTATGGAAAGTAGGATGGTTTGAGAGTATACCAGCTTGAAAATGAGTCGATGTCTCTCCAACCTTCCAATTTCGAGGCCTTGAATGATTTTTTCACAAAGTTCAAGCACATTGTCTTATTCTTGAAGCAATCTAAGGTGGAGAAGGAGGATGATCAGCTCATCCTCACCATACTCTCCAAACTTGGAGCTGATTATTTGGTGTTTGTATCTACATTCCATGCGGGGAATCTCACAACCCCTGGATGGAAGATGCCTTCACTTAATGCCTTCATTGAGTCCCTAACAAGTGAACATGATAAGCTTGACTAGATGGGGATCATCAGATCCTTCTGTGATGAATCCCTCCATGTCTCAGGGCCTAAAGATAATAAGGGTAAAGGAAAGCAACAGAATAACTTAAAAACTAAATTCGAAGCTCCTAAGCCTAAATTTGAAAACTAGCAGCATGAAGAGCCTTCCAGCTTGAAGAAGAACATAGGAAACAGGCATCATGGAAAGGAAAAAGTCAAGTGTTCATACTGCAGGAAGGGCTTCCACCCTGAACATGCCTACATGAAAAATAAACTTGATGAATCTACCTCTCTCCTTGAGAGAAATCACATCAATATTTCGTAAATATTTCGGAGGAGAGATTAGCAAGATTGGGAAACATAGTATGAAAGAGGTCATGCCCTCATGGCAAGCACTTTGAAGTACAAATCACTCTTGATAGATTCTGGAGCTTCGAACCACATGATGGATGAAAGAGACTCCTTCTCATCTTTGGAGACCAGAAAATCCATTCCCATCCACATGGGAGATGACTCCACAATCACATTCAAAGGACAAGGTACTATAGATCTTGAGCATGGTTATTTTTCCAATATTCTGTATGTACCATATCTTGCATCAAACCTCCTAAGTGTTTATCAAATGACACATACAAGAGTTCCTAAGAGAGTCTCCTTTATCCCAGATGATTTAGAGATCACATAACTTGCATCCAGAAAACTTGTAGCAAAAGGCCTTGCAAACCATCATGAAAATCCTACGAGTTCTCCCATTTTGTGGCAGATGCAAAGCCCACCGCATTGCTGACTCATGGAAATGAAGTTAGTATACTTTGGCATGAGAGGTTCGGCCATCTAAATTTCAAATGCTTGCAAAAATTACAGAAGAATTCTATGGTTGAAGGCCTCCTGGTCATCAAAGCTACCACTGGAATTTGCAAGGGCTGTGTTGTTGGAAAGCACCCTGAGCATAAGTTCGATCGAGGGAAGGAAAGCTGAGCATCATGCATATTGGTACTGATACATTCTGATATTAGCAGTCCCATGCCTATCACATCCATGAATGGATCAAGGTACGTTCTGAATTTCATTAATGACTTTTCCAGATACACATGGGTCTTTTTTATAAAAAAGAAGTCGGAAGTCTTGGAAAAATTCACTGAATTGAAGGCCTTGATTGAGAATGCATCTATCCAAAAGATCAAGATCTTGAGATGTGATAAGGGTAGGGATTATGTCAGTAATGATTTACTACATATATGTTCCCAAATTGGTATTCATATCCAGCATTCAGTCCCCTACACTCCCCAGCAAAATGGTGTAGCGGAGAGGAAAAATTGGTCTCTCAAGGAGATGACCACCTGTATGTTGGAATCAAAGAAGTTGGCTGCAAATTTGTGGGATGAAGCCATGCATTCTGTAGCATGTATTTAGGAAAGAGTTCCAAACTCATATGTGAAAGGGAAGATCCCTTTCGAAGCATATTTCAGACACAAGCAGGATGTGTCGAATCTACAGGTGTTTGGGTCCATTACATGGGCCCGAATTCCACTTGATAAAAGGAGGGCTTTGCAACCGCAAAGCATAGAATTTCTATTTATGGTATATCTTGATTAATCAAAAGGTTTCAAGCTGCTAGATATTAAAAAAAAATAGATCATCGTTGAAAGGAGTGTCAAGTTTGATGAGCCTCTTCAGGAGGTAGAACTAGTGAAAGAGAAAACTGTTGAATTTCCTTCCTATTCTACTGAATATTTGGATGATATAATTGGGGGTGATGACCCTGATTTGGATCCTATGATTTCTGATATCAGTGTACAACAAAAATAAGATGCTGAATCAGAACCCAAAGTACAAAATCATCTCCCAACTTGGGCCCGACAGACACTCTCCTCCGTAGGAAATCCAAATGATCCAAGGAGAACTCGATCATATTTCCAAAGAGCAGGTATTGCGCTCTCTTGCCCTGATCATTTGCTGTTCGAATATTGTTATTTGATGATAGTTTCAAACCCTAAGTCTTACTACCATTCTTGGAAGAATATGATATGGCAATTTGCCATGGATGAAGAGATGAATTCTCTTCAAAAAAACACCACTTGGGAGCTAGTTTCTCTTCCTCTACGGAGGAAATTGGTTCAATGAAAGTGGGTGTTTCAGACTAAGGTTTCTGCTGATGGAAGCACCTACAAATATAAGTCAAGGCTGGTAGAAAAAGGTTTCTCCCAGGTCCAAAGTGTGGACTACCATGAGACTTTTGTACCAGTTGCAAAAATGGAGTCCATCTTCCTAGTTTTGGCAATTTCAACATCTAAGCACTGGGAAGTGCATCATATGGATGTTAATTCAGTCTTTCTGTATGGATATATTCATGAGGAGATATACATGAAGCATCCTGAGGGCTACATTTCTGATCCATATTTGTTTTTCAAGCTACAGAAGTCAATATACGGGTTAAAACAGGCCCCAAGAGAGTGGTATTCCAAGATGGATGCCTTCCTTCTCTCACAAAACTTCAAAGGTGTAAATTAGATCCAAATATGTATATATAGAAGTATGATGGTCATATGATTATTATTTTTTTATATGTTGATTAATTACTGATCACAGGTAGCACAGTTGCTTCTATTTCAGTCATCAAAACTGCTCTCCACAATGCATTTGAAATGAGCGATTTGGGGCTCTTAAAACAATTTTTGGGGCTCGGAATTGAGCAAAATTCTGATGGGATAATGGTTACTCATTATAAATACATATCATACCTTTGATTTAATTTTAACGTGGATTAATTTAGAGCTTCTCCATTCCATTTCCTTTCAGGGATTAGCCTTGAAGAAGGAAAAAGCACACCTCCCATGGACTCCACTATTTATCGACAGCTGATTGGTAGCTTGTTGTACTTGACTCATTCTCAGCCTAACATATGTAATGCCATGAATGATGTATCAAGATACATGCAGCAGTCCCATGATATTCATTGGAAGGCAGCCAAGAGGATACTCTAGTATATTCAAGGAACCGGGACCTACAACATTCACTATGCTGTAGACTCCGAGCTAGAGCTCGTTGGGTACACAGATTTTGATTGGGTGGGTGATTCTATTGATTGGAAGTCTACTTCTGGATATGTCTTCATGTTTATTGGTGGCCCCATTTTCTAGTCTAGAAAAAAGCAGACTACCATAGCATTGTCTTTAGCAGAGGCCAAGTATTGAGGAGCGGTGAATGCTTGCATCCAAGCTGTTTGGTTGCAAGGAATTCTTTCATAGTTTGATCTTGGTAGTACTTTGTCCACTGTCCTCTTTTGTGACAGTCAAAGTGCTATTAATATATCCACAGATCTATTTACCAGGCAGAGGACCAAGCATGTAGAGATACACATGCACCATATCAGGGAGCTAGTGCATGATAGGACCATCATTCTGCAATACTTCTCGACTGATGAGCAGATTGCAGACATCTTCACTAAGATATTTTCAGAAAATAATTTCACTTACCTCCATTCATTTTTGGGGGTGAGTTCATCAGGGTGATCCAACTAATTTCAGTGTTCAGCTTGAGGGGGGGTTTTTCCCACAGGGTTTTCCCTCTTTTCCTCACTTAGTTTGTTTTTTAGCATGGTTTGAGTTTTGGTATTGTACAGGGTGACCAATGGCCTTAGTTGCTAGGGCCCTAGCATTTTTATGCACTTTATATTTCTACTCCTCTAAGTATAGCTTAAGGGGGGGTGTTGGAGACATTTACCCACCATGCACACTTAATTTGGTCAATTTGGCCTAGTTAAACCACTATCATAAGTTTTATTTACTTAATTGACATCAGAGGAGCACTGTATGACATCAGCATGACCACACCCACGCATACCTTCAGTCAAGGAGGCCAACTAATCCTTCTCCTTCATTCAAGGAGGCTAACTGGAGCACTCCTGGGGTGATTTGAGTGTCATAAATGCACTTAATTGATAACTGATGGTTACAATCAGTTAAATATAAGTGGTGAAGGTGCCTCCTGTTATCCCTAAAGTTGAACCTAGACTATAGGGGTTCAAGTTTAAGGAAATCTTTTTCAAAATTGTACAAATCAAATGAAATCAAACTGAAAACATAAGCTGGTATGAAATCAGGGCCAATGGAAAATCACACAACTATGAGTGAAATAGGCTGATATAATATGAAAGCTATAAGAAAAATCAAACAAGTATTGAAGAACTAAGCTAGTATAATATAAGTGTTTATAAGAAAATCAAAATATTACTGGAGAAGTAGGCTGGTAGGTCAATCCGAGCAACAAAAGAACCATGAAATCAGATAAAAATGTATAACATAAAATAAGCCACAAAGTTCAATACATCAGAAACTACGATCACAAAGTCACGAAATGAAAATGTCTCTGTTTTTAGAAAATATAGAAGATAATTGCATTTCAGTATAAGCATCACTGTAATGGAATTCAGTTGACCATCTACATGATAAGTTATAAGAAAAACAATTTATAACATACAAAGACACATCATAAACATGCTCATTCAAAGTAGAACCTGTTACTGAAGCTATAGAGTATTCATGTTATACAAACAATGATCAAAACTGGGCTTGCATCACTCCAAAATTTCCAACCTCAAGTCTCTCCTCGAGAGCTCTTTAAATACAAAATAATGTCTTTCTAAAATAACCATAAGATCCTATATCTAAGGATCGAACCTCCTCCAAAATAGGGAATTCAATCCCCTTAAAAAGGTATTAAGGTACAAGTGTAATACACGTGTCAAATAAAATACATAAGTTCAAAAAAAAAAATACAATTTAACTTCTAAAGGCTTCTAGAAGCCTCTGCTAGTGTAGCTAAGTCATTCAGCACCTGTGAACACTTCTGTAGTCTGGAGAATTCAACATCCTTATTGTTCTCCTTGATCTGAGCTTTGACTTGTTCCAGTTGTTTATGAATGGATCGTTTCTCCCTTAGAACATCTTTGGAAACCATCAACAGCTTCTGGTAATCTGCCTCTTTGTCCTCTAGGTCTTCACACAATTTTATTGGCCACCATTAATTTTTCATTTATGTCTTACAAGTATCTAGTTTTTTCTTGATAAGTTTGCAAAGACTTTTTACATTGACTTAATTTAGGGGATATTTCCAAATATTCCTCTCCTATGTGGCCTCCTTCCTGTAAACCTTTGATGCTGAACAATCATTTGGAATATCCTGCTTGTCTGTGAAAAAATCTTCTGGTATAGTGCCTGCTGTACCCTGCATTTCAATAAACTTTTCATTATCTACACAGTATTGGTCCCCTGCTGTATGCACTGTTTATTCACTACCAGCATCATCAATCACTACAACATTCATAGCATCTTCATGTGTTGCCTCTTTCTCTATCTGCATCTTCTTCCTCATCCTTGTTCTTGGCTTCTCTGTATTGAATAACTGTTTACAAATTTTACTCTTTGAAGATATGGTTTTCAGCATATCGTTGAGTTTCTATGGGTTTTCATTTGTGTAGGAGGCTTTAGGGCACAAGCCTTCTTGGATGGTTTTTTCAGCAATATGCATTTCTTCATTCTCAACAGTTTGAACAGGATTCTTAGGACTTATTATTGGATGTTCAGTATCATCCATCATTCTTTTGCCCTTTTCTTTAGGGTTATCCTTGAACCCTAGCTCTGCTAACAAGGATTCCCATGTTCTTTCTTCCTTCTGTAACTGAGCTAAAATCAATAATTTAATCAACCCTTGGTGATAAACAGAGCGAGCAGTATGCTTAGGATGGTTTTGAACTTTAGAAATCATTTTTTGGAGGCTTTTTAACAAGTAAAATGGGAGGTTTACCTGTATACTTCCATGAATATGCATCAGCAGTTTTAGATGGCACTTTAATACTCTGTCATATCTTTCATCACAGATGATGTAATTCTGAATCACCTCCAAAGGAACCTTCCATCCTGGCTTCATTTTACTAACGTGGACACCATTTTTCTAGTCAAGTTTTTCACCTTCAGGCATTAGAAACTCACTAAAATCGCTTTGGAAATCCTTCTGTTTGAACCATTTTCACCCTGTGCAGGAACGCCTATTGCCTCAGCAACAAAATCCTCATTTACTCTAATAGTTAGGATTTGCAGCTGCACCCTTTCATCTCTATAATTTTCAATAAATAGCATGGTCACTTGTGAATGGTAACCTTGCAGTTTTTCACAAAAATTAAACCATCCAGACTTCTGCATAAGCTTGGCAGACCTGGAAAATTGTTTTATCCAGTCGGTATTACTTGGTTCTAGCCTGCAAATGAAACCACCAGGTTTTCTTTTCACTTTAACCTCTGGTTCTTCCTTGTCTAGTGCCTTTGACATTGAAAACCCTAAACAAAATTGCAATTTCATTGTATAGACCAACTGGGCTTTAAATTTCATACAAAATAGCACATCCAATAGACTTCGTTGCAATTACCTATGTGGACAGTCTTCATTCCATGCTAGCTCCGGCCTGTCAATAATGCACCTGTGCTCATGCTGATCTTAATTAAACTTATCTGCAACCCTATCAAAGTGAAGATAACAGTGAATATATAACCAAAGGTCTCGTCTGTCTTACCCTTAAGCCTCTGTCAGTCATGAAAATCAACAAAGCCTTCACGCTATACTGTCCCGAACAGGGAATTCTTTGCTGCAAATACTGGCTCTGAAATGCAGGAAAATATATATAATGTAATCCAGACCCTAAAACACAAAATCCATCAGGGTTTGGAAACAAACCCTAGCTTCTTGAAACCAGAATGTTGCTGCTTGTGATCAATGAAACTGTACAGTATACAAACAAGCATCTGCGTGTTCTTCTCCAGTTAATAAATAATGTAATGAGATATATTTTGGGGAGAAGAATGAGTTAATTTGATTCTGCCATGTCCAGTACTAGCACTCATTACATGTATTGTTCAAATTTCAAAATGACAACAGGTGTACCTTTCAATAAATGACACTATACAACTCATCATTTCATGGACAGGGATGCATTTAAAACATATCCATTTCGAA
This sequence comes from Pseudotsuga menziesii, assembly GCA_001517045.1. Classification (NCBI taxonomy): domain Eukaryota; kingdom Viridiplantae; phylum Streptophyta; class Pinopsida; order Pinales; family Pinaceae; genus Pseudotsuga; species Pseudotsuga menziesii. The sequence goes on from LPNX010273567.1 coordinate 161,992, forward strand.
TGCCAAATTTATGAATATAACCAAGGTTTATTATCCCTTTGCATTCCATGGTATTAATAAACAATAAACTTTTTCACTGACATTCCTTTTGACATTCTGCTACCAGTTTATAAAATGCTGCCAATTTGTAACAATGCTGCCAGTTTGGAAAAATGTTGCCAGCTGTAACAATTCACCATATAGCATAGAATGTCTTGCACATACATAGGTTCAGGCCAAATTAATGAATATTTTGATGACTCGGGATAATAAAATAAACCCTAATGGCCATCAATCAATCATAAGGTATAAAACAAAGGCAAATTAAAACAATAAAAACAAATCAAAATCAAAGATTTTAAACTTTAAATATGAAACAACCTTAGAGATAACACCTCCTTTCATTATATTGATTATTTAGTTAATATTTAATGAACTGGAGTCAACAGGTGCACCTCCAACCACCTCTGATGACCAGTTTGACTTTAGTTAACCTCATCGGGGTTCATTGGGGTGATTGATGCGCTACCACTTGTTGGTTGGCATGCAGTGACATGTGTCTAAGCTACTTTTAGTTAGACTTGGTCATTTATTGCACTCTAAATTTAGTTAGGACTCAGTTGAGTCAATCGACACTTGATCAGTTGGTTAACTAGTGTGTTTACTGTGGCTTACAACCCATTAAGCTACACCCATTCATTCAATTTGAATGACCTCCTTGGGAATTCGAATTGTCTTGGAATTCATGCATCTTGTATGATCATTGTATTGTATTATTCATTATTCATTGATTATACATAGCTGCAACTCCCATTGCAACACCATTTTGCCAATTTTATGCATATTTGTTTGTATTCTTTGTGAGACTATGTTTTCAGTTCCTAGACCACTGTGACAAATTAATAAGTACCAATTTAATTTCCTATAATAAATAAAATCATTTTTCAAAAATGGGTAAGTATGGTATCTTAGAAATAGTTACCTTTAATAATAGTGGATTCTTTAATTAAATAGTAGAAATTCTTGGCATATTCAACCACATCCACTACAACAAATCCTGGAATTAGCGTCCCATTTAGTGTCCTTTTTAGTATGATTTTGTTATACCTTGAGTGTTCAAACTAGACGCTAAATGGGATGTGTCATGGAAAAAACTTAAAGCGTCTCAAAAAAAATCCTTTTTTGCTTCCTAGATAGCATCCTTTATGACATCCAAAATAGCGTCTATTTTTTTTCTTCCAGAATAGCGTCCAACTTTTCTTCCTAAACAACATCGAGGTTTGCTTCCTAAATAATGTCATATTTAGCTTCCTAGCGAGTGTCTGTTTTTGCTTCTTAAATGACATCCCATTAGCGCCATATTTGCATCCTTAATAGCACCATGTTAGCATCCAAAATAGCATCCATTTTTGGTACCACTTTAGCATTCCATTTTGTATCATGTTTTACTTCCAAATATGTGCCAATTTTCACTTCCAAATTTGCATCAATTTTTGCTTCCTTTTTTGCATTGTGTTTTTCTACTAAAATGATGCCAAATATTTCTTCTATTGTTGCACCATATTTTTCTTCCTCTGTGGCACCATGTTTTGAATCCAAAGTAACATCTTATTTTTCTACCATATCAACGACATGTTTGGCTTCATCATTAGTGCCACGTGTTGCATCATTTTTAATGCCTACTTTCATGTCTTATTTGCTACCATTTCTACGTCATGTTTGGATTCATCATTAGCGACACATGTTGCACCCTTTTTAATGCCTAGTTTCGCATCTCTCATTTTTTTGTCACTAATTTAGTTGTTTTTAGTAATTTTATATACAAATTTTGGTCATTTTGTTTGGTCACTTATCTCTTAATTTTTGGTTACTAATTTAGTTGTTTTTAACTGATATTATAATATCATTAGGTCATGGAGGAATCAAACCACCAACCTCCTGCTTGTAAGGAAGGTGCTCTTCCATTGAGCTAGCACCCTTTCAGAATTTGGGAACCTAACTTACAGAGTCTTCTATAATGGTAAAAAGGATCAATACACAACTTTGAGTATCTAATGGTCAGAAAAGGATGATAGATTGTATAAGTTCACAATATATGATCAAGAAAGTTATGAAATCCATAAACCTTTTCTCAGAATTTTGAACAAAACTCAAAAAATTTGCTTAATGGGATTGCAAAAATCACTATTCCCTAGAAACCATAAGTGTACCACTATATGAGACCTATCAACAACAAATATCTTAGTGTGGATGCCAAGGATATAGTAGATAAGCATGAGCATCCTAGAGCCATGTATAAGTGGAGCAATAAGGAGAATCAAAAGAGGATGATCAACACAATAGTTGTTGCTTCACATGGATACTATCCACCATGGGATGAATGAAGTTGCTTCTTCCATCAAGCTAATGAGTATCCACAAGGACAAATGGTTAGGATATATTGTGATGCCAATTCATAATGTTTATTCGCTTCCCAGGGTGATGTTGCAGCACTTGCACTAGGAGATCTACATGATCCCCAACACCATTGGGTAGAAGCATATTCATGGGGCCATAGAGTATAGGATGAGGCTTCCTTTTTATCTTTTTCTTTGGAAAACCAGTCATGATTTGAAACACTGGGAGAAGGAATAGAATTGGATATACTTAACAAACTACAATCATGATAGGGCATAGGACTCTACTCTATAGTCATTGTGCAGATGTTGGAAATGGGTATAACTTCCTAATGAGGACTATGAACAACATCCATTTAAATATGAATGCAAAACCTTCCATGTCAGAGGATTACTCGATGGTAGTGAGCTTACTGTTTCTAACATAAAGAAACAAAGAAGCCAAAAATGGAAGCTCCAGGGGGATAAAAATAACATTAGAAGGTGAAATCAACACCCTAAAGAAGTTCCATCTAGATTTTGCATTGTAAACAAGAAAGCATTCATAATATAGACAAAATTGATTGTGATCATAAAATAGGTCATATTTCACTTAGACAAAATTGACTATGAAGTGCAATTTCTACACAATAGGGATTCAAGAAAAGATTCAAGAAGCTAACCTTATAGAGAACTTCAAATAAGAATAATGGTTAAGAAAATTAAGAGAAAGAAGAGGAAAATGAATGGACACTCTTAAAAATGAACATAAGAGGTGACGACTTTATTAAAGTTCGCAAGTCACCAAAGTAGGTCAATGGGACTAGACAGAACAACAAGTCACAATAGTAGTGTGGGAGTGCACCTTGCCAATTTGGCACTCCTAATAAGTACCAAAATGAAGGAAATACAATAGCGAGAAGGGGTAAACCCTAACATAGAAAAATATATTACATTGTACTCAAAGTAGAAGTAGATGTCCAGGTGAAAGACAGAACATCTAAGTCATCAACAATAATTGTGAATGTACCAATGTAATATATGATATTTTCCTCTAGGGAATGTCGTCGAATAATATAGCCTATTTAGTAGTTGGTTGATCCTAAGAGGAGCCTTGGAACAATCAGGTGGATGTCTCCCATGATCTCTCCTAACATCCAAGACCAAAGAGAAAAATATGACAATTGGCAAGTGACCACTTGGTCTGGAATGGAAGACACCCACAGATTGGAACAAACTGGGGCATGTCCATCTCTGTGGTCGTGTGCAAGTGGGGCATGTCCAAAGAGAGCGATAGGGTGTGCACTGTCTCATTGACCTGATTCCCTCTATCTATGGATGGGTTATCTAAATGAAAGATGAGATCAACCTGGTGGAACAGGCCTTGATATGATCTATAAGGTCTATAATTTGTGAGTGATTGCTATTAACATGACCAAGATATATAAAATCCATCTACAAATTTATGGATTTTGTCTCCGCACTATTCTTCCAAAACACGTTTTGGATGAAAAAAACATTAATACATCCCCAAAAAGAGATGGCTAATTTTGTAGTACATTTGAAAGAAAAAGCCAATTCGTGTACTCAAATGCATCCAAAAACAATAATAAGTTGAAGTTCTAAAACATCTCTTTTTTGGATCAAAAGAAACATTCCTTGAATAAAAGTTTTCAGAACCAGAACCAACTGATAGGAACTGGCCAAAAAACATGTTGAAAAATAGGTCAACTAAAAATATATATGCAAATTTTAATAAATGATTAATAAGAAATGTGTGAGACAAAATGGAGAAATCCTAGGTGTATGAAGAAATCCTTTTCAAACCTACATAGTCAATGGGAAGTAATGATCCAGGCATGCAATATATAAAATCCAAACTTCCTTAAGACCCGACAATAATGTGACAGTGAGAATGGGAGCTCATGAAAGGCCACTTGACCAATTAACCATTTGACCACAGGCCCCTTTCCAATTACATCCCAGGACTTTCTACTTGTTTGTAAATGTCATGTGTGCAGACATGTGGAAAGATCCCTAAATCAGAGCATTCAACGTTTAAATTCAGATAGAAAATGGAAGTGTCAAGTAGCAAAGTTTTCAAAGGTGTTTTTCTAGTATTCAATTGATTCTTTAGTTTAGGTAATCAACTTGAATGTAATACCAGGCATTTAATGTTCTTGTTCCATTGGCCAGTTTTTGGCTATTTACATGTGTTAACCTAATTTCTCTCTTTTTCTATACAAGACCTAGTTGTCTAACATTTCCATAGATAGTTTCCACCTACCACAAAATATGACCAATACTTTAAAAAAAACTTTATGCATAAAAACATTTATAAATTTATTAAAGAAAAAGGTAAATTGATAATTAATTTATCAATTTACCTCTTTGCTTTCGGCTTTCCTCTTTCGGCATTGGAAATGGGAAAGCAGAAAGATAAATTGATAAATTGATTGATTATCAATTTATGTCTTTTCTTTCCACATTGGAAATGGGAAAGTGGACCCACATTCCACAATCGCTGGATGCAGGATCACAAAACCATCAAAATTTTGTTCAATCTTTTCCGCAATCCGCATCCCGCAATTTGCGGGATGCGGATTACGGAAACACCCATCCCGCAAATTGTGGGATGCGAATTGCGGAAACACCCAACAAAATCATTTAAATAAATTGCTTCCCATAGTCCACATTCTGCACTCAGCAAATTGTAGGCTACGGGATGACTAACTGCTCACACAAAAACTTTTTCGCATCCCGCATCCCGCAATTGCGGGATGCAGGTTACGGGACCAGTCAAGTTTGGTGGGAATTTGGCAACATGGTTTGTTGTTGAAAATGAGATTTTTTATGTGAACATTGCAACTTTTATTGCAGAAATAGATTCAATACCCTTGATTACCTTTGGGGCACCCAGAATATGCAATTCCAATCACTGAAAACTACCCTTTGAACAATTTCCACCTGATTTTGGCCAGAAAACTTGAATTTCTCATTTTTTTTCATAATTTCAGACCTACAAATGTAGAAGCCTCGCAATTTTTGAAGCTGCGAATCTTACCATATCTACTGAATCTTACCATATTTTTTTTCTGATATGAATACACTTTCCATTTGAGGGAAACATATTGACATCTAACTGAGTTGTAAAATATGTTACCCGACACCAATTGTAACCTTCCATAACAAGTTGATGTGCTCTGGAAACCAGACTCACACCATTAGTGTGATTGAATTGTGCAGCTATATCCTGGACAAATGTGCATCCAGCCCTTCTAGGAGAAATTCCCCAACCACAACAATCCAAAGTAGATTGCACATAGTCCCTTTGTGCGGTACCTAGAAATGTAAAAATAGGATACATAAGATCAAAAGAAAAGCATAAACTAAAATGGACATAACACCTATCATTTTAAAAACGTTAGCATCAGCAGTACAAAACCATCACTAGTTAAACAAAAAATCCATTAAGTGTGTTTTGAAGACAGAACAAATGAAGTTTCATATAACGTGGAAGTCACAGAAAACTGGTGAAGAAAACCAGGGAAGTTATACAAACTCAACAACATATAAAGTCCATCTTGGGAAAAGGGTTAAAATCCATGGAAAATTAGAAAATAATTTCATTCCAATTTTGTGTAAAAAAAAAATGGCATTTCAAACAAACTGGAAAGTATATACTATTTAAGCATGACAGGAAAATTCTCCCAAAAAAGATCCAATAATTCTGATAGAAGAGATCAAGCAATGGGCTCTTCAACTACAAAGGCACTAAATCCAACTAGAAACTCAAAACTCAAACAATATGATTCAAAATGGCATTTTTCAACAATGCTAATCTCACAAAACAAAAGATAAGAAAACATTACAACGTAGAAGGATTACCACATATCTCTATGTAATGCACTCAAGGAATACCAACAAGGTTTGAAGGTAAAGTACATTAGAGCTTCAAGAAAGGACATAAATAAAAGGAATATGACAAGCTCAGTAATGTGTCAATTTTTAGTAACCACTGAACACAATCAGAGCCAGAACCAAGTAAGCACACGAATGCCAGCACAATAATAGTTGTGGCCACAGAAATAACTATGGGAAAAGATCAAACATAGCTTCACATGTTGTGAACATTACAAGAATTATGGCTTCTGATAGAGAAAAAAATTTAACTGAAGACATCATAATATGGAATTTAGAAGCAATGTATCCACATCTATAAGGTTCCATACATAAGCACTACATTTACTTAAATCCTCAAGACACCTACTTCTTGGATACGATCCAAGGATCGAATGTTATCAAGCGTGTCCAGTGATGGAGAAAGGCCACCATGCAAGCAAAAGATATTGTAACCAATCAACGCAACCAAAGTTAGAACCTTATAATTTCAGATAATCTCAGGCTTACAATTGTGAAATTTATAAATCTCCAAACTTGAGCTTCACTAGCTTCTTATTTTACCTGGATTTCAATGAGAGTTGTCAGAGGGAGGTAGTCAAAGAGGTCTGTGAAATATTTCCATACATTTTCATTTCCATATTTTCTCAAACATTCATCATAAAATCCATAGCTGAAAACGCAAACCAATTATGTCAGTGGAGCATATATCAATCTTACAAAAATAACGGAATGAATTTACTCTAAATACTTCCCATTTAGACATGTATATAACTCTCATCCTCAGGGATATACAAAATAAAACTGTAATTAAGCTATTACATCTAATTCTACATCTTCGCTCCAATATTCTAATAGCATAGACCAGAGTGGTTTAGTAAAGTGGCGAAGATTTATACAGATAACCACAGTGCCACTCATTACATGCTAACGAAATTGTGTGCATGGAGAAGGACCCGCACTTGCAACATAAATCTACCAATGGGGGATCTTAGCTCTTTATTAGTCATATTAATAATAAGTTCAGCATGTCACTTTCAGTGAACATCAATTCACCTTTGCATTTTAGTGTATCCAAAAGCAACTCAACTCTTGGAAGTATAATTGCATAACCCCTCCAAGACTAAGACCACATACCACTTGCAAACATTTAAAAACATATAAAATACACTTGTTTTTAAAAATTCACTATTATCAAAATTCCCAGGTAGCTCGGCTCTCAAAGTTCAATTTCGCATTCCACAATGTGGAAATGCCTAAATGAGACAAAGACTTTTATGATGATTTTTTTTCATCTATTTAAAAAAAAATTATTTTAAAAAATAGAGTCTGTACAACAATTAATAACCAAAACTTTGTAACTCCTGGGAAAACTTCAAACAACTCCATCTTTGTATTTACTGAATTTAAAATATATATATATTTTAAAAAATAGAGTTTGTACAACAACTAATAACCAAAACTTTGTAACTCTAAAGAAGTTCCAAAAAAATCAAAGTTCTGATTTCCATCAGCAATGCGGAATGCGGAATGCGGAAATCGGAAAATCTTTGCCTCATTTCTGCATTTCTGCTTTCTGCATGCTGAAATCGAAACTTTGAGAACCGAGCCAAGCTTCCATGGAATGTATTGCATGTCAATGTGATTTAGCGCTCACTCTTGGAGGTGATTTGAGCGTCATTAAATTGCAAGCATTTCAAGCAAATTGCATGTTATAAATAGAGATGATACACCACTATATAATGATCACAGTGGAAGAAAAATGACTGATATATTTATTTAATAAACTTCATTACATGCCTCAAAATGTCAAGACCAAAATTATGAGTTGTAAGTCTCCTTGCATGCAGATTTATTCTCACCCAAATTACCTCTGCCACTATCTCACCCACTAACCAAATGCATGCTTCGAATTAGTTGCAAATTGAGTGGATTTTCCTTCTCTATATTTCCAAAAATGCAATCTAAATGTTTTAAGTTGTGTGATGCAAAAACACTGCCATTCCACATGAAATCACAATTCACTATTCCAGAGGTTCATTATGACAAATCAATAATTAACTATCAGGTTCAATGTGGCTGGGAAAAATTCAAACAACTCCACCATTGTATTTACGGGGCCATTCATTGTGGCGATTGTGGACATGGGCTGGACAAAAAACTTCCTTGAGATGAGTTCAAAGGTCAAATTGAAACAAAGGATCTCATTTTGTGGCATGATGACCTGTTAATTTGTCGATAGTAAACCATGCCTACTATAAATTAATCTAATGTGCTTCCTTCACCCTTAATGTTCCTCAAATCTAAGGGCCTATTGTTGTCTGTTGAGTGACGGTATGGTGATTTGGGATATTTGCCAAGCCCTATGCATATATAAATATATCTATCGTTTGAGAATTCTTAAAAAAAATTGCCTCTTCTTTCTGGAGAACTGGAGCACTGTAACTTCTTACTCCGCCAAGTCGATGCTTATTTTAAACTCGCACTGCATTCTTTTTTAATGGACCTTTAGTTAAATAGTTTCAAAGCAGATACAGGTATTTGGGAACATCCATGCTCTTGCAAAACTCTCTGTGCATCTTTCTTATGAGTTTTTTTTTGGCTTGTAATCTTTTCCAGAAAGTGTTTTTAATTAGTTTTATTGAAGTAGTCCGTTAAAGCTAATGTACACAACCAAATTATTCAAATAAGCACAAAATAACTTCTGTCAAATATTTGTTGTCGCTGCAATTTGGAAATTACTGGGTTAGGTTCAAGTTGCTTCTTAATCTAGGGATTTTATAATTAAAAATCTGAAAGAAGAAATCCATAACATTTGGCAGTATTGGGGCTAAGCGTCTGTGATTCAATATCAATTCGATTTCGAAGTTTAGAAGTGAATATTTTTAAATGGCGAAGGTTTCATAGCATTGACAATATAGAGAATCGAGATTGATTAATATATGGCTTTATTCTGTGTTC
>LPNX010273610.1:2247-20090 GCA_001517045.1 Pseudotsuga menziesii
CTCTCAAATGGACACCATTTACCTCATATATTGCTGCACCCGCACAAACATATATGTTAAGATGTGCTGAAAATTTGAAAACCAACTTTCACGGAAAGTAATTTTATAATCATTTGCACACACTTTCTCTGCATAAACCCTATATATTATGAAAGCTGATTCAATTACCTATCTTTTCTCTTTTTACTTCATCTTCAAATAAGTTAGGGAAGTACCCCTAATTGTCACCTAAAATCAGAGTTTTCCGTTTATTCCAGTATTATGTGGCATCTAAAGTGTCCTTAAAGGAGTCCATGATTGTGCATCAGCCCAATACTTCAAAACCGTAAATCTATGCTGTGTATTTATTTTCATTTCATCGTGACTATTTTCCCGACTCAGGAAGAGAATAAAATCATCTTCCTAGGTTTACACATAGCCGTAAAAAAGATGATAATTTCTCTTGAATTTGTAAAAAAAAATCACTTTTCATACAAAACCCTCTATTCCAAAATGTGAATAATGCACTTTTATATGAATAAAATATCTATTTGACTCTAAAAACTGCATTTTATTTAGTATTGTACATGAATTTGAAAAAACAAAGCTTTAAGGCTATAGTAGTTATTTCTTTTAGTTTATTTTAAGTGAAAAGTGGGAGTTGGGAAGAAAGAAATTAGTGTCTGATTTACGATTTTTGACATTTCGGATTTTGGAAATTGTATGTTAAATTTTTTTAGACAGACCGATGAAAAATAATGCAAAGGAGGTTTAAAGTAAGGATGCACTTAGCAGAGGAATAAATTATGCGAAAACAAATACGCACAGTCAAAATATAACCTAAAAATCGATGTTTTTCGTTTTCCCATACCTGAATGTCGATAATTGGAAATAGGAAGGTTGACGTTTATTTATTTGAAACCGGAAATTTGTTCTTGGGGAATACCTATGGTGTTCTTTATTTCAAAATTGGAAATGGGAACATTGGATGTTTCTTATTCACAGATCCTAAATTCAGAAATTGAAAATAGGTAATCTTTAAATAATATTTACATATAATTTAAATTTTAAAAACATCTTTATAAATTGAAATGACAAACAACGTATTATTTAATATATATATTGATCAATTAAATAATTTACTTGGACAACCCATTAAATTGATTTATTGAATACGTGTATATATTACTATAATTTATTTTTGTTCCAATGTTTTTTGTTCATTTAATCTTCTAAAAAATAATATGTTATTTTTTATTTGTTGTTTAAATTTATTGTTCTCATTGATTTGATTTCATTGTATTTTCTATTGTTATTTATTGTTATTCTATAAATCGAAAATATATGTTGTATGTTTTCCAATAAGGAACATGTTATTTTCTGATTTCCAATTTTGCAACATAATAAAAAATTATGTGTAAGGCACATGTCGATGTTCCTATTTCCAACATTTTGGATTCCAAAATATTGATTTTTCACGTTTTATTTTCACTCTTCATATTATTTTAGCATAATTTATTCCTAAACCTCTACGGGTTTATTTTTAAATTTGGCTGAAATTTGGTCTCTAAATCTTTGTAAGAGTCAATTGAAACATAGGAAGGGTGTTTCACCATCTCATAAGAAAGATTTTTAATTAGGCAAAAACCTCATACCTAACATTTTATTGACATGAATGACATAACCAATTCATGCCACAATATTTTTGCAACAAAGCAAGAGTCACATTCAATTAAAACAAAGCGATAGTGTTTTGCCATGTAATAAGCATACTAAATGAAAAACTAAGGAATACCTGCAAATTTATGACAGTTCAAAATATTCTGATTTTGCGACATATACATAAATCCTATGTTTTTAAATATAAACATGTCTATCCTCCTATTGACAATGTGTGGCAGTTCAGAAATCAGAAATCTATGTTGTATGTTTCCAAGTAAGGAACATGTTATCTTCTGATTTTCGATTTTGCAGCATATCCAAACATTATGTTAAAATAGGAATATGTCGGTGTTCCTATTTCCGACATTCGGATTCTGAAATGTTTAGTTTCACATTTTATTTTCATTGTTTGTATTATTTTAGCATAAGTTATTCCTCCACTAAGTTCATGCCTATTTTGAATTCACTTTGTATCATTTTTCATCGGTCTCCCTATATATTTGGCTGAAATTTGGTCTTTAAACATGGTTTAAAAGATAACAAAGGAGTAAGAGTCAATTGAAACACATGAAGGGTGTTTCACCATCTCATAAGCCACATTTTCAATTAGGAAAAAAACTAATAATGTCGGGAATCGGAAATAGGAACATGGACATGTTTGCATTTGAACATAGGTTTTCTTGAATTCTAGATTTTCACACGTAGCATTTTCGGAATAAAAAATGTTGGAGATTATAACATATGGTGTTGATTCTCAGAAAAGATACTATTTTTGAATTTCGAAATGTTGAATATCACAAATCGAAACATGGACTTGAAAGAACTAGAATTTTCGGAACAATAGGATTTCCGGATTTTGAAATTGCTTCTTGGAAAATATAGTATTTTCGTCCTTGGAAATGTCGAAGATTGCAATTTGGGAAATCGAGTGTCAGGTTCAAAAGTGGAAATTTTTTTTAATATGTTGGAAATTATATGATTTTATTTAATTTATAGATATGAGGTAAAAATTCATGAAAATTTAATAATTTTAAAGAGAAATAATTTTTAATTTACACAATAAATTTGTAAGAAACCATTTTTTATAATTGTATTACATTTATATTTTTCTTATGGTATATGAAGTTTATATATTGAATAATAACAATTATTTCTATTAATAAATATGAAGTTTAACTCTCGATGAGTATGTTGAGAGTCAAATTGGCAATAATGGAATGGATGACAACAACAATCTACTGAGCTGTAGAGCATTTAATGTAGCTACAACAAGCTTGATGATTCTTAGATTTTGAGCTGGTTGAGATCTAACAGTGATCAAGCATGTTGCAACAGTATTAAATGCTATCTAGCTCAATGGATAGTTGTTGGGGATATTGCAGCACAACCATGTTGTGCTTCTCATTCGATCATATTGCCACCTATTTTGCAGTAATTATGCATTAATGTAGAAGGTCTTGCTGTGCTATTCTATAGTCATTAGGAATTAATGAAATGGGTCGTGCTGTTCAAACTGCCGAACTTGGTCATCAGTTGAGTTTTAATGCTTGGATTACAGTTGAATCAATAGTCACATCCATCATGAAGAGTGGCACTTCCAGTGCTACAACAGCTTCGATTCATGAGTTTAGGTACAACATAGTGATGATTTAATTAGTCCTTTTTCCATTTTGTTTGATACAACATTAATTATTCCTTGTCAAGGAAGTTTTTTTAGTAGTAAGCTAAGTCACGATTTGACCCAGTTGTCATTTATTTATCTAGTTACAGTACAATTTCACTTGGTAAGGGATTCGAAGTGGTACAACAATATTTTGTTTCCATTAATGACTTTCATCCCTCATGTTGGTTTTAGTGTGGTTATGATCGTTTGTCCCTTATTTCTCTAAGGTATTTCTTGACTAGCTGCTCAGATCTTGTAGCACTTCTATTTTTTCCATATTTTCTTGCAAAAACTCGTGTTTGGCTTTTCTGGGTTTTCTTCTGCATTTGAAACATCATATTATGTTGAAACAACATGGACCGTCTCATTGTTCTGTGAGTTATGGTGGTCGTTCGTAACGAGTGGTGCAGGTGACAAAGATAGATAGTTATAAAAATGAAATTTCGCTGCAACTTCAGTCAGTAATAGATGAGTGGGAAATCAAGCTTATAAAGGAGAACCTTTCTTGTGATACCGATGGTGGTAGCCCGAATCACTACTCAATCCTAAAAAATATGACGAGAATGCTCATGGAGGAAATGATAGCTATATGGAACCATACTAAGTTGGTTATTTCACAGTCTACATTGAAAATGGTAGAACTATATATGCTTATAACGCAAAGAAATGTTATGGGAATTTTAAAAAAATTAGCTAAGGGATTTGAATCCTTGGGTGATGGAGGTAGCGAGAGTGTCTCTATGGCTCGATCTAATTCAATCAATGTTGACCCTACCATGCCTACTACATCTACAATTCTTGTTTGGATTCCTAGAATGATTAGTCAACTTTCCAAACGAGCTTGTGCATCTGATGCTTCTATGGGGAAAGTGGGTGCTTCTATTGAGAAAGCAGGTGCTTCTGTCAAGAAAGCAGATGCTTCTATGGGGAAAGTGGTTGTCCTAGCCCTGAATCCCAGTCTATTATCCTCATACGAGAAATTCTTTGGGACTTCTACTATAGTTGAGGAAATGCAAGACACAAAGGACCCTGCTATCATTATCAGCGAAGCTAATCCATGAGCTTTTTTTTGTCTATTTGGCTTCCTTTTGTTTACATTTATGTTTATGATCATTTTTAATTTTCCAGGTGTCTTGATAAACTTTTCTTCATAGTAATTTTGTACATAGCCCCCCATGTATCACATGGGTTATTGTGGCTCTTGTGAATATCTCTGTAATTTTTTTTATACTTTACTTAGGCAGGAGATTCAATTTCTTTTATTGTTTTTAGGCTCTTTACACTAGCATTGTAGATTTGTTTGATCCTAACAAATAAGGGTGCTTATTAGAACATTGTTTTCAGTTGGCCATAATTCTCGATATTTTGTAATTTTTTGTATAGTTTATTAATATCAATGTAGGCTTAGAAAAAAAAGAGGTTTAAAGATCTAATATATTTAAATATATAATTTATCTTAAATTTGTTAAATCATAAAGAGATAGTACAAAACTCATTACATTTTTATTAATGTTCAAATCTTTTAATAAGTGATTTTTTTAAGATGATGTTATACACCTTTTAAAGAAAGATAAAAATAATGATATTGAAATTCATTCTTATATAATACTCTAGTTCTTGTCGTCAATGTATTATCTCAACATTTTCGAGATAAATATTGTGTATTTTCGTCAATGTATTGTGGCAAAGAGAAAATAATACAAACATAAAAAATATAACTTGAAATTGGAAAAGTCAAAATTATCCAAATTAAAGCATGGTTTTATATAGATTATCTAATTGAAGTTTTTTGATTTGTGGTACCCAGAGGTCAAAAATCGCAAATAGGAACATTGACATTTTTTTATTTGAAATTTTTTTTTTATGATATTGCAAATGTCGCAGCCTAGAAATTGGGGAATTGGAAATTGGAAAATCGGCTATTCTTTAATGCAAAACATATGTTTTGCGGAATATTAAATGTTAAATATCACAAATCAATGGATAAAATTTTACATCATTTATGTAATGATTTTCCATTATAAGCTTGACATATGAAATGTACATTGAAAAGATGTGTTTGTTCAATTTAAATACTATTTTATTACAACTCATAAATGGTTATTGATTTCTAATAGTAATTTCTCAATTAGTATTGCCTCACAGAAATTAGTATTACCTCATGACTTAAACCAAGTGAACTTAGTCAACTCATCTTGTATTTCGTTTCGAATCTCTATCTCGGATGGATCTCACAAGTATGAGCTAGTACATGCAGTTATATATAATGATCTTGTAGAAAATTGACAACTAATAGAAGCAACTAAAATCAAAATTAACCAATGTTGATGCAACATTGTAGATAATGTAACATATGTTTAATTTCTTCGTTCTTTTTCTCTCAAAAAGTTTTCCAGTGTTGATTCATCCAATGTTATAGAAAAATTTGGAACATTTGGGGCCAAGTTTTTGCCAAGACAAACATACATTAATATGGTAACCAACGACACTTTTGAAATACACATATTCATTAGAGGAAATTTCAACTCAAAATGGGCCTTTTAACTTTTATTCAAATTCCATGTCATCATGTGTTAGCCAATGAAATTCCTTTAAATTTGAGATACTGTATAGGTCTTAAACACTTTTTTAATATAAATTTGGGGATAGGTATCATAAAAAAACTACTTTTTTGTTTGTATTTTTTACATATCTCCCCATGTTTTTACTCAAATTCCGATCGGGAGAGCTTGTTGGATGCGGAATTTAATTCCGCATCCAACGAGTGCCCACTCGGCATACTTTTGAAGGACCCTGCTACCCCAAAAACAAGAAATACCTAAAAAAATGGAATGATGATGTCATTAAATGGAGTAGTGTACATGTTATAAAATGGAAACAATTTAAACACAGTTATTTTAAAAAGTATTAAAAAGTTGTTAAATTGTTTAGGGTAAACATTTTTAAATGAAAATTTATAACTACACTTAAATAAAGTATATCCGAAATGGGATATTGAAAATCGGAAATAACAATAATGAGAGCAACAAAATATGTTAATGTGAATTATTTAGTTTTTTATATTCGTTACATTCATTTATTTATATATGAATCTATGAAAAAGATTTATATATCTGATATAAAAAAGAAACAAAATTAATATATTATAAAAACAAATATATAAATAAATCTTTAAGATAAATGAAATGCATTTTTTCAAAAGTTAGACAAAAGTGGAACCATTTTCATACGTTTTGATAGCTAAATTTGCAATCATTGTAAAGGTGAAAGGATTCCAAGTGTGAAGAATGCTTTGGCTAAATGTTGGAGCTAATATCGTCCAATTTTGCATTTACAACCAAATTCATTCTAAAATACTTGATGCTGACCTCCTCTTCATTATGATCATAAAAAAAGATGGCCAGTTTTCGAATTTGGGTGTAGAGAAATATCCATTTGTGATAAAGAGCAAAGCATTTGATAATGTGTATAAAAATATATAGTATAGTAGCATATCTGGAAGCCTGAATTTGGGTGTAGAGAAATCTCCGTCTCTGAGAAAGAGAAAAGCATTTGATAGTGTGCTTAACAATTGATTATTCATAATGATGGAAAACAATTCAGAAGATGGGTAAACAAATAATGGTACCCCTTAATGTAAGTTGCAACGAGTAGAGAAATAGAAGGAAATGCCTAATCTTCACCAATCCCATGTCTCTCCAGAGACTATAGGCCCTTTGTTGCAAGTAGTACTACCAATTTATCTTCCCATCTCTTCCCATTCTGTGCTTTGGTATCACCATGATGTGATTTTTTTCTTCGGCAACCATAAGAGGGGATATAATGAGGTTTATGAGTGCAATTTTTTTTCAAATAAAAAAAAATAAACGACGTCGAGATAATATTTTCCTCGGTAGGTAGCACTATTTATTGACTAAATTTGCTGAAATGTTATTATGATTGAAATTTATTCGATTTGGAAGATTCGTTGTTTGCTATTTAGTGGATGCATGATGTGACAAACGTGGACTTGAAACAGTCTAAGATGACCTGAGGGTCATAACAAGTGAGAGTGATAGTCACCTCTGTGATTAATATTCTGACAGAAAAGGGTGTTGTTATGTTGACATTATGATAACAATTGAGGGTGACAGTTAGCTGTGTGATTAATATAATCATGTTATGGTAGCAAGGGGCGACATTATTATGACATTAATATATTTTAGTACGTTTAAGTGATTTTTCTCGTCGTCCAAGATATAAGGGAATTATATACAATTGACACTGATGCTGATATATAGATATATACTATATTAGCAATTAGGGGATTGAAAATAGTAAAATGCTATTTATGTGAGTTCATGAAATTTGTGCTCGAGAACATAAGTAGGATTATCATGGCGTGCTAGATTGATTTCTAATTATATATTAGTTACTCTTATAATTATATTCATTATTTTCACACATAAAAATTCTAGAATCTGAAATACCGGTTATTGAAAAATATATGACAGAGGATTTCTACAATCTGAAATATTCATACTTGTGAATGGTGGTCCTTATTGAAAAACATAGGACACAGAATTATGGATTCTTAAATGTCGAAAATCTGGATTCCTAAATAACATATAGATATTTTAAAATAGGCATGAACTTAACAAAGGAATAACTTATTTCGGATTTCGAAATCTAGGAAATACGAACACCAACATGTTCCTATTTTAACACATAGGATTTTTTTATATGTTGTAAAATCGCAAGTTAGAAGCTATCATGTTCCTTACTGGAAAAATTATGACACACATTTCTGAATTTCAAAGTGTTGAAAATTGGCAATAGGAACATGGACATGTTCGTATTTGAACACATAGGATTTATGTATATGTCGCTGCCATTGTTGGCATACTACATGTGAACGAGTGGAAACGTTATTTCTACATTCACTGTAAGAAGACTTAGAAATGGGAGAGAATCAAAATAACAAAATATGGATTTCGTCATATTTATTTTCTAAACTATCATTATATATAAATCTATAAAGTACAACAATTATTTATGTGATCACTGTTGCCAAAAAAGGTTTAACTTGAAGGAAAATGGAATTTTATTCATTGATGTTAGACAAAAGTGTTTTATACACAATGGCAATGTTGAAGAATCTTGAAAAGAATAGAAGGCGTCAATAATATAATTATTTTCATAATACAATTAAGGTAATAAACACCAAATTGTAATGGTACAAAGCAATCTATTGGACATTAATATACGCTACAATCCTCATCCACTTACATATGTTTTGATAGCTAAATTTCCATACATTTTGCTAGCTAACGTGCAACCATTTCCATATGTTCTTCACTTTCTTTCTTGTATAGTGCCTTCATCGGCTGTCGGACTCCCAACTTATCTTCCCTTCTCCTCTAGTCTAGGATTTGGTATCAACATCTTGGAAAATTTTTCTTCGCAATCATGAGAATGGAACTAATGACTCTCAAGAGTCCAGTTTTTGTGCATATAAAAAACGATAAGTGAGGTCCAGGTTTTCCTCAGTAGGAGGCTCTATTTATTGACTAAATCTTACAAATTTTATCATGAGTTCAAGATTTTCATGATGTTCATGATGTAGTATATATGTATAAGTTGGGATTAATATGATATGTATATAATTCCCTTATCTCTTGGAGTACGCAAAAGGTGAGTTAAATGGTGATATGAAAACTCGGAATGGGAGGAGAATCCAAGATGTGAAATATGTTGGATTTGAAACATTTGGTCTTTGGAGTGCGTGATATTAGTGATGAAGGAAGATATTTCGTGTATTTAATGATTAAGCTACATGAATGTATTTATACCATCATTAGAAGGCATGGATAAGATCACAAATGTCAAGTTTAGACACTATGGGATAGTTGAAAGATAACAAGAAGTGAGGGTAACAGTCACTTCTGCAATTAATACAATGGCGTGATAATATTTCAATACATCTAAGTGACCTTTTGATTTTTCCAAGAGATAAGGGAATTATATACAAATGATATTAATCATGAAAATCCATTATAGATATATACTACATGATGAAAATCCCGATCTCATAATAACATTTTGTAAGATTTAGTCAATAAATATCATCAAAGGACATTTATGAATTCAGATATCTATGGGACATAGGAAGGTAATAGCATTGGAGTTTGAATCATCAGATAGATGTGTACAGGGTTCTTGTTGTGCATGTTCAACATGCTAAATTGTAGTGACCTTACAAATTTAGGCTAAGTTCATTATCTAAAACAAGTAGATCATAAATACTTAAATACCTATAATTTGATTGACATAGCAAGAGTATTACAACATTATGAAGGTACATATCATCCCCTTTTCCACACAGCAAGAGTAACAACGGATTAAAACACAACAAGGGAGAAAAAGTCAATTAAAACACATGAAGGGTGTTTGATAAATACTAATACCTATAATTTTATTGACATAGCATGAGTATTACAACATTATGAAGGTACATAACCAATACAAGTCAAATCCCTTTTTCCACAGAACAAGAGTAACAACAAACTAAAACAAAACAAGGGAGTAAGAGTCAATTAGAACAGAGGAAGGGTGTTTCACCATCTCATAAGCAACATTAGCAAGGTTCAAAATCTTTCGAATTTGCGACATATAAATAAATCCTATCTATTCAAATACAAACATGTCCATGTTCCTATTGCCAATGTCCAATAGTTGGGAATGCAAAAATCTATGTCATGTGTTTTCCAATTAGGAACATGCTATATTTCGATTTCCGATTTTGCAACATATCCAGAAATTTTGTGTTAAAATAGGAACATGTCAGTGTTCATATTTCTGATATGTCATATTTTTTAATATTGATTTTCACATTTTATTTTCATTGTTCATATTATTTTTGCATAAGTTATTCCTCCGCTAAGTTCATGCGTATTTTAAATTCACTCTGTGTGATTTTTCATCGGTCTCATTGTAAATTTGGGGGAAATTTGGTCTCTAAACTTGGTTTAAAACACAACAATGGAGTAAGAATCAACTGAAACACAGGAAGGGTGTTTCACCATATCATAAGCAACATTTTCAATTAGTCAACATAAGCAATACATGCCACAATATTTTTGCAACAAATCAAGAGTCACATTCAATTGAAACACAACAACGTTGTTTCACCATCTAATAAGCTGACTAAATGAAGAACTAAGGAATACTTTCAAATTTACCAAGATTCAAAATATTCTGATGGAAACTTGAAGTCTAAACAAAGTACAACAAAATCAATATAACCAAA
The DNA here is from genome assembly GCA_001517045.1 of Pseudotsuga menziesii. NCBI lineage: Eukaryota > Viridiplantae > Streptophyta > Pinopsida > Pinales > Pinaceae > Pseudotsuga > Pseudotsuga menziesii. The sequence goes on from LPNX010273610.1 coordinate 12,840, forward strand.
ACAAAGGCGAATAATAAGAAATAGTGGTTACCTGAAGGCCTGTTTATATGTATAAATAAAAGGCGCTGTAGCAACGAATGGGAGATCATCATGAGATGAGAAAAATTGAAGATATATTCCCATGCTCATCTCAAATTACATAATTTATTCCATTGATGACGCAACATTGCATTGATGAAGCAATAATGTGAATGAAGAGACATGGAGAAAATGTCTTTTATTGCCTGAACCAATAGTGAAACAAAAGCATGACCAAATTAACCCCAAATTGAGATTCTAAACTCACAAAAGCTATTGCAGAAAATCATAGGCTAAACCCAAATAAACTGAAACTCACAAAATATTCACGAGGGAAAAATCTTCGCAAGAGCTATGCCAAATTGAGAGAAATGAACTGCAAAATTGTCCAAAATCCTCTAAAAATATATCACTATAAATATATTCTCATAAATATATATCATTAATCTAATTTTCGACATGTTGGAATTAGGAAAATACTATGATTTCGAATACGGAAAAGTAATATTCCAATTTCCTATTTGCGCATTTTCAATTTCTGAGAATGAGGACTCTGAATATTATACATGTTTCAAAATTCCTATGTCCTAAGTCTGATTGTAAATTCCAAAAGAAATGAGTTTCCGATTTCCAACATTTCGCAAATAAAAAATGTTAACTGTTCAAATAAAGCAGTGCGCATGTACGAATTTCCTATTTTTGACATTTCGATCTCGGAAGTTTTATATTTTCAAAAAAAGAAATGTCGAGGTTCCAATTTTAATATTAAATATATTTCCATAAATAAGATACTTTGTAAATATATTCTCATAAATATATTTCATTAATATGATTATTGACATGTCGTACTTTAGAAAAAAAACTATGATTTGGAATAAGGAACACCAATATTACAATTTCAGATTTGTGCATTTTCGATTTCCGACAATGAGGTTAAGTGGATTGTGGTGAATATCAAAAACAAGGTTTGAGCTCTGCAAATAGAAATAAGTGGATATTGGTGCATATCTTTAAAATAATGTCATTTCATAGTATCAAATATTCCTTCTATGTAGTTAATGATGAAAATTTAGATGAGTCTGGTGTTTTCGATATCCGAAATATCGGAAATAGGAAATCGTGGATACAACAAATATCCTTAACAAAAACTCGAATTTCTAATTTCTGATATGCGATTTTTGAAATTGGGTATTATGTTTGCGAAGGTCCCTCATTCACTGCCAAATTTAGCTGCCTTATCGATGATCCACTGCATTAGTTAAAATGTTAAGTCAATAATCAAAATGTTTGTAGCTTTCGAAACCTGAAAATGCCCCCATGTTAATTCAATATTTAAATATTTCTTATTTACTAAATCAAAAGTTCAAATCCAAAAAATATTTCAATCTATAGATTCAAATTCTTCAAGTTCCTTAGCTTTCCGATGTCAACTAGCAATTCTATTAAGTTTTTGAGCTCCCATATATTTAATGTTTCCAGGGACCATTGCTGTATAGGCTAGGAAAGCAAGACTTCAATACCTTGATAGCTGGTAAGATCTATGTTCTCAAGCATGCAGATGTTTCCAAGGGTTTATCTTGACAGAGGTAAATTGCTGCAATAACTTAAATCAAGATATCTAAGTTTCATTAGATTCCCAAAGGAATATGGAAGGCTCTCTAATTTTCGACATCCTGACAAGTTGAGATCTTGCAAATTTGTTAGATTCCCGAAGAAATCTGATAGAGATCTGATTGTGGTAGAGGAAATCTGTAATTTCTGCAACTGCAATGGCGCCTACAAAAATATTGATATGTTTCAATTATTCTAAAGATACTAATGAAAAGGTATCTGCAAAAAAGTTAACATGTTATATTTTTTCTAAAGAAATAGATGATTTTCATGTACAAGACCTTTGGATTTGTTCCTCCTCGGTCGCTATCCCCACCCTTATTATTAATATTCCCTTTCACTCTATATGCAAATGCAATATGTTCTTTCGTCAATTGTAGGGATCGACAATTATTCACATAATGCCCCAGATGGACTTAGTGGAGGAAGAAGTTACGCGGAAAAAATATGAATAGATAGAATAGAGCCTAACACAATAAAGCTTGAGAATTTTTAGAATGTATACTGAACCGATCAACTCCTTGCCACCTGCGTCGGTCCGTGCTAGATCACGGGATACAATAACCTAAAATTTTAACCATTAAACTCGCCAATTAGTAGGCGAGACATGTCAGGATTTTAATGACCAGAAAGACAAAGAATATTTTGAGACAACTTCTTTCATTGTCAAAATGCCTTCGACGTAATTAAAAAAAGTGATTGAAATAATCGTAAGTAAAGGAAGTGAGTAATAACTTTACATTAAAGATTCACACTAATTAATGTAGAGTCTATCACCAATCCTGACACCACACCTAACCAATGTTGACTTTACTCAGTTTGTTGATGTCCAAAACTATGCCACAATTCGTGTGAACAAAGCAAATGAGGTGGGAAAGTGTGTCGGGAACATGGGCTCATTTTGGTTATTTTCTTATTGGTGTAGTTTATTTATCTATTTGATTTTTTTATATATTTTATTTAGTAATTAAATAATTTTGTTTTTCGTAAAATTTAAATGAAAAAGTGTTTAGAACGTATAAATAAATTTAGTATTTTTAAATATCACTATAATATTTTAGATTATTTAACGTTTACAACTGTTTTTTTCTAAGATTTGTAATCAAAGTCCGAATAAAATAAAGTTGAAGATATACTGAATGTTAATTTTTTTTTAAATTTGTAATCAAGTCCAAATAAAATATACTGAATATTTAAAGTATTTTTTATTGAAAAATAACAACACTTAATATTACCGAGAATCAAGATATAATAAAAAATACATCTGCATAGTAATGAATCCACTAATGATAAAAATAATAGCATTCCTCCTAACTACTTTATTTATACTTAATTAAATTGTTTTACTAAATAAAAAATAAGTAATAATAAATATTTAGTATTGTAATAGAACTGTATTATGAATTAAAAGATGTTTTACTAAATAAAAATAAAGTAGTAATAATTATTTAGTATCATAATAGAATTGTATTATGAACTAAAAGTTGATTATTTTAAGATATTAAAATGTTATGAAAACATTTTAATACATGGAACATTGTGATAGATTCAATGTAAATTATTTAAATGGCGTATCATTTTTAAATCAAAATTATGAATCCTCTCACATTATCCTCATTGGACATCTGTAGTGCTCTGCTTACCCGGTATAGCACTAGGTCAATTTCTCTATGTTGTTCTCTATCTTAAGCTCATTATGAGTTCGTTTTTAATAAAATCAAGATATTTTAATCATATTACATGTTTATATCCATGTATGTTAAGTTAGTTTTATAAACATATTAATGTAGAAATAAGAAATGTATATATTTGATAAACTTCATGATTTTTTGTAAATGAGTCAATAATACCATGCATGAATTTAGTATCTGAATACTTGGAAGCAATGGTTGTAGTAGATCCAACAGGGTTGGTGCAGACCTTGTAGGCTCCTTCACCTTTCATCTTTCCACCCAAGCCTTTATTAACAAAAATGATGTGCCACCCTGTCGACTAGCTCTCATCATGTGCTGGCCCCAGGAAACTCATGGGTTTCGTAGCCCCCGAGCCCACAGACCAATAATACCGAGAGCAAATTCCTTTCCCTTCTATATCTTTCTTCGTTTCCAACCATTTCTCAATCATTTCTAGTTATCTGAGTCCTCGAGTTATCCCCCTCCTCAAGTTTTACCTTATCACCCTCCTCAAGTTTTTCCTCCTTTTCCACTCATGCAAGTCTAATTTCCCAAATAAATCCCACTCCCCCATCTCTCTCTCATACCTCTCCTAAATACTCATTCTCCTCTTCCTTTCTTCCACCTTACTCCATCGCCTTTCCCCCAAAACACTTCATTGACCTACTTCTTTAAGTTTTTTATGCTAGTAAATTATTATAATCTTGAATATACATTTATTCATTCAATTGTCCTTATCTCGAGCATCCCAATAGTTAAGGTTATTTAAGGTGAATTGAATAAGTTGGTTGTCTAGCATTTAATAATTCTTGGAATGTTCACTACTGGTCCCTCACAAGATGGCAGTTTAATAGCTAGTCCTATTCAAATCAATTATGTTGAATAAAATAATAATGTAGTAATTATCTTGTGTATAGGTGAGTATCTTAGGTGTCTTACTTGATCCGAAATCCAATGTTAGTATTCATATTAATAAGTATTATTATAAAATCAATCATGTCATATCTTGATGGTCATATTCCATAGTTCAATATATGTGTTTAACCTACATGGAATGATTTGGTCTATTTGATTAATAATTATTTTACTCAAGTTATTTCCACTTGGTTTTAATTAAACAATTGACTTTGTTTACCACACGAGCATAATAATAACAATAATAATAATAATAATTTTTTAATTAAATAATAGACTATGTTTAACACAAGAGCTTGATAATCATCATAATAATAATATAAATAATTGTCTAATTAAACTATCGGCTATGTTTACCACAAGAGGCACTATTATCAATAATAATAATAATAATAATAACAATAATAATTAAAGACATTTTATAGTTGTTTGTTTTTAATGACAAGTATCATAGTCATGAGCATGTTATCTGTAGATTCATAATCAAAGCACCCTTAAGGGTTTAAACAACCCTGAAAATTTTGTTAATGTAAATGAACAATGTTTAAGTCTACTCACGACAACTTTCTAACGATGATTCTAATTTATGACACTTGATCACTTACTTATTACATTGTTCACCTATCATTAATGAATATGTTGACTTAAAATTCATTATTTCATTAACATATTTACCTATGACAACCTATACCATTATTGATCGTGTTAAGTATTGGTATGCTGATATTGGTATACATGTCCAAAGTGTGCATGCATGGCCAGTGCATGCATAGATCATACATGTACTATAAGAAAACATCATATATCATGTGTGTGTGTGTGTGTGTGTGTGTGTGTGTAACAAAATAATAATGATTCACATAGATAGGGCATTCATGGATATAAGACATAACAATCACACATACCTAACTGGATTAGCATACAAACACATAATCTTTTTAGCATAATCAATCATTAATCATTAACAAATTTGAGTTATAACATCATTATATTTTTATATTCATTACTCAATCAATTATTTTCAAGGAAGAGACACCTACTACTACTAATCTTGGTGTCGTACATCTCCCTGACCCAGCATAGTACTAGCTATAACATCCTCCCATACTAACCTACATTCGCACCCTCCCTATCCTTCCTCTACTACTATAGAAGTGGATGTCGGCTTCACCGACCTGACCACATAAGAACCTGAGAGCAATAGCGTCGGCTGAATAGTGGACCTAGCCTCTCCTAGCAGGCATTCGACCGCCGTCATCACAACAACTTGGGGAGCATGTCTTAGCAGGGACCTCCCATGACCTTGGGTACCTTAAAAACATAGGGTGGAACACATCCATCCCTCTCAACATCCTTGGTCTCTACCCTATCAAAAACATACTTTCCTGCTATCGAGACTATTGCTCCGTGTCATCGTATCATCAATTTTGCTAATCAAGACTCTTCTACAGAACTAGGTATTATAGCACACTTCATATAAAGTATCTAGTTATTAGATAGCCCATGTGTCCCATAGATTAGTACTTTGAAAACATACATTCATAACAATATCTCCATTCAATCACCAGTTGGTGCATATTATCAACATCATTTCCTTTCATTGTATAAATCATTAAATTGATCACATCGTGGGTCGATATCCATGTACCAGATCATATATATATCACATTTATCAAGGATGACAATTAAACATACACTGTCTTTATGAATAAAGGAATATCATGATAACTATAGCATAGTAACCTCACAAACATAATCATAACATCATAATCAATGTATCAATATAAGCATAGTAACATCTTAGACATAGTAGCAACATCTATCATGTCATAAATATGGTTTACTCAGTCGAACTGAGTCCAACATTTACCAAGAAAATAAAATGCAACATGTCTATACATCTAGTCAAATATGGGAATTACATATACTCACCCTTCGGGAAACTTCGTCCCGAAGTTATTGTTATGCATGATTATCAGAATGTATTATTATGCATAATATAGGTGTCTTACTACTAGAATTCATTGGTTATAGTAGTCCCACTTGGACCTTTACTTGATCAACCTGTCGATGTCATTTTACTATTTTACTTCTTTTATCACCTAATATATGCTCTTAAATTTTTTCTGAAAAACATATCCTAGTAACTACTTATGACCTCCTCGAGGATCCCCATTTGTAACATGCATCAAGATTCATTATGCCCTACTAGAATCTTATCAACAACAATTTATATATTGTTCTATAGTCTTGTTCTTGTTGTGATTCATAAGAATATGTTATTGCCCAAATATCATTTATTTTGATTCTTCATTTTATTATTATTAACTTTTTTCTTTATAGGGCTTGTTTAGGAATTGAATTATTTATTGAATCTCTCTCTAATTTATATGACTTATGATCTCATAATTTTTCTTTTTTTCTTTTTTTAAGCATCCATATTGAGAGTGGTCTAGTGTCTGTTATAACATGAATGCCACTATGTTTATTAATCAACTCCCATTTAACAATAAATTTTCTTTAAATAGAAATCTTACACCATGAATGGTGCATTATACATAGAATACTTACAATTGCACTACTTATTTCTTGGTAATTTTAATAACGTGACACACTTCCATAATATGAAGTTTAATTGTTAGTTTGCATGCTTGTCATATCATTTTCTACGACAATATCTGAATTCCATTTATATGTTCATCTCTTTCTATATTAATTCCTATTATTAGTACTCAAACAATTGGCCATTTTGTACCAGTTTTTTATCACTAACATTCTTATGGTAATTATGTGTCATAAAAAACATATTGTTTTTAATCTACTTTAGTTATCACGTATATTTACCCATTGATATCATCATCACTTTCACACCTCTTAGTCACTTACTAATTACACAACTAAGCATTATATTGCACCACTCCCTTTAATACGCATCAAAATGTATCTTTAGTACTTTTAATCTTTAAATCACTCAATATATTATATTGCACACTATTCATTTCATACTTAGTTAGGTGCAATATATATATATATA
>LPNX010273616.1:10776-15776 GCA_001517045.1 Pseudotsuga menziesii
AATCATACACTACCCAATTAGAGAGATAAGATAATATGGACATAAATACCCAGGAATCAAGTACAATATCCATAATGTTACTCTTCACCTTACTTCACCTTAAAGGGGTCAAGTAGTTCCATATATAAGCTCTAAGCTCACTACTTATGATGAATGGTACCTATGTTTCCATAATATATACTATATATTAATGTACAAGTAAGCAGAGTATAGAGTTTGTAAGCAGCTAACGCCATGTATACATAATAATGAGCTTGTTCAACTCTATCTATCATGTTACATATCAACTAAGTATAAGGCTCCTAGATTACAATGATTATGTCATAAGTGAATCCCTAATAAGTACAATACCCTATCACCAATATTTAACCAGTGGAAATAAGTGATTGAACGATGAGATACATGGTCTCAAATAAGGACAAGCAACGGATTTGCACACTAATCAATAGGTGTGAGCTTAATTACATAATGAACACTGTACTAAATTCACTCTACACTATGACAGAGCTTGTATGCCTTTATTCCATAAAAGAGTATTATGTATTTACGTAATAAGCAGTGGTAGGAATCAACCCAATACCATTGCTCAATATCATGGGTATAGCATAATCACTCTTAGATAAATATGTCAAATACGAGAACCGTTAACTAAGCATGTTCTAATACACATGTAATAGCTATTATAAGCCGGGACAATCAACCTTCTCTCCACAACCAACAAGGGATTTGTACATTCATCAAAGCCCTCAACTTGAACACATAATTCAACAATTTGGCATTAAAAAAAATTGTTCAACGAATTCAACCTTGAACTTTGAACCTATTTCATAACCCCCAAACCCTGAACCTTGAACCTATTTTGTAACCCCCAAACCTGAACCTTGAACCTATTTCGTAACCCCCAAACCCTGAACAAATATGAGAAAAATGAGAGATATATTAGATATGACATAAAATCACCAATTTAGGAGGCATTATGTGCCTAGCTTGATATATTGCAGCAACTTTTGTTCCTACCCAAAGGAGGCAGAGTCCACAGTTTAGAACCAAAATGAGGCGGAGTCCACAGTTTGCTCAATGATGATTGCAGCAACTTCTGTTCCTACCCAAAGGAGGCAGAGTCCACAGTTTAGAACCAAAATGAGGCAGATTCCACAGTTCACTAAACGATGAGAGGTAGAGTTCATAGTCCATGCGATGGGAGGTAGAGTCCAATACAGTTCACTATGTGCCGAGAGGTAGAGTTCATAGTCCAATACAGTTCGCTCAGTGCCGAGAGGTAGAGTTCATAGTCCACTCAACGACGATAGGAGGCATAGTTCGGCTCAATTGACAATGACAGAGTGAGGTAAGGTATGTCCACATTTTTGTTTTTGGTTTTTCATTTCTCATTTTTTTTAATTAATAGGTTTCTTTTTTAATTTTTGATATTTAATATTTAAAAAAATATATTTATTACTAACACCTAATCTATATAAAAAATTATAACCATTGATATTTAATATTTAAAAATATTTAATATCTTATTACTAACACCTAATCCATATAACCATTATCATATTTATCCCCTTACAACTAACCCTTAACATAACCTTAAATCCCTACAAAATTTAACACTTATGACCATGAATACATAACCCCTACCACCTATAACTTTTAATGTTAACCCTTAGTTATTAACACTTATAACATCTAACAATGAATACACATATAGTCTTCACACATTTAACATATGACCCTTACTCGTTATAATCCCTTATTCCATAACACTATAACACATAAACACTATAATCCCTCACATCTAACCCATAATCTCTAATCCATTACATTTTATCACCCCTAATCACTATAACCCTTAATATAAGAAATACATATTATAACCCTTAATGTTGATAAGTTCTAACCCTTATAATCACTTAATCCCCATAAACCTTAATCCCTATAACCCTTAGCATTAATATAGCCCTTAATAATTATAACCTCCTAGTTATGTATGTCATAACACCTATAATTGATAACCCATATATCCTTTAGTCCATATAAAACCTAGACTTGTTAATCCATTTAACCCTTAATCCTTATAAGTACATCAATTACTTCAACTCTAAATATATAACCCCTAATAAGTAATAACCATCATAATCCATTTAACGACGATGAAGAATACGATGATGATGGTAATGGAGATGATGACGGTGATGACGACGACGATGATGATGGCAATGATGATGATCACCATCATCACCATCATCTTCATCATGTTGATCATCATCATCTTCATCATCATGATCCTCATGATGATGATGATGATGATCATCATCATTTCCATCATCATCATCATAAATAAGATCATCATCATCATCATCATCATCATCATCATTGTCATCTTCATCATCATAGTCTTCATCATCATCATCATCATCATCATCATCATCATCATCGCCATCTTCATCATCATGATGATGGTAATGGCGATGATGACGACGACGATGATGATGGCAATGATGATGATCACCATCATCACCATCATCTTCATCATGTTGATCATCATCATCTTCATCATCATGATCCTCATGACGATGATGATGATGATGATCATCATTTCCATCATCATCATCATCATCATCGCCATCATTGTCATCTTCATCATCATCGTCTTCATCATCATGACCCTCACCATCATCATCATCATCATCATGATCATCATCGCCATCTTCATCATCATGATGATGGTAATGGCAATGATGACAATGATGATGATGATGATGGAAATGATGATCACCACCACCACCACCACCACCACCACCACCATCGTCGTCGTCTTCATCACCATGACCCTCATCATCATCGTCATCATCATCATCATCATCGTCATCGTCGTTGTCTTCATCATCATGATCCTCCTCCTCCTCATCCTCATCATCGTCATCATCATAATGATGATGATGATGATGGTAATGGCGATGATGATGGTGATGACGATGGAAATGATGATGCTCACCATAATCACCATCATCTTCATCATCATCATCATGTTTATCATCATAATCTTCATCATTTCCATCGTCATCATGATGAAGATCATCATCATCATCATCATCCTGTCGTCGTTGTCTTCATCATCAGCGTCATCTTCATCATCATTGTCTTCATCATCATGACCCTTATCGTCATCATCATCATCAGCGTCGTCGTCTTCGTCGTCTTCATCATCATGACCCTCATCATCATCATCATCATCATCATCATTGTCATCGTCTTCATCATCATCACATCTTCATCATCATCGTATTCATCATCATGACCCTCATCATCATCATCATCATCATCATCATCATCGTCATCATCATCATCATCATCATTGCCATCATCATCATTGCGATCACAATCATCATCATTCACATCATCATCATCATCATCTTCATCATCACGGCCATCATCATCATCGTCATCTTCATCTTCATCATCGTCAACATCATCACAGTCATAATCGACATTACCATCATCATCATCATCATCGTCATCATCGTCAACATCATTAAAATTTAAAATTTAAATTACAATTACATTACAGTCTACACATTAGAATTCAATTACAATTTAACATTGCAATTCAATTTCAATTTCAATTTTCAAATTTAACGTGTAATTACAACTGAAAATCCAATGTATTTAATTTTCTCACATTTTGCATAAAGCAACATTGCATAGCTAACATAAAATATTCTAAAAACTGATCCAATATTTTAAGGAAAATTCCAAATAGAAGTATATATTACTATCAAAATAATAAACATAGTGTGGAAACATTACATATAGTTATTATGTTAATATGGATACACTTCACTTAACAAATAAAAACAAAATTTTGTGAGAAAATAGATCAATTGTATTTTCAATCACAAAAGAAAATACAATATTCTCACATTTTCCATTATATAAACATACAAACACAATATTTTGAAAATGGTCTCAAAAGTTATAAGAAAATTTTAAATAAAAGTGTATAATATTAATATTTTATAAACATTATCATAAATAAATAGTATAAGTTTTAAATAAAAGTGTACGGTATTAATATTTTATAATAATGTAATAGTATAGTTTGATTTGAATAGACGTTAAAGACCACCATCATATATACTTTTGTTTTATTATATTAATATGGACAATATTAATGAATAAATTTTAATTCCAATTTTATAAAATATGTATTTAAACTTGGTGATGTTGGTGATGATGGTGATCATGATGATGAAGACAATGATGATGAACATGATGACGATGGTGATGATGATGATGAACATAATGGTGATGAAGACGATGATGTTGGACATCATGATAATGACGATGATGGTGAAGATGATCATGATGGTGATGATGGTGATGATGATGTTGATGATGATGACAATCAACATGATGATGATGATGACGACGATGATGATGATAATGAGGGTCATGATGATGAAGATGATGATGATGATGATGACGATGATGACGATGACGACGATGGTGATGATGATGATGATGATGAATATCATCATCATCATCATCATGAAGACGATAATGATATTGAACATCATCATGACGATGATGATGCTGATCATGATGATAATTATCATAAGGATGAAGACGATGATGATCAACATGATGAAGATCATCATCATGAGGATGATGATGATGATGAAGATGATCATGATGATAATTATCATGATGATGAAGACAATGATGATCAACATGATGACGATGTTGATGTGGATGGTGATGATGATGATGAACATAATGATGACAAAGACGATGATGATGAACATCATGATAATGACGATGATGATGAAGATGATCATGATGGTGATGATGGTGATCATGATGATGAAGACAATGATGATCAACACGATAACAATGATGATCATGGTGATGAAGACGATGATGCTGAACATCATGATAATGACGATGATGATGAAGATGATGACGATGATGATGACTATCAACATGATGATGAT
>LPNX010273616.1:20776-60176 GCA_001517045.1 Pseudotsuga menziesii
AATCAACGATCTCACATAATTAACAGAGAGTTAAAGATGCATGACATCTTCAATTATCAAAGTCTTATTTTGATTATATATTATATATAAAATAATACAATAAGGTTAATTGGATTTGAATTCAATGGAATTTTAAAATAAAAATTAACATATATTTATATAAATGTATTTTACAATTTATTCAATTTAATTTAGATTTAATATATATTTGGTTTTACAATTTTTATTTTTAATATTTTTGTGGTATTAACATATGCCATGTCATTATAAACATGATACATCTCACTCACTTTAATTATAAAAAACTTCAATATAATAAATTTTATATTTTTATATTTCACACTTTAATATATAAAATTTATATACTTTAAAATTTCATATAATAATATAAGATATTATAAAATGAGGATTGTATTTTTCACAAAATGTTAATTCCTAAATTTTTCTCATGCATTTACTTTTGAAAAAAATCTATATAATATTAATTATTTATTTAAAAAATAAAAAAATTATAGTATTAATTATATAATTATATATTTAACAAACAAAAAGTTAAAAAGTTATACATTTTGATATAATTATTCAAACCATTCTATCAATAGAACTTAGTTAAGCCTCAGTTAAATTTTAAATATTTAATCAATGTTGAGATTTATTCAACTCTTGTTTAGTAGTTGGGACGTGATACTAACATAAAGTTTTATGTTGAAACCCTAACAAATGTATTGTCCTTTTCCTTTTGTGTAAGAAGAAAGATGTTTGATCTCTTAAACTTGATGTAATCATAAAACTTAACTTACAAATAAACTAAATTAATATAAATAAAAAATATTATCACAATATAATTTTTTTAGTTATTTATAAAATTAAAATTATATTATAGTCTATCAGACTGGCTACCTAGATTGTCCAGAAAATCATAAAGTCTTTCACATAAAATGTTCTACCATCATCATTATAATAATAATGATCACACTTATCATTATCAGCATCTTCATCATCATCGCCATCATCGTCATCATCGTCTTCATCACCAACATGACAATCATCACCATCATCATCATCTTCATCATCATAGTCATCAACATCATCGTCATCATCATCATCACCATCATCAACATCATCATCACCATCATCATCATCTTCATCATCATCGTCATCATCATCATCGTCATCCTCATGATGATGATAATAATCATCATCATCAACATCATCACCACCATCATCTATTGAAATATTGTAACTTCGAAGAATATTCTATATGTATCTTTTGTGGTCCCCGATGGTCCTACCGGGAGAACCACTTGTATTATCTTGTACCCCGATCCTTCTAATCGGAAGAACTATTAAGAGTCATGAGGTAGTCCCCTCTAATTGTAAATGTGGGTCATTAGCACCCTAGTGTGGTTACTTGAGCCTACATGTGTAACTCGAGCCTACATGATTTAACTCGAGCCTACATGTCGAATGAGTTAATTCAAGTGAACGGATGAATATAAATAGAGGTGTGGTGCTCCTCATTTGAGACACACACACTCTCACTTGTGTAGCACATTTATGGAGAAGAGAAGAGTAGGTGGAGAAGGAGGAGGATCAGGCTTTGATCTCCTTGTTGGTTTCATCTTTTACGTTTTTGGGGCATTTATATTGAGGAAGCTTTTGCTGGGTTTTTCCCTTTAGGGTTTTCCTAGGATAAATCTTTGTGTTCCTTTTGTATGGTTGTGCTTGTCGATATTTCAGTGATCCTGTTTATATGATTTTGTAATGAATATGAAATGAAATACTGATGTATTAGCTAAGCATATGAAAATTCAACATGGTATCAGAGCCACCCTGAAATAAGACATTGTGCAGCTATAGAAGCTAGGGCTTCTTATTTTTTGGGTCTCTATCCACAATCGATCAGCAAAAGAAGGTTAGACTGACTCTCCATTGAAGGGCGCATCTTTCTGTCGAAGCGGAATTCGATTCCGAGCATTTTCAGTTTTGGTGTAGAAAATTAGGGCTTTCTACAGAAGAGGAATTTTTGAGTGAGCCCAGCATAGGATTTTTCTCCTCATCAAAATCGAAGTTTAGAGACCTGGATCAAGAAATTTGGTTGGGTGAAACTCCAGAAAAGTCAAACCCTAGTTTGACCCCGATCTGGAAAAAACCTAAATACTAAAATTGCTAAGTTTTGGTACATTCGCTATATCCTGAGATTGGAAAAGGATCAAGAGTTAAAAATTGCAGAAGCTGAAGATAAAATCCTGATTTACACTGTATCCAAAATTCCGCCTCAGATTCGCTATATTCCGGGAGATATGATCCCTCCACGTTAGGGTTCTAGCCTCTTCCAGAATTCATCCCAAAACAGGACACCTAGGGATAATTGCTATAGAGTGGGATAAATAGGTCCAAATGGAATTCTTGAAGCTGTTACAGAAAAATAACGGGCTGTAATTTCTGTGGTCCAAATTTCAGAACCTGAAGATGAACCAGTGACACGTGGCATGCCGTACAACTTCACTGTTCTGAACAGTTCTGTAACAGGTCACCTTGGGAAAATGATCATAAATCCCAATTGATGAAACCAATTCTGATGAAACATGTGGTGTTGGATCAGTGACATGCGATGTTACTTCAGTGCGACATTTTATACACATAGGAGCAGTAATTTTGGAGATATCATAGAAACAGTAACATGCATTTCTGCAGAAGAAATTGGAAAACTAGGGCTTCCTGTTCCGGGAGCTTCCCTCCACTGTTTTCAAAAAAGGAGTACATTGGACAGCTCCATTTGAAGAGATCTATCTTTCTATCCAATCAGATCTGAAATATTCCAAGTTTTTAAAATTAGGGTTTCTCTGACAAACCATAGATTTGCCAGCTCCGGAAGCAGGACAGACACCTCAAATCGGTAAGATCTAATCTTTTGTTATTTGCATTTGAGGTTCTCATTTCAAAGTGATATATCACATCAGATTGATGATAAGCTTGATGAAGTTGAAAACTTCCAAGCATGGAAGTATTTGATCTCTCTGAAGAAAATGAATTGGACACCTTCATGAATAGGGAGGTTCCAGTTCCAGAAGGAGATGAGGCTCAAAGCCTTACATAAGAAGAACTTGATCAAGGCCAAGAAGATCATTGTTGATTCAATAACGGATCAACTTGTACCACAAGTGTCTTCCCTAAAGAAACTGAAGATGTTTGATTCCTTGATCAAGCTATTTCAAGATAAGAACATAAATCAGAAGATGGATTTGAGAAAATAGTTGAAGAATGTGAAGATCCAGAATGTAGAACATCTTGAAGCGGTAGAAGAAGAATTGGAGAATGTAGAAGTGGTGATAGCCACCTTGAATGGTCTCCCAGGATCATAGAATTCATTCATTCAAGGAATGTGTGCTAGAAGGAAGTAATTACTTTCAACAGACTCTGGGAAGAAGAAGAAGCTCGACTCATAAGAAGAGAAGAAGAAGATGGAAGCAATTGAAGATCAAGCTCTCACCATTCAAAGAAGATCCCTCAAGCGATGAGGAATGTGAAGAACTCAATTCTTAAAGAACCTCTTATCCATCTTATCATTTCGATAAGAAATGATGATGTCATGAATGAACAAGATGATGAAGTAGAAGAATCAAGAAGGAGTCTACCCACGAAACGAATAAAAGATAAGTATTCAATTGTCATTGCATGATATTGTTTTGTTATGCATTTGATTATATTTAGTTGATGTGTTACGCATGATAGATTGTTTGCATTAATGACTGTATACTACTAATATTCTTGTGATGGGTAAGTAGCTCATGGTTCCATACAACTCTCCATTGCTACTTATCAAACCTCCTTGCTGACATATTGGATTAGTGCACAATCTCAATAATTTCATGATAGAGATGGAAGGCATCTAGAAAGATTTTGTGAGATATGGATGAATGTTGTATTGGCTAAATAGTTGCATGATGCATAATAATTTGTCATTATGCATATGTTTTATGAAATAGTTCTAACCATGCAGCTGGTGCATTTGAATTGTAGGAAAGGTCCTGTACAACCTCCTATAAGAAGGATGAGACTTGTTCTGAAGAACAAGTGATGACAATTCAAGATTCATTGCAATAAAATCTGAAGCTCCTAGGGTCAGAGACACCATGATGGAAGAAAGAGATTCAGAGAGTGGTAGATCCACCTTGAAGGATAAAGACCACCATGGGTATGATAGATAACTGAAGATGAAGAAAAGAATGCTATGAAAGAAGCTATGATCAAAGAATAATAGTTGATCATGGGGAATGATGTATACGATATGATTTCGAGACATAAAGGGAAGTACGTAGTATCCTCCATATGGATCTACAAGAACAAGTGTAAAAAGCAAGGTTCGTGACTTGCCTCAGTGATCCGTCAGATCTTAACTTGAGTGCATTAAAAGAATGCGTTCAATAGGTTAATTAATGGAACAACATTAATAGAAATAAAATGCTCAGAAAAAGAATGAAAAAAAACAACACTGATGAACAGATATAGAGAAGAAACATAGAATCAGGGAGTCACAAACAGAAGTTGATAACGGAGTTCACCCCCTCCACTATGCTACGTCTCCAGGTCCCTCTCCAATGTGTACCGATCCAATTAATCTCTTAAGAATGGTACAAAATGGTTCTAAAATCAACTTCAGCAACTGTAAACAGAATGCTGTACAAATTCTTTAAGACCTCTCTTCTGGAAATTACAATTATCATTCAAAGACAAAGAAAGCTAAAATATAACAGAGAATGTCGACTTCTACAGCCCAGCGTTTGGACTCTTCGCAGCAAAATCTCTCTAAGCTTCTCATAATAGAGAAACGATGCTCTGCGCTCTAAAACAACTTGCATCTCTCCACTCTGTCTGTTCCCTCTCTACTGCCCCCCTGAATGGTGGCCAGCATCCTCTATTTAAGCGTTTAGCGAGAGGATAAGTAACAGGTTTGATTCGTCCACTACAACTGTTATTTTCTTGATTATCGTTACAACCATATGCTATACTAAACCATGCAATCCTGCCAAATCGCTGCCCAAGCGTTATGTTACCATGACGTTCCATATTCCCGAAATGTTGCAACCAACTCCACGCACATGTGTGGACTCACAACACGTTGCAATGACTGCCACGCACATATGCATGCAACTAGGCTATGCCACATGTAGCGTACCCATTTGATGCCACCACTAACTTCACAAATGTTGCAGCATACAAATGTCGCAACATATGGGGACTTCGCCACGAACCATTCATTTTTTAACTTGATGGTGCACAAACTGTACGGCTCATGCGCAACTGCGCTGCGTGGCCCATGTGATAAGTGTGCACCATGCTACAACTGCGCAACATGCGATAAGCTGCGCGGCATGCGATAATATGCACGGCATGCGATAAGCTACGCGACATGCGATAATCTGCACGGCAGTGCATACAATGTTTAGCATATGAGTTAAAACCATAAATTAATAAACCTTGTACCATATTGGATTAGTGTAATTTTTGAAGATGAATAATCCACCGGATCATTCCTCCCCATTGGAGAGCTTTTGGACCTCCAAAATCCTAGATCATCCTGCAGGTAGGTGAGGGTACCACTTCCTCACCATTGAAATCTCCATACATCCTGCCTTGCTTAGAATCTGCATATTAGTCTCCTTGTCCATGACCAAAGGAGGTTCATACCATTTAAAATTCTTTGCATATGCAACTGGAGATAATCTCAAACATAAAGAATGTTTACACTTCTTTTCAAAGATCTCAAAATGATCTTAAATAAAATTGAGCTTTTTACCTTTCAACCTCCCCTTGATGATCTGTAACCAGACTTGGTCACCAACCTAAAATTGATGATCAACTCGATGCTTGTCATGCTCGGCTTTGCAAATTGCCCGACTCTTCTCCTGCTGTTCTTGCACTATCTGCTGCACTGTTTTCTTTGCATCATGATGTCCACCTCTCACATCTTTTGTGCCGAAAGAAAAGTCCACATGTGACTTCAACAAATGACAAAAAAAACTCTCAAAAGGAGATTTAATGCGCTGTATGTGCTGCAATTGTTCACCCCAAGCCTTACAATAATCATGAACAGTATTTTGAATAACAATCCGATTCATGCCAAGATTTGGAAGAGGCATGCTTCGCTGCAACTGCACTTCATGTTGTACATCTCTATTAAGTGATTTACCACTTTCCAATGATTCACATTTAACTGCCATTAATGCAAACTTCCTACTAGCATTCACTATCATTTTCATTTGACTTGTAGCGACTAATGCTAGATTTGTTTTCATACGATGTGCACGAACAATGTATTCCACACCATCTTTAAAAAGATGATACTTATTCTGCTCTCTATAAAAGACTGCTTTCTGGTCATACAAATATGGATTCCCAAGTACAATTCCACAAATGTCAAGTGGCACTACATCTAGTTCTACCTCATCCCTAAACTTTTCAGTCATTGCAAATTTCAAAACACATTTCTTTGTAACTTACAACTGTGTATCATTAGTAACCCAACCAAGAGGATAGGGTTTTTCATGAGGACTAGTAACTAAATGCAATTTCTTAACCAGTTCTTCTGATATCAAATTCACTTAAGAACCACCATCAAACAATGTATCAATCTTTGTATGATTTGTAATGACACGAACATGAAACAGTTCACTTCTTCTTTTATCACTTTGCATAGAAGTAGATAGTAGTTTTGTACTCGTACTTGCACATGAATTAGAACTTGAACTTGCATCAATGGAAAGAGATATACCTTTATCTTTACCTCGGATCTCGATTGCTGTGATCTTAGTCTCATCACCTGAATCAGATCCCAAGTCTTGAATCACTACTGCAGTAGCTGCTTGATTATCTTTATCTTTGTTTTTATTTCTTCCCATCCACTTTGGCTTTAATTCTGGATGAAGTTTCCAGCACTTTGAAACATCATGCCCTTTCTGACAATGTGAGCATGTGGGTCTCTCACCCTCTTTCGTAATGGTAACTGTTTTCTTTCCCTTATCTTTGCTTTTATCTTTGTTGTCGAATTCGGATGACTTCTTCATAAAAGAATCATTATCATGCTTACCCCTAGCTTCTAAATGTGTAGCTTGAACACATACATCATCCAAGTTACTGGGGTTAAACATCAACAAAGTATGTCGCAAATAAGAATGCATGCCACCAATATATTTAAGAAGAGTTTCTTGTGTATCCAATGCAACATTCAATGCAATAGCCCTCTTTCTAAATTCATGAGTATATTCTTGAATTCTTTGTCCTTTAGCTTGTCTAAAATTTTGCCAGCTCATTATTAATTGCTGCATGTGACCTAAAGGATAAAATTGCTTCCTTAATACTCTAATGAATTCATTCCAAACTGAAATAATTTTACCCTTCTTTCGAAGATCTTGCTGAATCTTGCTCTCCCACCAAGTAAGAGCCATTCCACTCATTCGTAAAGTGGCCAACTGAATCCTGGAAGGGTCATCATTAATGCCCTGCACCTTGCAATATACTTCAAGATGCTTGATCCAATTGTATAACTTTTTAGCATCTAAATCTCCATCATAAATTGGTAATTCAAACTTTACATCCAATTTGAAATAAGGCATATTAGGACTTGCATTATTTGAATGAGAAGTATGAGAAGAAGAGGAAGTTTGATTAGTGTCAGGAGGATCACCATCACCTCCTTCTCCTTTACCCTTTTCTTCCTTCTTTGCTTCTGCATCTTTGGATGAAGATCCTTCTTTTTTCTTCTTCCTTTCTGCTCGCTCATCAAGTAGAATTTCCATCATGGTTTTCATGCTCATAAAAGCCTCTAGAAACTCAGTTTCTGAAATAACAGGTTTTTCCCGTTCTGTATGTCATTCTTCTTCCCCTCGTGGAGAAGACATGGTTCTTGAGAATGTTATCCTTGAGCCAATCTCATGATCTCCTTCAATTAATTCTCCTTCACCATGCTTTAACCTGAACCTGGTAAGCATTCACAAACTTGCACCCGCAGTTAACCTGCTCTGATACCATAATATGATCCGTTAGATCTCAACTTGAGTGCATTAAAATAATGTGTTCAACAGGTTAATTAATGGAACAACATTAATAGAAATCAAATGCTCAGAACATGAATGAAAAAAAACAACACTGATGAACAAATATAGAGCAGAAACACAGAATCAGAGAGTCACAAACAAAAGTTGATAACGGAGTTCACCCCCTCCACTGGGCTACGTCTCCGGGTCCCTCTCCAATGGGTACCGATCCAATTAATCTCTTAAGAATGGTACAAAATGGTTCTGAAATCAACTTCAGGAACTATAAACACAATGCTGTACAAAGTCTTTAAGACCTCTCTTCTGGAAATTACAATTATCATTCAAAGACAAAGAAAGCTAAAATATAACAGAGAATGTCGACTTCTATAGCCTAGCATTTGGACTCTTCACAGCAAAATATCTCTAAGCTTCTCATAATAGAGAAATTATGCTCTGCGCTCTAAAAAAACCTGTGTCTCTCCACTCTGTCTGTTCCCTCTCTACTGCCCCCTTGAATGGTGGCCAACATCCTCTATTTAAGCATTTAGCGAGAGGATAAGTAACAGGTTTGATTCGTCCGCTGCAGCTTTTATTTTCTTGATTATCGTTACAACCATATGCTATACTAAACCATGCAATCCTGCCAAATCGCTGCCCAAGCGTTATGTTACCATGACGTTCCATATTCCTGAAACGTTACAACCAACTCCACGCACATGTGCGGACTCACAACACGTTACAATGACCGCCATGCACATATGCATGCAACTGGGCTATGCCACATGTAGCGTACCCGTTTGATGCCACCACTAACTTCACAAATGTCGCAGCATACCAATGTCACAGCATATGGGGACTTCACCATGAACCATTCGTTTTTTAACTTGACGGTGCGCAAATTGCGTGGCTCATGCGCAACTGCGCTGCGCGGCCCATGCGATAAGTGCGCACCATGCTACAACTGCGCGACATGCGATAAGCTGTGCGGCATGCGATAATCTGCGTGGCATGCGATAAGCTGCGCGGTATGCGATAATCTGCGCGGCAGTGCATACAATGTTTAGCATATGAGTTAAAACCATAGATTAATAAACCTTGTACCATATTGAATCAGTGTAATTTTTGAAGATGAATAATCCACTGGATCACTCAGAAAGAATAGACTATGACATGACATACTCTATTGACCAGTATATATCAAGCATAGAACCACCTATATAGAATGAAGAGGGAAGATGATACTCCACTTCAGGGGGAGTGACTACAGAAGATATCTGAGTTCAACATGGTACGACATGATGGATAGCTTTGTGATGGATCGAGACTTTCCAAGGGTAAAGTGGGTTCCAACCTTCAAAGTTGAATGCAGAAGACTAGGATATGTTGATGATTTGACAAGATGAACTCATGGAAGATGTTATGATGAAAGAATACTAGAATGATGTTTGGGATATAGTACTCAAACCAGAAAGCAAGAATGTGGTATCTTACAAATGGATTTGCAAGATAAAATATGTCGCTGATAGAAGTAAGGAAAGACTTGTGGCTAGAGGTTTCTATAAGAAAGAGGGAATTAATTCTGAAGAGACACTTACTCCAGGAAGCAAGGTACACTTCCTTCAGAACTATGATGGTAGTTGCTTCCATGATGAAGTAAGGACAATCCTTCCTTAATGGTATGATTGGGGAAGAGTTTTACATCGAAAGGATTTGAATTTGAAGACAGGTGGACTCATATATGTAAGTTGAAGAAGGCCCTCTATGGCATGAAGCAAGCTCCCAGAGCTTGGTATGGAAGGATAGATAGTTTCCTGTCAATTATGGGATTTACCAAGAGCAAAGATGATCCTAACCTTTATCTCAAGGTTGTAGAAGATGAACCTGTCATCCTATTATTATATGTGGATGACTTATTCTTGACAGGGAAGGAGAAATAGATTATGGAAAGAAAGAAGAAACTAGCAGAAGAATTTGAGATGAAATACCTTGGGTTAATGCAGTATTTCCAAGGTCTGGAAATATGACAAAGTTCAGAAGAAATATTTCTCAACCAGGGAAAGTATGTGGTAGAGATATTGAAGAGATTCAATATGTTGGAATGCAAAGCCATGGCCACACCCATGGAATCCAACATGAAGCTGTTAGCTGATGACTCATCATAGTTAGTGGATGCGACTCATTACAGACAGATCATTGGGTCATTGATGTACTTAACAAATACCAGACCAGACATTTGTTTTGCTGTGAACACCTTAATTCAATATCTTGTTCAACCAAGACGGGTTCACCTAGTAGCTGCAAAACATGTGATGAGATATCTGAAAGGGACTATAGACCTTGGTCTATACTATGATGGTAGCCATGACTGCAGATTGTATGGCTATATAGATGCAGATTGGGTTGGAAGTATCTCAGATAGGAAAAGCACATTAGGTAGATGTTTTTGTTTGGGGTCTGCTATGAGTTCATGGTTTAGCAAGAAATAGTCCAGTGTTTCTCTTATAACAACAAAAGCAGAATACATAGTAGATTGCTCTGCTAAGTTGTGAAGCCATATGGCTTCGAAAGTTGATATCAGGTCTCCTTGACCTAAACATGGATACTACATTGATTCTATGTGATAACGAGAGTTGTGATAATAGAGAACCCTGTGTTCCATCATAACACATAGAAATACGATATTCCTACATACAAGATAAAGATGTAGATGATGATGTTTCAGTATTCCCATACTAAATATATAGATGATGTTTCAGTATTTACATATTGTAGATGTAGATGATGGTGACTCCGTATTTCTATACTGAATATAGAGGTGATGATGCTTTCAGTATTTCTATATTGAAGATATATATGATGATGTTTTCAGTATTTACATACTGGAGATACAGATGGTGATAGTTTGGTATTCACATACTAAAGATGTAGATGATGATGGTCTAGATGATGATGTGTTGACGAAAAATCTGTCTCGAGTAAAGTTCGAACACTTTTTGAGACAAGATTGGTGTGGTTCGGAAAGACCTTCCCCAAAAGGGGGAGTAGTGATGTTGCAGTGGGATTGTATCATCCCTAGACACTTGCCCTAAAGTGATCTAGAGACCTTGGTCTTCTAGAATGAAGAGGGATTGTATCATCCTGGGACATGTGTCCAGAAGTGACCCGGTGACCTCGGTCATCGAGAATGTAGCAGGATTGTATCATCCTTGAACTTCAGTTCAGAACGGATCCGGTGAACTTCAGTCATCGAGAAGGTGGCAGGTTTGTATCATCCTTGAACTTCGGTTTAGAACGGATCTGGTGAAATTTGGTCATCGAGAAGGTGGCAGGATTGTATCATCATTGGACTTCAGTTCAGAACGGATCCGGTGAACTTAGTTCATCGAGAAGGTGGCAGGATTGTATCATCCTTGGACTTCGGTTCAGAATGGATCCGGTGAACTTCGGTCATCGAGAAGGTGGCAGGATTGTATCATCCTTGGACTTTGTTTTAGAACGGATCCAGTGAAATTCGACCATCGAGAAGGTGGCAGGATTGTATCATCCTTGGACTTCAGTTCATAATGGATCTGGTGAACTTCGGTCATTGAGAAGGTGGTAGGATTGTATCATCCTTGAACTTTGGTTCAGAATGGATCTGATGACTTCGGTACTCGAGAACGTGTGTTGATCTCGTAATTCATACAGGAAGGATTGTCTGAGTTCCACATATGTGTTGATCCCATAATTCCGAAAGGAAGGATTGTTAGTAACTCCATAAAGACCTAAATCCCGTAATTCTGAAAGGAAGGATCATTGACTTGATCCCATAATTCCAATAGGAAGGATTGTCTGAGTTCCACAGATGTGTTGATCCCATAATTCCAATAGGAAGGATTGTCTGAGTTCCACAAATGTGTTGATCCCATAATTCCGAAAGGAAGGATAATTAGTAACTCCATAAAGACCTAAATCCCGTAATTCTGAAAGGAAGGATCATTAGTAACTCCGTAAAGACCTAAATCCCGTAATTTCGAAAGGAAGGATCGTTGGTAGTTTCGTAAAGACTTGATCCTATAATTCCAACAGGAAGGATTGTCTGAGTTCCACATATGTGTTGATCCCGTAATTCCAATAGGAAGGATTGTTTGAGTTCCACAAATGTGTTGATCTCGTAATTCCGAAAGGAAGGATCGTTAGTAACTCCGTAAAGACCTAAATCCCATAATTCCGAAAGGAAGGATCGTTAGTTGCTCCATAAAGACTTGATCCCATAATTCTGAAAGGAAGGATCATCTGAGCTCCACAGATGTGTTGATCCCATAATTCTGAAAGGAAGGATCATTAGTAACTCCGTAAAGACCTAAATCCCGTAATTTCGATAGGAAGGATCATCTGAGTACCACATACATGTTGATCCCGTAATTCTGAAAGGAAGGATCATGTTGATGATGATGATGTTGATGTTTTGATGATGTTGATGTCTTGATGATGATGATGTTGATGTTTTGATGATGTTGATGTCTTGATGATGATGATGTTGATGTTTTGATGATGTTGATGTTTTGATAATAATGATGTTTTGATGATGATGTTGTTGCTGATCGAAAGGCCAAAGTACTGAAGATGATGTTGCTAATCGAAAGGTCAAAGTGCTGAAGATGATGTTACTGATCGAAAGGTCAAAGTGTTGAAGACGATGTTGCTGATTGAAAGGTCAAAGTGCTGAAGATGATGTTGCTAATTGAAAGATAAAAGTGCTAAAGATGATGTTGCTGATCGAAAGGTCAAAGTGCTGAAGATGATGTTGCTGATCGAAAGGTCGAAGTGCTGAAGATGATGTTCCTGATCGAAAGGTCAAAGTGCTGAAGATGTTGCTGATCGAAGCAGTCAAATTACTAATGATGATGAAGACTGAAGATTGAAGATGAAGACTACATAATGTTGAAAAGCTTCCAATGTTTATAGATGTGTTACCCTGATGATGCTGATGATGTCCTCTATCTCTCTCCTACTATTGTTGTTGTTGATGTTGTTGTAGAATACCCTTCTCGTTAAGGGGGACTGTTGAAATATTGTAACTTCGAAGAATATTCTATATGTATCTTTTGTGGTCCCCGATGGTCCTACCGGGGGAACCACTTGTATTATATTGTACCCCGATGCTTCTAATTAGAATAACTAATAAGAGTCATGAGGTAGTCCCCTCTAATTGTAAAGGTGGGTCATTAGCACCCCGGTGTGGTTACTTGAGGCTACATGTGTAACTCAAGCCTACATGATTTAACTCAACCCTACATGTCGAATGAGTTAATTCAAGTGAATGGATGAATATAAATAGAGGTGTGGTGCTCCTCATTTAAGACGCACACACTCTCACTTGTGTAGCACATTTATGGAGAAGAGAAGAGTAGCTGGAGAAGGAGGAGGATCAGGCTTTGATCTCCTTGTTGGTTTTATCTTTTACCTTTTTGGGGCATCTATATTGAGGAATATTTTGCTGGGTTTTTCCCAGGATAAATCTTTGTGTTCCTTTTGTATGGTTGTGCTTGTCGATCTTTCAGTGATCCTGTTTATATGATTTTGTTATGAATATGAAATGAAATACTGATGTATTAGCTAAGCATATGAAAATTCAACATCATCATCATCTTCATAATCATCATGCTCATCATCATCATCCTCATCATGATCATCATCATAATCCTCATCATCGTCGTCATCATCATCTTCATCATCATCATCACCATCACCATCATCATCGTCATCATCATCATCATCCTCATCATAGTCATCATCCTCATCCTCATCATCATAATCATCATCATTGTCATCATCATCATCATCAGCATCATCCTCATCATCATCATCATTGTCGTTGTTATCATTAGTTTAGTTTGCTTTGGACAACATATGCCAATTTTATTTGATGTTAAAGCAATTTTAATGTAAATAGTAATTATAAAAAACATGTGTTATAGTTATGTGTAGTAGTCATGTGTTATAGTTATGTGTTATAATAGGGGACAATAGTTATGTGTTATATATATGTGTGTGTTATAACATATATATATATAGTTATATATATAACACCTATAACTATATATGTATGTTATAACACACACACACACACACACACACACACACACACACATATATATATATATATAACACCTATAACTATATATATATGTTATAACACACACACATATATATATAACACATAACTATAACACATACAATGCATATCGGCGAAATCATATATATGGGCGTCGGGAGGGAATGCATTGAAAATTTGCAACAGAGTTTTTTAGCTTACCCTAGTGCAAATTCTTAACGGTGAACTCCGATTTCTTAGCTTACCTAGTGTGAATTCTTATCTTACTCTGGTGCGAATTCTGTTATGGGGCGAATTTTGTTGATGATGAACGCGGATTTCTCACTGCCTGCAAATTGTGTTAACATTGGACATTGGACATTGGACTGGTGCGATTTGTGTTGATAGTGGACGCAGATTGGATGTCTGCATTGGAATTTGGGTTCATTTCTAGCAATTTCTTCAGTATGTATATTTGATTATGTTATTTTTTTGGATTGGATGAATGTATTCGCTAGCTCGGAAGTAATGGTGTTGGGGAGCGCCAATTCCTCCCGCTAGTGCTTGGGCTGGGTTGAGGGGAAAAAATAGCTTGTTTGAGCCGAATAGCTCTGTCATTCAACCTAATGATTTAGGGAATCATACTGACAGTAACGTTTTAGGGCATCATACTGACAGTAACGTTTAACTTTTTAGGGCTTGATTTAGGGCATCATACTGACAATAATGTTTTAGGGCATCAATGATTTAGGTCATTTTTTTGGTTGTTTAAGCCAATTTGTGTCCCTTTTTTACCTTCATATAGCAGTATAATGTATAATGAAGGGACAAATCGTTGTGTAGGCACTTTAAAACAACAGAGTGCCCTTTCTTATTTGCTTGAGCATTGGTCTTGGCAATTGCTGGCAATGAAAAATAGACATTGAAATCTGAACAGAGTAGTAAACCAAAACTGAAAAAAGAAAAAAAATATAATATCCGCAAAAGATCTATGTTGATAAAACGTGTGGGCTACATGTCCCTCATTATATCATCCCGCCTCCTGGCGTGATTGTAGAAATGTAAAGGCCTCGACCTATTTGGATGTTAGATATTAGTTGGATAGTAGGTATTATATATTGGGTCATGTATTGGATCTCTACTACTATTGTGTCCTGGTGAATGAAGGAATGTTATGCAAAGATGTATTGGATTGAGCTAGAATTTAATGGGATGAGGCCCCCCCTTTCAATTTTTGGTTTCCTTTATGTTATATGGTGATGATGTCTTTTACTTCTGTTATTTATCTTATATGTGAAATTACAGTATTCTGATAGAATAGATGTTCTGTACTTATATTTAGATGAATGATGATCTAGACGGTGGTATTAAATAGTTGATCTGGTAGAAGGATGTTGAGATCTGATGTTAAGAGGCATATAGTTGTAATTAATGTTTAGTGTAGTTATCGAGATGGGAAATGGTTGAATGATTCATATTGTTTTATCCCCGCAAAAATGTTGGTGTCTCATTACAACGCTTCAAGGGAGACCTTCCCCTCTATGGGGATTGAAAATGTAAGCACCTAGTAGTCCGCTAAGCTAAGCTAGTATGAATAATAGTTTCATAAACTTGAAAGTGTGATATGAGCATTAAAACGTTCACTATATAAGGTGTTCACTTAGATAGTAAATTTCTAAGGTCATAAGATATCTACTAAGCTAGGTGAACCTCAACCATAAATCAGTAGTAAAACATGCTCATGTCCAGTTTTGAGCACAATCTGGGCAACTTCTTGCTTTTGAAATCAATATTTTAGTTCTTTCTAGCAGCTTGTGGAGCATGCCCATGCATAAATGAAGCAATAAAATACATAAAACAATAGCGTTGGGTGGATCTGGGCATGTTTCAGCCACGTTTCCCCCCTCAAAGAACATTATGAGCAGTTACATGTACATAAAAATGGATTAAAAAGACTTGTTTCCAGATTCAAGCCTGTTTTGAACATGGTGTGATATTTTCATTACATTTTAGTATCCAGATTAAGTTGGAAACACCTCCACTCTAGAGGCTTTACAAAGACAACTAGATGCCTAAAATATTTTCTTCTATTGAATAAAATATTATATCCAAACGTATGCTACTGCCAATTGGTGAAGTGAGTCAACCAATGCTATGTGTGGTAAATTAGATAACCTAGATATACCCATTATCATTACCACCCATCGCCCATATATATAATTACATATGGATGGATGTCCAATGTATTTGGTTAAACATAATGAAAACTATGCAAGCTCAAATTTTAACAACCCAAAGTATATGTGTTATATAGTTAAGATGCTCGATGTGTTTTGATCTGAGTTGGGTTCATCCTTAGGAGCTCCAATCATTAGAAAAAGAGCATTGTAAAAAACATTAATGGGCCTTATGTATTATTATCACATTTTCCAATATTATACCCAAGAGCATTGCTAAAAAGTAAGGTTCTTTGGAAATTTATGAAGACCATGATCCCAAATTTGAAGGATGCTTAACATAAGTTTTTCCTTGATGGGAAGAAGGATAAGACTATAGAATTCAATACCACCTGCAATATTTCAAGGGAGATTCACCTTTCATAAAACTAGGATCAATTGTCCTCATAAAGTAAGGAAAACTGTAAAAAAACATGTTTGATAACAAAACTGAAAGTCAGGTTATGTAGATTGAGAAAAAAATAATCTCTCTAGATCCTGTATCTTTTCAAAGGATAGAGTACTTCTTAGTTCATGTCAAGGATGACCACAAATGACCACAGAATGGGTCATTTTCCCTTCTTGCAAAATCATACTAAAATGTGTGCTCCCCCTGACATGTAGACTTCTTGATTTGCTGAAACATGTACTCCCCCTATCATACTACTGAGATTTGTTTGGAGGTCTGTTTATGAAGACTTTGACTATACCAAGCTTGGTTGATTTTGAATGATGTCTGCTACAGAGCCAAGTCAACTACAAAGTCTTATCGAAGACTTGAACAAGTCTCTCCAAAACAGACAAATAATTTGTTGCAAGTGTTGTCCCTAACTCTGTTTGCATTAATCATGTGAAGAGTAGCATTTTTAAATATCTTTGGATGAGTATGTATGCATAATCTGGGCATTATAACTCTTGCTACGGACATATATTCCTTGCATGCTACGGGCATTTATTCAATGATCTTCCTCAAACATAGACAGTGTAACTCCATACCAAAAATTCTTCCATTATTGCTTCAGTCGTACCTTGAATGCACTAGCTTTATCAGCCCAAACTTCATCACTAGTTGGGGAAGAATTTTTTCAAACTTGTCTTCACATTGTTAATCACCATTTTGGTCCATAACTCCACCTCATTTATTGGATAAAGGCTCTGACTGCAGCAATTTTGATATCACACATTGTCTGCAAATCATAAGCTTACTTGGCTGCTGGAGTAGGCTTACCTATATAATTGTGTATATGTTGCCGTAAGGAATTTGAAACCACAACATGATCTCTTCAACCTACACCTTTTTACTGTCCACAAAACATCCTTTTATCTACAGAATCCTCATCATATACCTCAACTCCTGGAATCTTTTCCATCCGCGAGAAAATATTTCTCTTTCTGCAGGCATGTTCATAGTGTTGTAGGCATTGGGATTTTGACATTACGACCGTGGTTAAGGACAATGTCTTTCTAGGGATCTTAACTAATAATGATGAAAATTAGAATGATTGGGTACACAACAAGTTTTTATTGTATTTGAATATAATGAATCCAACTATATGATTTTAGTAAAAAAATTCTTGATGTTAGTAGTATTCTACAATGTTAAAACCACTCAATTGGATGATGGATTCTGTGCTTCAATTTTGTGACTTTTACTTTGAAAGTGGACAAGAAGAAAATATTACAGAACTTGCATTGACAAAATTTTGTATATTCAGTTGATTTAACTAACATCAAGACTCCTTTTACTGAAATCATATAGTTGGATTCATTATATTCAAATAGAAGAATTCTTCATTATTCCTCCTTATAATTCAACTATATGAATTCAGTATTACTCCTTTTATTGAATTCATATAGTTGGATTCTAACATTGGATAATGGGTTGAAAATAAATTGAGATCATAGGCCAAGTAGGTGTGCATTATGCGAGGGTGACAATGAGATTATTTACCATATTTTTGTCACTTGCCCCTTCTTAAGATTAGTGCTTGCAATGATAGTGCTTGCAGTACTTCAAAGCCTCTAAATCGAATCCATAGTCCAAAAAACATTATGCAGCAACAAATAATTACATATCATCAAAATAATAACCTATATTGGGATCCTCATCATTGATATCAACCTCTACCTCATCCATTGGCCTCTTCATTGATCCTCCAAGGATATATCAGAACTAGTACTTGGTAATATTTGTGGGTCCAAGTCCATCCACCATGTTTTTTTGCAATGCAACACCCTCCAATTTTGATGAAACTAGCTAATCTAAGCTGTAAAACTAGGCATAAATTTTAACATTCCTAATCAGTAATCACTGGTTTTGACTTGAATGAAAGGTATATTTTATTAATGTCATGATGAGTTACTCCTACAATGAAAATAAACAACAAAGGGGTACATAGAGGGATTGGTTCTCTTTATTAAATTCCAATCCCATACCCTCATACATGATAGAATTTAGTCTTAAAATATTACAAACCCAACAATCCTAGAATGTTGAAACCCCCAAAACTGTTAATTATGTTGAATTCTTAATGAGATATCGAATTCTATTTTCATCATATGAAGTTAGATGAGGTTGAATCCACTCTTAAACATCCCGGATTTATGAATGTTCATCTTCAAATTTTAAGTAAAAGGAAATATAAAGAAGAATATCAACTTTTACCTTGAGAATTTAATATTTTCCATTACCACAACAGAAATAATGACCCAAAAAATTCAAATTTCAAGCTTATATTGGCCTTTTTTTCAAAGCCAATGTGAAGTTTGGTGAATTTTCGGTTAAGAAAAAAGAGAGTAGCTAAAATCTAAATAAAGAGTAGCTCTCACAATTGTTTGGGAATGGTTGGATTGATAGGAGATTCCCCTAAGCCTAGTTGATAATCTATTGGGATGAGGAATTCAAGGGGAAATATTATGTGAGGTTTCCATCCTTAGTCACTTCAATCTTCATATACTCTAGCATTTCATCCTTATTCTTTCAGATCTGATTTATAAGACAATTTTATGATCAGTTTTGCATGTTGGTTTATAATAGAAAACTAAGAGAAATATGATCCTAGGTCTGCCTTATGGGAAACAAGACCATCCCATAGTAAACACAAAATCTATCTTTATGCCTACTATGAGGGGAAACCAGGTTGTAAAATAGTGTTCGAGTGTTTTCAGTGACTATGTTGAGCATATGACTATTCCTATACCACTTTTACAGCATAATAAAATAAGTCTCAATTCATACCCACAAACATATGTATTCTACCTACTGCTATAGAACACACCCTTTATTGTTTGTTAAGATGCAACCTGAATTTAGACCTATATTTAAATCATAAATTACATGACAAGAACAAGTTTCAAGCGTTCCTACAAAGATGGATTAGAAATGGTCTGTATCCCATCCCTAACAATCTCTAGATCTGTTGAGAAAAACTATTCCAGGAGGTGCAATGGTTAACCCCTTTCCCATAAAGCAATCAATAAAGTTAACTACCTTCAATGATTGGTCTCCAATTAGGTTTAATGACACACATTTAAGATTGTGGACAATATTTTATTTGTAGATATTTTTGTACTATAGCACATTGTAAACTAATACCATCAAGTTTCCTAGAGAATTATGAATTTATGATGCCTCAAAATTTCAACAGGAATGACTGTAGCTATCATTTCTGGTAAACCAAGGCTACAAGTCCTTTTCTGTCTCAATAACAATTTCTTTCAAAAATTAGCATTTCTAATCTTTTTCCTTATATTCAATTATTTATCTTTCTTTGTCATAGAGAACGTCATATTAAATTCTTTACCGCAAAGAAAATCCACGGCTCTTCTTTGTTTGTCAGCAGATCATCAACTCCAGGGTCGGCTGATATGAGAGGAACGTGCAACTTATTTATGTTAGCATAAATCACCTCCAGGGTTAACTGATACAAGAGGAGCATGCAAATATTTCCACTATGCTTACCACTAACCTCTTTTAATAGCAGTCCAGTCATCCAACCATGCACATCCTCTTCACTATTCTATTAGTCAGAAACTTCTGAAAAATATCAAAAACAACATGCATTTTAATCTCAAAATGGATGTGCAATTTGGGGGATAACACTAACTATGGCTGAGAATGTTTCTACAAAATCATGCAATCCTAGCAAGAAAAATAATCTAGCATTAAAATTTTAAATAAGCAATTTGGAATCTTGACTATTAAGGAACTCCAACTAGAACCATAGCAGAAAGAACAATACCGAAAAAATTATATTTATGTTGCACAGACACCATAGAAATCGCAATCACCATGTGTGGATAGTTCAAAGCTAGGAAGTTGCTGAAGAATTCAGACCAACCCAATTCTCTGCACTCTATGCACTTGACAGTTCCTCCTAGATTTCCACACATACAGTGGCAAAGTTACAAGGAGACAATTGCTTTAGGGATAAATATTTTCATTTTGGAATAGTCTATCTTGCAGCTTTATAAGCATCAATCTAGGTAGAAATTGGGTTTCTTGAATCATAACTAGATTTAGATTCCATGAAATCACCATTTTCACTTGTTAAAGTGAAGAACCATGGAGTTAAGTTTGATACTCCCCTTGACACATCTGCTATGTTACTAATTTGATTCAGATGTTTTATTCCTACAGTTATACTTGATTTCGTCTGAAAATATAGATGCCCTGTTCTTAGCAAACTTAACATCATTCTGATTTATAAGCCATAATGCATTATGCAACATTGAATCACTTTAGTTGATCCTCCGAAAAAACTAAGCCAGGGTGGGGTGTTCCCAATAGTTCCTTTTCATGGGCTGAAATACAAATCTCTACAAGGAAGTTTCATAGAAGAGACTGCATTTAGTATAGGTGAGATTTCATGTAGTAAAGGTGCACACTTGTTGAAAGGATTTAGCTGCTACATTTGGATTTTGACAGAGCAAATGCAACACACCACGGTTATACAAGATATATTGAGATTTGTCATGAGAAAAGTTTACCAGCTTATGTGGTGGCTCTGCAGAAAGGTGGCATAAAGTGATACACTATTCTAACGAGCCTTCTTGAAATATAAAGTTGTCAACCTGTATTTTCTCAATTTGTGATGTATACAACCGAGATTGTTCCAGAGTCTAGATGGCATCATTTTCTTTGGTTTTCTAGTAACTTAGCGCACATTATCAACAGTTTAATAGATTTGTGATAATTTCCATGAGAATATTCCAATTGGGACTTCAAAGGGAATTTTGAAGAACCCCTATTATCAGCATGTTCACCGCCCTTTTCACCTCACACTTTGTCACATTTAGATTACTTGTTAAGGGGAAATTTAGTACCTTGAAAAGGTGCAATATAAGCTCTAGGTAAGTTGTAGACGATGATTTTTTAACTGAAATTTTTGTCAAGTCATCCGAGATTGATAAACGAGCATAAGGACTTCCATTATTTTGAGTTTCACTTCCTAAGATAGAGAAGAAAATCTCATAGTGAAGGGACTCATCTAATAATCATGTAAGACTAATATCAACTCTGGTTGTAGCACTAGGTGCACTGGTGAAATAGTAGTCATTGCACCATTAGGATCATAAATGGCTTCCAAATTCGCTTGTGTTGCTGCATTTTCCTTCAGTAATTGATTTGTTGATGGATACTATGAATTAATCCCATGGTACCATGGGAACATATAGTAAAATCCAAAATATTTCTTCATGTATTACACCACATCCATAGCTTGTGTTGCTTCATGGGAAGCTACAAGAATATACAACATAAGTTCTCGTCGGCTCCGTGTTTTGGTACTAGGTCTCCTATACTGACATTCCACTTGCATAATGTTGAAGAGGATATAAGATAATTGCAATATGAAGTGTGTAAATGTGTGTATCATGCTTACTCATGAAAGCAACACCATTAGAATTAGAGTTGCAAATTCTCACCTACCCCATGTGTCTTTTTCCAGTTTTCCTGCCTATGTACTTCCCTTTTAATATCATGTTTCTTTGCAAAAGTCTCATAATGAATTTGATTAGATGTATCTTTTTTCATTTTCAACATTTCCTCTTACTCATCAGTTGCTTCTTGGATTTTATAATTTTTTGTAAAGTACCGTACTTTCTCAACATAATCCTTTAAGCTTTTATCAATACATGATCTGGATCTATGAATGACGGGAGTTTGTTGTGATGAGTAGGAAGTTTTTCTAAGTTATATGTGAGCCTACGGGTGTAGAGTAAGGACAGAGGAGTGGCCAAGAAAGCGAATAATTGGACCAATGTAGACTGGAGAATTGACCTAGAAGTTGTGTGATCAGGTTGGTGTACTGTTAGAAGCTCTTAGAATGTGAACTCATCTAAAGAGGTTGGAGAAAGTAATGCATTTTGTCGGATATCCGACATATATGCTATACCATCGACATCATAAATTCATTTATATCACTTTAGCCATGTCTACAGGGAGCACAATACGAGTGTAGACCATTTATCCAACGAAGCATTGAATATGAAGGCTGGCCTCCTCTCCTTCTCGTAACTTTTAAAAGGAGAAATCATTGAGGAAGGCATGATATAGTTAATTTTAGAGCCTTTTGGTTTGTGTGGAATAGTCTTTTTTGGTTCTTTCTACTATGGGATACATCAACATCTTTATTGTTTTAGATGGGTATATAGAGTTTGTTTTCATCCCCTCAGGGGTGTGTTTTCTCCACCCTCAATGCCTCCTTAGATAAGATATTTGGGTTCCTTATGTTCTCCATGTGGTATTTCTACTTCAATCATCTTGGGATTGTGGGTTTCGTCCCTCCCGACGAGGTTTTTTTTATACTTATGATCTCCACTCGTTAATGGACTATGTAAAAGTTACCTTTTATTCACTACTGAATATCAAGCTGGAACACCTATTTTTCTTCTGAAAAAACGATACAGAATATTTGCAAATACTTTTATCACATATATTGAGATATGTAAACTTAGTCTTTTATATTTTTGGGTGATGAAACAAACTAAATTAAAATAGGTACACCAATCGAGATTGTAAAAGACATAGTTTGTATTTTGAGATTAATTGGATGAAGCATTTGATATGGAACGACTTGATATCTATATCGTATTAAAGGATGATGTGTTGAATTGTTATACTAGGGATTTATTGATATTATTCAGGATAATGATATCAACATTATGTCATGCTTATAAGTCTTTCCAAGTTTTTTGCTATGTTTTTGCCAAAAACATTTTCAGCCATGGTGTAGGTAGAACCAAACAGGTATTTGTCAGACCTATCTTCCTCCAGTGAGGGGAGTCTTAGAAGGCTAGAGGAAAGTGAGATATCCATTAGGTCTACAAGGGATAGATCATCTAGATGTCATAAGATCAGAATAAAATTCAATAAATGAATGGAATTTTTTCTCAAAGGAGGGGGGTCATGTTCCTATGATGATGAGACAGTGGGAGACACCGAGGTGCCCTTAAGGTACAAACACCTAGTGAAACAATGGTTTCTTAGGGAGATTCCTAAAGTAAACACTAATTTTTGTGTGAATGATAGGATATATAGAATTGCACCGTCGTCATTACATGGATTGGGGTTGTTTTGCATGGATGGAATAAAGGTTGGATACGACAGATGTATAGACTTGATGGAGTATGACCTTGGACCCTCTTACATCTACAGTGATTGGATGCGCCTGGTCCAATATACACGAAGTATGCATAGATATGGGCTGTCATCAAATTATATACAACTGTAAGACAAAGCTCAAAATAAAGGAGCAATGTTGTACATGGACGGAAGGCCAAAAACAACTGGTAATATTGCGAGGCTTATAAACAGTACACAACCGGGGTCTACACTTAAGAAACCCAAATGCATATTTGAGTCATGTGAAGGAAACCATGTCTTTGTATGTGCCATTAAATCAATAGCTGCTAGCGAAGAACTACTTATTAATTACAATTTGAATCGTGTAGATACAAACATGGTTAGTATGGCTGCGGTACATCCAACAATTTACCCAACCTTTTATTAATTATTTTAACATCTATAGAATTTTTTGTTAGCATATAATTATAATTTTCTAATAAATTTCCTATGTTGACTTTGCAGGGAGGTGATGGGAGTCTCATCACCCCAGCAGAAGGTGAGAGGAGTACACGACCCGCGAGTAAACACGTATACATCAAAATGTTATGTTTTAAAATTGTTTTAGTGAAAATTCTGGTTTCGTTACGTAATTTTTAGTATGTTGTTGATGCAGGGTTCTCTCAGGGGCACCTCCCTCTCCGTAGATGTTAATATACTTGAACAAAGACGGCAGGTATACATCAATATTTCCAATGTAAGAAATTTAGGATGGACAAACAATTCTGTTGTTATGTATTTTCATTAGGATATTCGGTTCGTTTGTATAATCTTATCTATTTTCCATGCAGAGTGTTGATCAAGGAAGCCAACCGGATATTGATCAGCTGACTGCAGCATCGAGGCAACAGGTAAACATGAATGTAATTCTCCATTTGAAATACTTTTAAATCATACACATGTATATCGTGTAGCATAATGTTTATTTTGTTATGTATTTTTTCATTTTTATGTTTGCGTTCATGATGATAATGTTGTCTACTTTTTTTGTAGCTTGCTGACAGGGGAAAGTCCCCAATTGTTGATCAGATGACTGGAGCCTCGAGGAAACCTGTAAACCTAAATGTAATTCCACATTCTAAATACTTCAAAATTGTACACATATAAAACATGTAGCATAATGTTTATTTTTGTTATGTATTTGTTAGCTTTTACATATTGCATTCATTGTGATAATGTTCTCTACTTTTTTTATAGGTGGTTGATCAGGGTAAGTCCCCAGCTTTTGATTAGACCACACCCTCATCTAGGCATTAGGTAAACCTAGATGTAATCCTCTGAATCTATCATGATAGACAATTTTTGTTAATATTATTTTTTGCGCACACTATTGCTTCAAAGACTAAGTAATGTTTTATATATTTCTGTTGCATACAGGGGATTCAGTTTATGAAACACCATCTCAAAACTCTTTATAGTTTGAGGTTTCCTAGTTGATGAAAGATAATGAAATTAGTGGGTTTGTAGACCTGTTGAGGGTGCTACAGAAGACCATGGAAAAACAAAATCAGGAACTAATTCTTCTGACATTGATAGTTCCACAAACAAAAGATACCGAATCAAAGATTCAATTGTTGTTACAGATAATTCAACAATTGCAAGTAAGTTCCCGAATAATAATGTAAATTCATTTAGAACTTTATAATATTTAATTTTATATGCTATTGAACTTATAATATAATGGTTTGAATTTACAACAAGTTATGCAGCTTTACAGTGGTGGTCAAGGCGTTGTTGGTCCCAGTGACCAGACCACTCCACGTACACCACATACTACTCCCTTATTATCCACTGAACAATCAACAACACACTCTGTGACACCCCCGAGGCCAACAGAGGGTGTAGTCGATGCTGACCAACCCACAACAGATGCTACAAAAGAAGGGGTGGATGCAGGGTTAGATAGAGAGGTGGATGCATTTCCTGGATCTTCTCCTGTCACTAGCACTGGTTCAGTAGTGACGACATTTTTGGCGAATGAAGAACTGGTTCCAATAAAGATAGAGAAGATTCCAGGTGATTATAGATTGTTCAATTTAGTTTCTATAATTTGTGTCTAATATACCAATAATATTTTTTAATGTTGACTAATGATGGCATTAATGTTTTGCAGGAAATGATATTTTTTATAAACATATGAATGATTTGTCGTTGGAGATCTTCGAGCCCACCATCCGCACAAGGTGGGACAAGCAGGAAAGAGATTTAAAGGATCAATTGACTAAACACTTGGTTGGTCTGTTTAGAATAGATACCTTTGATACATTGAAGCTCCTATAGAAGGACGGACAACATCTGAATATTTTCCAAGACCAGTATAGGGTTCACCTACAAAAGAACCCTAGGTATGAGTACCCTCCAATGATTCCACCTATGGAGTGGAAATCCCTAGCGGAAGATGGAAAAGAGAAGGGCTTGAGAAAATTAGGAAAGATACCACCAGCAACAGGGAGGTATGCAATACATTCCAAAATGTAATGGTACACCTTATTATTATTAGTTTTTCTATCAAATTTGGAACATCGACTAACGTATTTCAACAATTCATTAGGCTCTCGGACACATCTAAGGCCACCAAGGAAAGAATTGAAAAAATAGGTCAACGCAAGCTTGGGATTGGTGGTTACTCAAACTTGGCGGCCCGAAATGTAAGTATCGAAAACCCGAAACCGCATCAAAATATCATACAGATAATTATTTTTGTTTTGTTCTAGAAAAATGTAAAATTAATGACATCATGAAAATATGCAGGCCAACCGGTTCAAAGAATTTCCCACTACGGATTACATGAAGCTTGGCTTCGAACAAGGATTTGACACCATTGTTGAATGTCGTACAAGCTTGTTTGGGCATACTGCTGATCCATGTGGTGCACAAGTATGCAAAAACTATATAGTTTAATGATAATTTATTAATTCTCATGCAATTTTTTTGTTATAAATAAATTAACATAGATTATTTATTCCTTTTTGAGCAGGAAAGTAATGATCCCATTCATGTCGAGGATGTACACCAACCAAACGAAGATCATGGTTCGATTCCTAGTAATGAATTTATTAATATGTTACTATTTTTATAGATAATTGCAGATGATGAACATTAATTCTAATTCTACACAATTCAACTACAGAGCATGTAGATGCAGATAACACTGAACATGTTGATCCTGTACAAGATAATGATGAACATGCTGATGTGCCCATGCTAGGTAAAAAAACACCTTCGTAATATTTTTTAAAATGACTTACTCGTATTTATAAAAATAAAAATATATTAATGATAGATTTTGACATTATTGCAGAAATTCATCGCCCCTCGTCGAAAGTTCAACATTGCGAGCAGTCTAGTAGGGAGACTGAGGATTAGATTCCAGAAGATGTGACTTTGACTAAATATTTAAAGAGAAGAAAAGTAAAAAGGAAGTGACTAAACAAAATTTTGAGTAAATCTTATTTATAATAAAAAAATTTACATTTTTTTTCCTCTGTTTCATGAATGAATGGTTTAGTGCTTTTTTTTATCTGCTATTGACTAAATGAATGGTTTAATGAATGTTTTTTTTCAGCTGTTGAATGATTGAATGGTTTAATGAATGATTTAAATAATGATTTAATGAAAGCTTCTTTCAGCTATTGAGTGAAATAATTTCCATTAAATAGTTATTTTCCAGTAGATGCATTGGGTTTGGGGAATTGAGAGTGATGTGAGGGGGGGGGGAGGGGCCATAAGAACTTCCACCTTCATGTGGTTGGTCCTGTTTAGTAGAGAATATTAAATTATTCTCGAAATAGAGAGGGGCTCAATGAATGATAAGGAAGAATACATTAAAAAAAAGATATTTCTATAATTATAGTGTTTAATTTTCACTATTTCTATTTGACTCCTCCATTGGAACTTGTTACAGATAGCATTGAGAAACATTTTCATAGTTACGAGGCAAGAAACTGCATTTTGATGTGATCGAAGGCCTTATATACATAGTGTTTTTGGTTCTCCATGTTTTATCAGGTGATCTGTTATTAACAATTAATTTACTTGCATAGTTGAATAGTGTTCTAATTTACATTGTAATAGTGTTGTATTTATTTAGATTGGTTTTGTTATTTTCATAAACAAACAAAATTATAATTTATGGGTGCTAACATTAAACTATTGCAACAAGACAAAATTTGAAGTATGTTGAATGATGTTTTGAAAGGTAAAGACGAAGAAGACAGTGCGAAGCTCCACAAATCAAGGTATAATTATGTTTTCTTTTGTTTGATTGAACCTTGTATTGGGTATTTATGCATGTGCACACACACACATTTAGTTGATGATGGTGATTACCATACATTCACGTGAACTTTGTTCTATCTGATCTAAAAACTTAACTTAAATAGTTTAATTTATCAGTGATTAAGAATGGATGATTATCAAATTATGATGTTGTATTTCTTTCTTTGTGGATGTTACCATAAGAATGTTAGCTCTGTTTAGATCTCATATTCTTTTCTTTTTTCCATCCACATGTTTGGCATTGTTCCATGAAGTTTATTGGGGATGTTAAATGACCCATTAACATGTTTAGAGTTATTAAATTGAGTGATATCTAATTGATACATAGGTGAGAATATCAATATTTATTCCTCTATAAGACCATGGGAGTAGTATAAGGGCTCTTACTAGGATGGATAATCCCAACTTCCAATAGGTGATATCTAGTAGAACAAATCAACCACCTACTATAGGTACGGACACCTCAACTGTTGAAAATAAATCCATACCAACCATCAATAAAGTAGAATATCCACCTATCACATGTGAGAACGCATTGGCATCCATAGAATAAATATAATAATAGAAATCCATAACCAACTCTCATGACAAGTCAACATTTGATAAAACAATGATTTGATTAACCTTGCAGTGCCATGCAATAACCTCCAAACTATATCAGTCCTTAAATCCTTTTTACTGCATGCTAGAAGATATATACGGATAGGATTGATTTTTACCAAAAATTCAAGTAACAAGTATGCCATTCCTTCCAGGAGTGTGTCCCTGTACTACATCAACCATTTAACTATTTAAGCAAGTATAATATCTTACTTTTATGGTAGAACCTCTACTAGAAAATTCCAAGGACAAGCTTGATACTAGCACATGGGCCAGACATGTCTCCATTCCACCATCCATAGCATATGTGTATTTATCAAGCTTACACCCAAGTCTTGTAAACATACTATGACAAGATCTCAACCTCAATGGGATAGTCTTGTTGATCAAGGTACAACCAACACATCACAATAAAGCACATGAAAGGTAGGTGTATAAATATTTTAATATACACTTTTTCTTCCTTTAAAAAACCAGTATAAGTCGACCCCTAAAAGTTTCCAGGAACATATTAGCGACATATTTTTTTAGCATGTAACATTCGTTCCCATTAAATTTTTATGATGACTTTCCAAAAACGTCAACCAAAACACTTAATAGATTACCTAATTTCAAGATAATGTTTCTGCTATAACCTATTGGTTAGAGAAATAATATGTAACACCATATATGGATAATCACTTTCAGTTGACACACTAAGAAGGATTTCCTTGTCTTCATGAATGTCTCTAGGTGGCCAACTATTATTAATTGCAACTATGTTGCTAGTGATATATGTATTTTAATGTTTTTCCTAAAAAATGACCTACTATAAGTGATAGTAAAAATGGATTTTCCTTGAATACAATGTGTGGAATGGAAAATTCCTCTGTGCATCTATTGTAACCTGAACCATCTGAAGAGAAATGATGATAAGGAATAATCCC
Source organism: Pseudotsuga menziesii (assembly GCA_001517045.1). Lineage (NCBI taxonomy): Eukaryota > Viridiplantae > Streptophyta > Pinopsida > Pinales > Pinaceae > Pseudotsuga > Pseudotsuga menziesii. The sequence goes on from LPNX010273616.1 coordinate 50,536, forward strand.
ATATAACCCGGTGCATAAATGAAATGAATTGGATTAGTATTCCCCCTTTACTGTAGCATCATACTAAGACAATATTTGTCTAATATTATTTTATTTATGGTTGCTCATGACTCAAAATAACAATTTCACTTGGTATGAAATTGGGTGACACATTTAGCTCACCCTTTTGAATTTTAATTGTAGCAAACTTAGTGTATTCTAATCTTTTTCCTGTATCTCACCTTTAGCTCGAATACTAACTAGCACCAAGAAAGGTAGGAAGTAATTTGGAAATAGGATTTAGAATATTATGCATAACTAAGTTTGATGGTTCCTTTGTTAATCAACTTCCTTATTTGTTACATATAAATGGTTCCCAATTGACTATGAATACACCTTATAAGTTAAATGTCCCAATCCAAGTATACTTATAGAAGTTTTAAGGAAAGGTATCTACACTTTGGCCTTTTCAATCAACAATGAATTATTACTCTCTAGGGAGCTCATTCAAATTTGAGCTTTATCATAAGATAGAATATGGAAAATTTTAAGCTAATGTTGAAAGGTTGTTTCGTTGTTACACATTTGAAGTGAAATGCAATCAAGATTCTTTGATAGAATTTGGGTAATGTGTTAAATAGGGGACGATGGATGGTTTTACTTGGTGCTGCAAAATGTTATGGGACACAACCACCAGATTTATACTTGATTTTATCAAAATTTCCTGCAGCTTTTTTTCCCTCTCATTTTACAAGGTATATCTTCAAGTTATTTTATTATATTTGATATATTATTTGAATTATGTGTATTTATTTCACTTTCAAATTCACTTTCGCTATTTATATGGATACCTTTACTTCTTTTTCCATGATGGATGCTTCTATTCTTCATCAACAATTTAATGTTTTTTGCTTTATAACTATACCTCCTTTTTTCTTCCGGATTTTTGGCTGTCCCACTGGACTTGGAGCACTTTTAGTTTGAACCGTTACTCCTCATCCACTAATTTTTTGACTAATAAAATGATTGGTTATAATATGCATCAAAATGTATATAATTTTTTATCATCAACTAGACTATACGAAAGATAAGATTAAATAAGATAGTTTTATTACTGTCCAAAAAAAGAACAAAAAAGTAGGCCAATGGGGCTTAAATAATACCATTAATGAAATAAAATGTAGGAGTGCAAAACAAATCCTAAATATAAGCTAATGGAAATCTGAAAAACATGTAAGATGTAAGAATAAAGTTGCAGAAAACTAAGAAAACACACATACAAGAATAAGACTATTTGTATTTGAAGCATGGCATTATGCCACTTATAGTACACTTGATGGGCCATTAGTATTATGAGTCACAATATATTGTTGCATCTATTAATAAAATCCATGGGAGTAGTATATGGTATCCCCATAATTCTTCTTACCATCATTGGATTATGGAATAATGATTTCATTTTGGTATCGAAAACATATGGTATGGTATCTTAGTTTTATTATTTTATGGTATCTTAGTTTTATTAGTTGATTGTAAAATCTATCGTTTTTACTTTTCCATTTAAAATTATTTCATCCAAAAGTAAGAAGAAAGGTAGAAAAAAGTGTAATGATCCTTACCATAGAAATTGAATCACAACAATGATATTACTTCCCTTCATTGGTTTGTTTTACCCTGTTGCAACACATGCATATATCTTATTAGATATGGAAATGTTTGATAGTATTTGTCTTCAAAGAGATGGATTTAGGTTAACTTGGACTGAAATATTATTGTAACTCAACTACAGCATAGATTGTTTGAGGTTCAACTTCGTAGAATAAAATGGGACAAACTATTAGATCCTAGTTCAAAAAAGGGCACTGGTGACATATATGAGAAATAGAGACAACTGGAAAATACAATCTGGATGATATTGTTGAGGTGATTTATTCTTGCACATATTTTTTTGAATTCATGTTGAAAACTACCATGCCTCAAATAGCAGAGAAAATTGAAGGATATTTGTGTTGTTCGAGAGGTAAATCTTACATCACCGAGCATTGTTTTCTTTGGAAATTTTCTGTTACCAAAGTTTGTATTATCAAAGGTTTTCCAGGAATTAAAGTCCTTCAAGGATTTGAATATAAATGTAGATTATGATTTCTTACAAATCCATACTATTGATTATGGGAAAATCCTTGAAATAGTTTAGGCCCACCTTGTTGATTATCAAGAAGGCTATAACACTTAAAACTCCAAGTTGGGATAAAGAAAAAATGATCTCTTGAACTACTTCTCCATATAGAAATGAGAAATGGAAACTGAACAGGCTAGAGGGTGTTGGGACATAAGGAACATGAACCCTCATCTGCATATGTTATGCATATAAAATCAATTAGTAATGTACTAATGTAGTGTCAAGACAGGAACAAAAACATGATTGGGAATTGAAATAGAAAGAAGAACGAACCTCTTTGTTAGATTTCTGGTAACATGCATCACACTGACAAATAAACATCTAACATGAATGCATCCAATTGATGGATTCTAGGAATTCCTTTGTAAGTCTGGATTTTTTAGCTCCACATTTTCATTTCCAGTCGATCTGTCCTTCTGCGTAGAGTGCTTGCAGAATTTATTTTGGTTATGTATAAGATTCATTTGCTACTTGTATTCAATTATAGGATTTTCTAATGAGGTTATGGTTTAATCATGAGGGCAGTGGCTTCTCAAGTATTTCACTAGGGTTCCAATCCCCCTGAAGGCATGTGCTTGAGTGTCCTCTAGCTTGTCAAAGCATCTCTTTCAAGGAAAAAAAATACTAATATTTGGTTGTTTACATTCATGACATATTGGAATCAATAATAGGGTCTAAATTATATCACTTGGTTGTCATGCTACTAGAATGTAGATATCAGTGGAATCAAATCAACATCTAATATAACTTATCAAAGAGTTCTTCCGACTTCCTAAGGAGATTCATACTTCCCCAAAATCATACTCAAATTTAAAATCTTCTCTTCAAATATAACTCTTTCATAAATTAGCTGGTGACTGAAGCATAAAAATAAACTTGCAGTAATAACACCAACTATAGGAATTATCAATAATCTAAGACATATAGGCATATTTCAGCTTAGGAGATTTATAATAGCACGCGATTCTCCAACAATATAGAAGTCCGAGAGAGCTTCCAGTATCTGAGACACTTAAAGTAGACTAAACTTACTATAACATATAGCTACATTCAGAAGGCATTTGATTCTCTTATTGGCATCCTATTTTTCCTTGATACCTTTTTCCATATCTTAGTACTTTGTGCCAATCTGAGCTGAGTAATTGAAAATCATATCCATACAAAAATCAATTTACTACTAATGGGATCACTGTTCAGTGTTGTTGTTATAGCTGCATTTAGATTTGATTCTCTTATTTTCATCCTACTTTTACTTGATACTTTTTTCCAATCTGGGCTGAGTAATTGACAATCATATCCATACAAAAAGTAATTTACTGCCAATGGGATCATTGTTTAGTGGTGAATATGGTGGAATGTTGGGCCTCTCACCAATGGTCTTTCTACTAATACTCATTTTCTATTAAATATAAGAAACGCTTTCGGCCTGGTACAAGTCTCGGGTGATTTTGAACAAAAAAATACACTATGTCATGGTAGCTTTTCCTAGAGAAAGTAATTTACTGTCAATGGGAAAACTGTTCAATGGTGAAGATGGTTGTAAGTTCGACCACTCCTATCGATGTTCATTTTTCTATTAAGTATGAAGAAACCCTTTTGGCCTGGTACAAGTCCTGGGCGATTCTAAAAAAAAACATGGTTTCATGGTAGCTTTGCCTAGAGAAAATACTTGTAATTTTCTATTTAGTGCTTCATTCTTTGAGGGAAGTTTCACCCATGAAAATTGATTGATTTTGTAATCTCACGTATTTAAGCCAATTCTAATGCTGCTTTTGTAATCTCACATATTTAAAATAAAACTTGTTTTAACTACTATATTATGATCTTCAGGTCATTAGAAGTACTCATCTTTGGAATTGAATGCTTGTATATATATTATCAGCTGAAATGCTTAAATTTGGATTTCCTTTGAGTGATGCACCAAGGCAGCAGACAAGGGGAGGGTTAAGGATGAGTTTAATGATTGTCACAATGCTTTATCTGTCATCTTGGGTGATATGCATTAGAATCAAGGCTGACAAGTAACATCCCACTCTTCCAATGATGTGGAGTTTTCTTGAAACTAGTCACTTTGTGTTGCTAAACAAGTATATGAATACAATCTCTTGCAAAAAAATGAAATCCACTCAATGGAAACCAAGATAATCACTTTCTATAATGTGTAGAATTCATGACGGAACAAACATTTTCTATGACATCTGAGAAGAAAGAAAAATTGAGGGGAGATCTGTGTGTTTGTTACTCTTTTGACTCCACTGTTTGGACCAAACAAGCTTCGTACTTGGATATTTTTCCTACTTGGTCTACTAAATTTGAATGAACAATATTAATTTAATTTGGTAGTATGATTACCTAAGGGTTACATTTTTATTTGTTGTTACGTAGGTTGGACCTCAAGAAATCTTGGTTGTTGGTGGAGACGAAGATGATCCATCAGAGTAGTGTTGAAGAAGCAAGCTGGGAAATAGTAGATTCTTATTTAGCTGAAGAAGCAAGCTCGAAAATAGTGTATTCTGATTTAGCTCAGTTGATAGATAGTAAAATTGATATAAAACATACAAAAGAAGATATGGTGCATAGCTTACCTAGTTCAGTAGTCACGTGTCATGTCAGTTCAAACATTTTGACAGTGTAAAGGATGCAGTTGATCACTACTATCAGAATGAAACATGCCAGGTACATTTATGGAAACACATTCTTTTCTTATCCCTTTTACGGAGGGCCATGGTTGTCAAAGCAGCTGGGACTCCATATCAGAATGGGATTTTCTTCTTTGATATTCATTTTCCATTCCAGTATCCTGATGGACCACCTTGTAAGCAAATTATTACAACTGTATGATTCGAAACTGAAACTGTTATCTAAGTTTTGTTTTGATATTCAATATCGAAATATCTAATGGGTTTATATTGGTTTTTAATTAATTTGCAGTTGGTATACTACCATTCTGGTGGACTAAGGTTGAATCCAAATCTGCATGAGAGTGGGAAAGTATTCCTCAGTCTTTTAAACACCTGGACAGACAAAGGAAATGAAGTCTGGAACCCAACATCATCAAACGTTCTACAAACACATTTTTCCATTCAAGGAATAGTACTAAATGCTAAGCCTTACTTTAATGAACCTGGATATGAAAAGATGAATGGTTCGGTTGAAGGGGAGAAGAAGTAAGGAAACCTTTGAAAATATTTACTTGTGTTCAAAAGGGAGGTTAGCTACAACATCATTAAATCTGTATTTGTGGTCATATTTACACCATACTTTAATGTTGTATATTAGATATTTAAAATATTATTTTTGTTGTTAGTTAACTGAACTCATTGATATTATGATATATATAGATATTATATTTTGTGGTTTGGATTTATAAGTACAAGTTGTAAGTTTGAGTCTACCATATACTTGGCACATGTAAATAACATATGAACCTGATATTTAACTCATAAACTAAATTTTGAAATGCTATGGAACTCATGAAATAAGTGTTCATGTAGAATCACTCAAAGTGTTTAGAAAAGATCCCACGCTGAAGCATATGCAGTGACTGAAAGGTTGACTTAGATCTAGACCCATAGTGGGATAAGAGTTCACTCAAATTTTGTTTGGGATCTTACAGTGCTATCATAGTTGTGCATTTTTCTAGCCCGATGGGTTGTCAGTGATAAGTACTTTCATACTAATTGTTGAGAGACCAACACATAATAATTCCAGTCGCAAGAGTTGTTCATTTGAAAAGATGAAGTCTAATCAAGAACTCATGGAAAAAATGTTACAAGTCTTACATGGATATCAAAATAATCTATCATCATTGTTAGAGAATCCAAAGTTGTTGGAACCTCGTGCATTAATTGGGAAGGAGGAAGTGGGATTCTAGTTTGAAGTGGTTGGTGGTCTAAATGCCGTGTCGGTGATTTTTTAACTAAAAATTTTGTCAAGTCATCTACTCATGTTGTGGATGTGTGTCATGAATTTGACAAAACTATAGTCTTTGATACACCATTAGATTTGTTCTAAGAAAATAATGATGCCAACGCACATGATGAAAACAAGTTATAAAAATTGGTTGAGGAGGATTGTTCCCATGAGCCACATCTATTGACATAGGCGCAACCTATGAATTTTTTTTTTTTAAACTACACAATCTCCCATTGGATTTTCGATGCCATGTGGCCACATCTGATGAGGTTTCCAAAGATCCGATGAGAGAAACCGTCGGACCACCGATGAGTACTCATCGTAAATTCGACCACTTCTCGTCGATTTTTCCAACAACCAATGGCCTCGTCCAACGAGGTAGCCATACCTCCGACAAGAGAACCCGTTGAACAACCGATGAGACAACGCTGAAAAATAGAAAACCCATTCCTCTAATTGGACGACACATTCCAGAATTTTTAGTGAAGATTAATTGTCTGACATTCAATGATAAGTTGGATTTTCGATGAGCCAACGTCGGACATAAGTCGAATATTCGATGAGGAGAAGTCATATTTTCGACGACCTGAAGTCGGAAACTCGACGAATTAGTGGTGAAAGATTTCAGATTAGTCCATTGAAAAATCGACAGGTATTGGCATGTCGTCGAATATCTGACGTTTTGGCACCGATGACAAAAAAATTTAGGTTGTCGAATAACCAATAGGCAATTGTCGAATTTCAGACATGGAAGTCATCGAATTTTGGGCTCAAATTATGTTGTGTATATATGTGATGGATTATTTTACATACCTTAGCATCCATGTGATTGATATGTTTTAAAGACCATTCATAACCTTCAAGTTCATTATCAACAATACAACAGAGAGGAGATTTGTTTTGGAGCCTTCATAAAGGGGTTCATATGCCTTATCGAGAAGAGGTATATTGTGAACATCATCAAAGTCATCAAAATTTTCATTATCATTGTCATCTTCATCATTCATTATAACATTAAATGAATCATGGATCAATGTATTTGTACCATCATCCTCAACTATGTTATCCATATGATCATCTTGTTCAATATGATCATTCACTTGTTCTCAATTAAACATAGACGCTCCATGATCCTGATCCAGAACTTGTTCTGAAATAAATTCCTATGGATGATATGCCATAGGGTGTCTTTCCTTTATAAATACATGAAAACATCAATAGATATAATTTAATATAGGAAATATTAAAATAATACATACATTTACCAAAGCAAAGAATATAAAAAACTTTATAATGATAAATCTACAAATGGATGATACTCATTCCCCCCCTCAGCGTGTCCATGTTTCCTGCAATGTTTTGTGGCTGTTGAGATCAATATTATTCTCCTCTTAAATCCCCTGCATTGAGTACATGGACAATAACATTTTCCATCACCCCTTCGTTTCTCTGCATCCCATAGTTTAGAAAGCAATTGTTGATTGTGTTCGTTTGGATCAAGATTATTTCTATTTGAAATTTTGTCACAAACTTCGTGAATGAATACTATCGAAAATATTAAAAAATCAAGTTCCACGCATCACAATTTTCTCAAACGGACGTTTTCCAAAGAATAAAAAAATCCCGCAAACTGTCTGTTGAAGAAAAGTTTTTTTCCCGCAACCGCCCATTGAAGAATAAAACAATTTCTCAAATCATCCGTCGAGGAATAAATAATTTCCGCAAACAGTCTGTCGCTTCTATAGCAAACATGTCAGAATGTTTAAAAATGTTTATACTTATAATTTGACAGCTGTCGAATATCCGACGATATGAACCTAGTTACCGTTGGAAATATGGGTTTAAATTATTTGAAATATGTCTTTATATTATTTCAAAAATATCCCAAGGACGTCAAAAATCCTATGACCCATCCTTAATATGTCGTCGCAAATTTGACACACATATGTCGGATATCCGATGACACCTCCTCCATGTGTCATCGCAACTTCGACACATGTCTGTCGCAAATTCGAGCAACATCTGTCGCATAACCAATGAAATAGTGTTGCAACGTGTCATAAAAAAACCTATGCTAAGGAGCTTGGAAATGCGACAATGATAAAATAAATCGAAAGGTATAATACTTTTCATCATTACAATCCAGCTCATCTATACTTTACGTCGGATGTCTTCAGATTCTGTCATCGAATTTTGGTTTCAAATCCTATTATGAAGGTTGAAGATGGAAACCTATAGAAGACAACAAGCTCACAGATGGGTGCAAGAGGAACTTTTCGACAAAGTTCAAGTTAAAGGGATCTTGGTATCTAGTAACCTAATATAGATACATAGTAGCAGAATATGCTACCTGTCACTCCAGTACATAATGCAGAGGGAATATGATGCTCCACTTCAGGGGGAGTGACTACAGAAGATCACTGAGTTTGACATGGTACGATATGATGGACAACTTCTCGATGGACTGAGCCTTTACCAATAGTAAAGTGGGTTCCAACCTTCAAGGTTGAATGAGGAAGACTAGGATATGTCGATGACCTAAAAAAATGAACTCATCATAGATGCAATGATGGAAGAATACTAGAATGATGTTTGGGATATAGTACCCAAACCAGAGAGCAAGAGTGTGGTATCTTCCAAGTGGATTTGAAAGATAAAATATGCTGATGATGGAAGTAAGGAAAAATTTGTAGCTAGAGGATTCTCTTAGAGAAAGGGAATTGATTATGAAGAGACATTTTCTCCAAGAGCAAGGCACACTTCCTTCAAAACTATCATGGCACTTTCTTCCATGATGAAGTGGGATATACATTAGATGGATGTAAAGACAAGCCTTCCTTAATGGTGTGATTGAGGAAGACGTTTACATTGAATAGCCACAAGGACTTGAAGTAAAAAATAGAGTGACTCATGTATGTAAGTTGAAAAATACTATGTATGGAATGAAGCAAGCTCCTAGAGCTTGGTATGGAAGAATATATAGCTTCTTGGCAAGCATGGACTTTACCAAGAGTAAAGTTGATCCTAGCCTTTACCTTAAGGTTATGGATGATGAACCTGACATACTATTTTTGTATTTGCATGATCTATTTCTGACTAGAAATGAGAAACATATCACATAGTGCAAGAAGAATCTAGCTGAATAATTCAAGATGAAAAGATCTTGGATTGATGCATTATTTCCTCAAGATGGAAGTTTGGAAGAGCTCAGAAGGAATCTTTTCGAACCAAGGAAAGTATGCTCATGTGGAAATATTGAAGAATATTTGATATGTTGGATTGTAAATCCATGGCCACACCCATGGATAGCAACATGAAGCTATTGTTTGATGAGACATCAGAGTTAGTGTATATGACTCAATACATACATATTATTGAGTCGTTGATGTATCTGAGGAACACAAGGTCAGAAATATGATTTGTTGTGAACACCTTGAGTCAGTATCTGTTAGTTTTTCAACATTGAAGTTAGCATTATAACAAGATCTTTTCACTGAGAGAATAACAAGCACAACAATCACATAAGCACATCACAAGAGACAAGAGACACAAAGATTTTTAGGAGGGG
>LPNX010273616.1:65097-93619 GCA_001517045.1 Pseudotsuga menziesii
GATATTATTGTATAAACAGATAGATCTCTTCAAATGGAGCTATTTAATGTACTCCTTTTCTGAAAACAGTGGAGGGAAGCTCCCGGAACAGGAAGCCCTAATTTTCTGATTTCTTCTGCAGAAATTCCTTTTACTGTTTCTGTGATATATCCGAAATTACTGATCCTCTGTGTCTAAAATTTCTCACTGAGATAACCTCGTATGTCCCTGATCCAAAAACATAGGTTCCATCAGAATTTGTTTCACCATTTTGGATTTATGATCCTTTTCCCAAGGTGACCTGTTACAGGACTGTTCAGAACATCGAGGTTGTACGGCATGACACGTGTCACTGGTTCATTTTCTGAGTTTGAACTTCGGACCAAAGAATTTACAGTCCGTGCAATTTCTGGAACATCTTCAGGAATTCCATTTGGACCTCTGTAGCCCAAGATATTGCAGATCTCCCCAGGTGTCCTGTTTAGGGATGAATTCTGGAAGAGGCTGGAACCCTAACTTGGAGAGATCATATCTCCCAGAATATAGAGAATCAGAGGATGATATTTTTACACAGTGTTCATCAGGATTGTTTCTTAGGCCCCTGCAATGTTTAGCTTCTGAAACTTCACCAATATAGGAATATAGCGACTGTACCAAAACTTAGCAGTTTCAGTATTTAGGGTTTCTCTAGCTAGGGGTCAAACTAGGGTTTGACTTTCCCAGAGATTTACCCAACCAAATTTCTTGATCCAGGTCTCTAAACTTCGGTTTTGATGAGGAGAACAATCCTATGTAGGTCTCACTCAAAAATTCCTCTTCTGTAGAAAGCCCTAATTTCCGCATCGAAACTGAAAATGCTTGAAATTGAATTCCGCATCGACAGAAAGATGCACCCTTCAATGGAGAGTCATCCTAGCATACTTGTGCTGCAAAATTCTGTGGAGGAAGATCCACAAAATAGGAAGCCCTAGTTCCTGTAGCTGCATAATGTCTTCTTCTCAGGTTAGCTCTGATACCATGTTATTTTTTCAACATTGAAGCTAGCATTATAACAAGATCTTTCCACTGAGAGAATAACAAGCACAACAATCACATAAGCACATCACAAGAGACAAGAGACACAAAGATTTTTAGGAGGGGAAACCATAAATGGAGAAAACCCCTCAACTTCCTATAAGATAGTATCACCACAATATGTGATCCCAAAACAGTAAGATGACCTCCCTTCACAATAGCAGCCTTCTGTCTTCTGTCAAGCACAAGAATTTCCTTCTCCAAAAGTGCGCCACACTTGAGAGAGCAAGAGAGCTAAGTCACAAGTGATAAATAGAGAGACTCTCACTCTCTATTTATATTCTTCTGTTGACTTGAAGTGCACTCAACCTAATAATTACTACTCGAGCCTACACCTTAATTAGTGTATAATAACTCAAGTGCCCCATAAACAGTGGGGACTTACCCAATGACTTGATATGACTTGTTTACATTATAATCCTCCCGATCGGAACATCGGGGCATGACCACATGACTCAAATACATAATAGAAACATCCCGGAATAAACATCGGGTTACAATAATATAAAATATATAGAAGAATACATTCCGAAGTTACATATACATCAACAGTATCTAGGTAACCCTAGATGTGTTCACTTGATAGATGCATAGTATGATGAGGTACCTTAAAGGTACAACAAACTTGAGACTTTACTATGGTAGAGATCATGACTACAGATTATATGGATATAGAGATTCAGCTCAGGCAAGAAGTGCCACATATATAAAGAGCACCTTAGATGGACGTTATTGTCTGGGATCCACCATGATCTCATGGTTTAGTCCAGTGTTTCTCTCAGTACAACTCATAGAAGAGTACATGACAAATTTCTCTGCTATTTGGGAATCCATATGGCTTTGGAAAAATGATGTCAGGACTATTTGACATGGAGTTAGGTACCACGGTGTTTCTTTGTGAAAACCAGAGTTCCATAAAGATGACAAAGAATCCTATGGAATATGGTACCGAAGGAGACATAAAACTCCAGTATGCGAGTACCGATGATAAATTTGTTGATGTGGTGACCAAGCTTCCATGGAAATATTGGTGTAGTTCATAAAGACTTTCCTTGCAAGGAGGAATAGTGATGATGATATTACCAACTTTCCTCGCAAGGATGAATAGTGGTGATATGGAATTTCTTCAGAAAGGAAGAATGAGTCGAAGACAAGGAATTTCTTCAGAAAGGAAGAATAAGTCAAAGATGTGGAATTTCTTCAAAAAGGAGGAACACATCGAAGATATGGACTTTACTCGAAAAGGAAGATCAGGTCGACACTATGAACCCTCCTTGGACAAAGGGGGAGAAGGTTGATAATATGGATCCTCCCGAAAAATGAGGAATGATGATGATACTGACATCGATGATGGGATGACAGTGATGCTCCAGCATGAAAGAGGCCAAGTATGCCTAAAGACGTTGACAAGGTCTGACATTCACTTGTGGACGATAGTATCCTCTCTCAAGGATAGCAGGTATAACACTTTGTTCATGAGAGTGGTCCTTACTAGATAAGGATGGCCCTGCAGATGATACTCTTATGTGGAGCGTATAGCTACATTCATATGTAGATTCCATAGAGTAACACTCACTTCGGAGTGGTCCTAACTTGTGTGGTATGGATTCTCTATGATGAGTCCTCACAGATGCCAGGGCTGACATTGTGTATGTTGTTGAGGTCTGCTATGCAGACGATACTCTTATGTGGAGAGTATATCTACATTCATATTTAGATTCCATAGAGTTAACACTCACTTGGGAGTGGTTATAACCTATGTGGTATGGATTATCTATGATGAGTCCTCACTGACCCCAGGACTGACATTGTGAATGCAGTCGAGATTTGCTATGCAGTGATACTCTTATGTGGAGAGTATAGCTACATTCATATGTATATTCCATAGATTTAACACTCGCTTGGGAGTGGTCCTAACCTGTGTGGTATGGATTCTCTATGATGAGTCCTCATAGATGCCAGGACTGACATTGTGTATGCAGTCGAGGTCTGCTATGTAGACAATACTCTTATGTGGAGAATATAGCTACATTCATATGTAGATTCCAAAGAGTAACATTCGCTTGAGAGTGATCCTAACCTATGTGGTATGGATTATCTATGATGAGTCCTCACGGACGACGTAGTATAACACTCACTTGGGAGTGGTCCTAAAATGTGTGGTATGGATGTTCTACGATAGGGCTGGAACTTGGTGCAGTCAAGATCTACATTTAGTTGTAGAAAATTCAGCTGATCTATTTCATGGATCATGCTGATGGAGGATTGCATCATCCTTGGACTTAGGTCCTAAAGTGATTGGGATTGATCATCCTGCAAATAGATCATGTGTACTGTAGGTAGCGTTGTGGAAAAGGATCAAGTAGATCGAAGTGCTGCTGCAAAAGGATCAAAAGGATCGAAGTGATGCTACAAAGGATCGAGAATATCGAAGTGATGCTATAAAGGATCAAGAAGATCGAAGTGTTGTTGCAAAGGATCGAGAAGATCAAATTGTTGTTGCAAAGGATCGAGAAGATCGAAGTTCCACTACAAAAGATCGAGAATATCAAAGTGCTGCTGCAAAGGATTGAAAGATCAAAGTGCTGCTGCAAAGGATTAGAATATCGAAGTACTACTGCAAAGGATTAGCAGATCAAAGTGCTACTATGAAGGATTGAAAGATCGATGCATTGCTACAAATAAAGGATCAAGTGATCATGTGATGAAAAATATAAAGAGTAATTGTTCCAAGTTACTAATTGTGAAAAAATTCCTGTTACGTCTAGATGTATCTCCTCAATGTACTATTGTAATTGTCTCTCTAGTCTCCTATAGTCTATGATTATGTTGTCAGTAGAATAACCTTCTCGTTAAGGGGGGGTGTTGAAATATTGTAACTTCAAAGGATATTCTACATGTATTTTACTGATGTAACCCAAGGGAGATGTTATTATTCCTCCGATGGGGTGTTACTATTGTATTTGGTCATCATAGAGTCGTGAGGTAAAGCCTCCACTTGTGCCGGGTTTTTAGTACCCTAATAAATAATATAATATATTGTTTTTGAGTATTCCTAGGTGAAGTAGGCCCAGACAATTTATTGGGGCCGACTTGTCTAGTGTAGAATGTTAATTGACAATTAGTAAAAATAGAGGAGCTGTGGTTCTTATTTGAACACAAACTCACTCACTTGTGTAACGCATAGGAGAGAGAGAGACTGAACATAAGGAGGAGAACAATTTTTTTCGGGGTTTTCTTTTATACATCTTATACAAAGGAAGTTTTTGCTAGGTTTTCTTCCCCATGAGGGTTTTCGAGGATAAATATTTGTGTTCCTTTTTTGTGGTTGTGCTTGTTTATCTTTCAGTGATCTTTTTTATTATGGTTATATTGTTATGATGCTAAGTGTTATAAGATATGATATAACCATAAAAACTTAACATGAGGACAGCGGTTTCCAACACAATATATGCTCATGGTGGAATATCTAGAGATCATTATCAATAATTAGCCAGAAGAATGGCAGCATGAAGGATCACCAACCATTGGAGAGAAAAATACCCAACAAATAGATGCATCAATACCAAGCCAAACTCGGCCCGATCAACCTCATAATGAGCCTCCACTCAAGCACCCACAAAATTATGCATAGATCCGAGGAAGTACAAAGAGATCCTCCGCGTAAGAAGCGAAATGATGAAAGAGACGCCAATATTGCTCGTATGGATGACGATAAAGTCACAACCTTGGAAGAATCCCTACAAAAAGCTGCACAAAAATGGTTTGATGAACTTGGATGACAATAGAATCAATTCACTGCTACTATCACAGATAGGTTGACTAATATGGGAAGAGCCACCGATGCAGTCAAACTAGAAGTAGAGCATGCACTGCAAGTACCACCATCACAGGATGCACCTGGACCGATGGAAACACAGGAAACCCTACAACCCAGAGAAGACCACCCCAACAAAGTACAACTAAGTAGAGAAGTACTGGAGTTAGAAAACCCAGACCCCAACGAGGTGGGCAACACTACTGGCCCGATTTTCTTAGATTTTGCAAAAATACAATTGAAGGATCTATATGCTTTACAAAAAGAAACGACTATAGAGATTTAGATACAGGGAAGTACCCTTGAAAAGCAAGTAAAATTATCAGCAAATACTATCAGCAAACTCAAGGCCAAATTGCAAAGGACCGCACACTAAGCAAGGAATGAAGAAGTCAATAAGAAAAATATCACACATGTCATTAATATTGTTTGTTCGAATTTGGATGATGTAGAAATATCCCATGATATGCCATTTGAAGACAAGGTCCTCAGGTTAGGTAGGATAACAATTGACCTTAAGAAGAAAGTGACAGAATTAGAGGAGCAAACGATTCCCAACACACCACGCAAAGTGCTAGAAAGCAGATGTGACAAATCCACACAAGATGCAAAAGGGATAGAGAAAGCAGAACAAACATGTGCTAAGGCTGTAGACCAAGTCTCCCAGAATTGGGGAGTTCTACTAGATGATGAGAAATCACAGAATATTGTGAATGAACTCACTGTAGTGGAAGAAAATATCATGTAGATGTGCAATGAGATGAAGCAGCTACCCTTGGAGCAGAAAAATGTCAAGACAATAGAAGTGTGCATACTGCAGCAGCAAACCACTGCGCTGCGCAAATAGTAGAAACACCGCGAAGAAAAGGTAGAAGAATTGCATGTAGAAGTAGAAAGAGTCACATGGCTAATTATTCCTGTTCATCAGAAGGTCCATGAGGTAGCGACCTTGGTAGAAAGTGACATGCCGAAAAACACCAATTTCGACTCGTTGGAACACATGCAAAAAACAGAGGAGGAAGTGCACGCAGAAATAAAGAAGTTGCTAAAAATCATGGAGGATTTTTAGACCAAAATCAACATAAGTCAGTTTATGGAGCACTATCTCGCGTGGCTCGGGACGAGCCACAGGTGAGTGTTGGGGGCCTGTTGGGCCTCGAGGTGGAAGGGCATAATTCATGTAGAATTTTTCCTAAGTAAGGAAGAAGAGAGTAAAGGAGAAGAGGAAGGAGCTACGACAGAAGAAGCATCATCAAAGGAAAGGGAAAAATGTTGCAACATAAGAGAAAAAGTGAAGAAGAATACAAAGAGAAGGCGTGGGATGAGGAAGCTGCACCAGATTAGTAGGCTACGACAGAAGGACATAGCAAGATATGGGATGACATGGAAGAATATTCACAGAAGCAGGCGTGTGAAGAAGCGTAATGGTAGGAAAATGACAGTAAGGCATAACATTGAGAAAGCAACAGTCCTCAACGATCGTGGGTACGAGCTTGGATGGAGCTAGTAGGAACCACACGCGTAAGGGCATATTTATAAGTCAGGCCAATAGTGCCTTTTTTTTATGTATTGCTAGAATAGGAAAGACAACCTGTTGGCTGAGGATAGTAAGTCAATTGGGATTGCAACTAAGTCTGAGTCTGTTAGAGTCTGTATCGTGTCAGTATTGAGTCTGTACAAGCATGTATGGTATTTGTATCGAGTCTATAATAGGGCTATACAAGAATGAAACCAAGCGGTAAATGGGTTACATGGTTTTAAGCTGATTAGAAGATACAACAATTTTGAGTAGTCTCTAGACTCTTGGAAAAGACGCTTGAGCTAGACAAGAGATAGGTAGTTTTTGGTTAATGAATCTGGATCGCTAAGTGCATTAGAGTAGTGGATCTTAAGTTTTGTGCACAGATAGGTAGAGAAGGTCGAGTCGATCCAGGCTGTGTGCGGATCGCTAGCAGGAGTAAAGCAGAGCAAGAAGAGAGAAGGCCAGAGAGCATGAGAGGGATGAAGGTTTGTAAAATATATAAGAAAAGATATTGAACAGAGTCTGTAGCTTTGTGCATTGACAAAAGGTGCATATATTTCCTCATGCCAATGCCGATGAAGAGAACCTTATGGCTTTTTCCCAGATGGGTTTCCATGTTATATGTTGTGTATATGTGTGAATGTTGAGTAGCTTATCTGAGTGCATATTTACTGTGACAAATGGTTGATTGATTACTTTGTTGAAATTGGTTAAATACATGACTTCCATATTATAACAATGAATATGATTATATTGTCTATCAATATCTGTTTACATGAATTGCATAGATAAGGGTGAGTCATACTTTAGTGTTGATATATAGGTACAAACCACCACCCTGCCTTCCCGATATTTTTGTTGGAAACCTTGGTGCAGAGCCAAGGAAATAAAACACCCTCCCGCACAAACTGTGGAAATGTGGTTCTGGCAGTTACCCATAAAACTGAGATATCTCGGGTGAGATGACATCTGTACTGCAGGTGCTTCCGGCTGGGCTCTGCTCCATCGAGATGATATCTTGGGCTTTGTTGTGTTGACCAAAAGGGGCTAAACCTGGGTCCAGGGATAGGGAAGAGGAAAAAGCCAACACTTCTTATAGGAAAAGGTCCCCCATGGGAAAATAAAATCCATTTTGTGTCGATTGGATGGGAGTATCTCTATATAATTGTAGCCATAAAAGCCATCCATGAATGAAAATATGACGCTTCCGGTGCAATTATCGATGATTTGATCAATATACAGGGTGGGGAAATTTTCCTTAGGACAAGCCCTATTAAGGTCCCGAAAAATTGATACAAACCCTAATGGTGCCCTGTTTTTTGTTTACTGGGACAATATTAGATACCCATCTAGTCAAAGGTATGGGGTAAACAAACTCAACTTTAAGAAGTTTCTCAATCTCTTCCTTAATAGCTGCTTCTTTTTCATGGATGAACTTGTCAAAGTTTTCAATGGACTAGTTTGGCATCAGGGTAAATCCTAATCTCATGAAAAACAATGGAATGATCTATCCCTGGAATTTATTCATACGTCCAAGCAAAAATATCTCTAAATTATTTGAAAAGGGCCGTATAATACTTTAGTTCTGAGGGGAAATAATTTTGGCAAATGACGACGTTCTTTAAAATTCCAGGGTTCACCAATATATCGGCCACGATGGTCTTTGTAATGTTTCTCAGATTACCTTCAGACTCAACATCTTGGATGAGTATCAGTGACTATGGGTTAGTTACAATATCGAATGAAACCGTTGTTCCAAGCTGGTCTTCTACCATATGGAAATTGGGAAGGAAAGAGGATCAGTGATGACAATATTTCCAAGGAATCTCATATAAAGACATAACTTCCATGATGGACTCATCAGAGGGAAGGGTGTGCAAAATATAATCTAGAGATGGGTAGGGGGTCTCTAACCAATATGGTAGGTGATACGTGTCTGAATCCACCAAAATATGATCATTGATGGTGAGGATACTAGTGGATTGAATATCCTGATACATTTTTTTGAAATGACTTAATGATGCTTAATTAATGATTGATTTCCCTTTATCTAGGGTGTCATAGCTTGAAGCTAAGATCATGTTCATGGATGAAGTCTGCAAAGGAGGAGGGGATGTATTCAATGGAAAAATTTCCATGAGTAAAGAGTCTTTCAGAAGACCAACTCCTATGTTCTGATACTGTGGAGCTGAGGAAGCCAAGAGTGGAACATTGTTCACAATGTTGGAATTCATTTCTGGTGAACGTAAATATATCTAGTCAATTATGACTATCTTTCGTTGGAAAGGGAACCGAACTACCTGAAATACGGATGAAAAAACAACTTGCATTGCATAGAACCAATTCTGAGGTAGGAGGAGATTGTAATCTATAGTAGCATCGACAACTTCAATGTGAATAGACACTGATTTTCCCCCAATATTGACTTGGAGGGAGTGAAGTAGTCCATAAGGTTGAAAACCACGACCATCAAAGGCCTTTGATGTCTTAGGTGAGTGATTAATATCAGGAGAGACATTGGCTCTCCAACAGGAGAAATACATGACTGAAGTCGAGGCACCCTCGTCCAATATGGTATGATGGATGATCTTCCCACTAAATTTCATAGATAATTGGAATGCTAATTGATGGGAGAGCCTAGACTTGAAATCATCCAATTTGAAATTAATGATATTACTATTCTCCAGATCCATGGCTCCAAGGATGAACAATAAGTTCTTTCTCTGTGCGAGACATGTTTGGAGTACTTTGAGGGTAGACATGGAACACGGCTCCTGAGCCAAACCCTCAACTAAGTTGTAGTATTGGGCGACAGGTGTGTTAGGATTGAATACATATTTTTGAATGGCACTCTTTGGTGGTCAGAGAACGACGTCCAGAATATGTCTCTTAATATGAAGTTCGTTGGTAGGAGGAGGGGTGGAAACTGGAGGCTTATTGGTTGAAATGTCATCATCTTTCTTGGATGGAAGGTGGGTCATAGTTATGAGATATGGTGTTAAGATTGATCATGTCACTAGAAATCATTTTAACTTCATCTACAGAGGATGAAGAAGACACATGAAAGGATTGGTGGTCAATCAATTTTTGTTGGATTGGGAAAGGATACTTTAAAACTTCTGGAGTGAGGGTGTTTTTAAGAAATTTACTGACCTCCTCATGATGAGGACACTCCTTGGTGAAGTGGTCTCCTCCACATATAAGGCAGGGACCTTTTCCTTTCTCTTGTTTTTGGATTCAACATCAGGGTTTTGTGTTTTATTACCTTCCTGCTGGTTCTCATATTTCTTGGATTTATTCTTTCCTTTATTCTTTGCTCCCAAAGATTCTGAGATTGTACCGCATTCACTTCAGCTGAGAAAACAGGAGGGGAAGTAGTCTTGGGTTTTGAAATGTCCTGATTAGCAGACATGACTGGTTAGTTTTTCCTTTTCGAGGATTTAATCATTGATTGTGTTTGGATAGAGCCAAGAATGCCATCAATAGGTGGCTCTATTGAAGGTATTGAAGGATCCAAAGTAGAACGAGGAGTGTGAGGAGTTAGGTCATAAAGAGTGCCTGACTAGGAGTAGACCAACTCAAGGTACTGAGCACAACTGATAGCTTTCTCCTCGATGACAATACCTCCCATGGAAATATCCCTAGCGATGGGGGGAAGCAAAGATTTGGTAAACCAATAGATGAGTAACTGATCGAGAATAGGATATTTTATCAACCTACATCATTGTCTCCACTCATGTATATGATCAGATATATGGGTGGAAGTCGTTTGGTGAAGTGAGGTCAAAAGGTCTGTACCTATTTCATATCGGATTGGCAAATGGAAATGTGTCAAAAAGGCCATTGATAAGGTATTGAAATCCCAAAAGGAAGGTTGGGGAAGCTCAATATACCACTTTGTGACCACCCCGATGAGGGTTCTATGAAAAAAATGTAGGAAGATATAACCATCCATCAGAGAATTAGATGAGCACCACAAATGATATGTCATCACGTGGTTCTTAGGGTCCTCACTGAGTTTACCATTAAATTTGGGTATATCAGAGGGTAACTTAACTGGGATGACTGACCACGATGGGTCATGATGGATGGGGTCACTGATCAATATAGACAGATCTAGGAGATCTAAAGTATCCAATAAGGGTAACTGTTGATTAGGATGAGGGTACTGGTAATACTGATAAGGAATTTGTGGACCAGTAGGGTCGTAAGTTGATTGATAAACAAGTGTTGACAATTTTCCCATGACCGGTTTATTATATGGTTGATTCACGAATGACCCTCCCGAGGGTCCCTCGGTTGGTGGCCCACCCGAGGGAGGTAGGCCGCAAGGTGGGGGTGGTCCTCTGGGTAGTGGTCCTCCGGAAGGGGCCCTACTGGTGGGGGACCTTCGAAAGGTGGGACTCCAGGTGGTGGGCCTTCGGGGGGTGTACCTCTAAGAGGTAGGCCTCCATATGGACATCCATATCCGCCAGTAGTATTTAGAAGTGGTCCCTCGAGTATGGGGGCATTCGAATAATTAGGTTACCCCCATGGGGTATACATATTTTTGAGGCAGGGAATTCTGAGATAAACAACCCCTGATGCTGTAGGTTGATATTTTGATTGGCTACAGGTGGTTTATTTCCTAGATAGGTATAACCCCATGAAGGTTTACTAACGTCAGGTTGAACCCATAAGGGTTGTCCTGTATTGGAAGAGGGTTTAACCATGTTGGTATTTTTAGAAGGTAAACTAACTATTAGTTGTCCTACAACAAGTTTTTTCCCCATACTAGAAATGGTTCCCCATTTGATAAAAAAATTTTGGCTGGGGGTTACCCCCCAATTATGGAAGATACAGGGAAGTAGAAACAGATGGGGGGTTTTGAGAGGGTACGGTAGGGATGGAGGATTGACCTAGATCATAAGTGACCACATTTTGAACCAGTAACCCCTATTTAAGAGCCACATGAGATGGTGAAAGAGCACAATATACAGGAGGGGTTATTTTTGAATGATGGGGTAAAGGAGAAACACTCCCCCTCCTTATATTCTCCCCCATCCTATGCAAACAATCAAGAGTTCCTTAAATTGGTGCAAGGATTTATTCATTCATGAATCTAGTCTGTCATTGGGGGGGGGGGGGTAACATAAGGTATATTGGTGGTTCCGTATTTAGAAATGGACTGTCCTAACAAATTCTCCCAAAAAGGAGAAATCATACCAAATTTCGATGCCATAGTATCGTCTGATGGGTGGGTAAAAAACGAGTGTCATGCACCAGGTTGAACCTCCATTCAAAAATGAAAGGTGGTGTCTTCTGTACAAGGTTGTTGAACTACCACAATATTTTCAAAGGAAGAAATTTCTTCCGCGAATTTGGTAACCGGAAATCCTTCTACATGTGAATCAACCGTATCCAGTTGGTCCATTGTCTCCCCTTCACTTTCTTCCAAAATAGGAGGAAAGTTAGGTGGTAAACCTTGCAACCTATGAGATTATGTCACATTTAACTTAGCCAGAATGCTGGTCGAAGGCTCCTACTCTAAAGTTTTATACAAGGAAGAGATCACACACAAACAATCCTACGCGTCATAAGCAAACTTGAATGATAGGAGGGGCTGATGAAATCCTGTTCCTCACTAGGATTTTCAAGTTGTCACAAATCATGATATATCGAGGTCCAACAGTAAAAAAAGATGAGGATTAGGACCATACCCTTGCTTGAATACCCGACTACCTAGACGATATGTGTACAGTATCTCCTCGAGTGCTATTCTCGGTGTATTGTTCCAACAAGAAGACCAAAAGGATATTCTCAGTTGGTATGGGTCTCCTAGAGGGGTATCTCGATATAAACAAGGTACATGGGAGCTCAAATCCATGTTACTACTGTCTGATGCACAACCGTTCGAAAGGGTCCTTCCGATATACTACCGAGTATGTGAATAACTTTTCGATATACCGTAAAGGTACGTGAAAAGTTGTTATATATACCGATTGGTATGTGGAAGAACCGGATGATCCTTGGGATGTAGTGTAGGATAGTAATGACAGCTCCTATGTTTATAGTTGTCAAAACACATCTTCTAGCCTATCACTCAAATTACTAATTTTTTTTAACCTAAGCTAATGTTGATTTTATCTTGATGGTTAGTGAATGTTTGTGGAATGTGGATCAAAATGCAATATTAAGATATATATGTGTTGAGGCATGGAATTCGCAGGAAACAATACCAAGGGATTCTCCCCAGTCAATGTTCCAAACTAGTCCGTGACTGTTTGGTGTAGGGAATCTATCCAGTTTGCGGTCCAGCTATCGTAGGTCAAGTAACAAAAATAAAAGGTTTTACCGGTTACGGCCTGATCCACCGTGTGTATTTTTGTATTTTTTGACTTTAAGTATGATATGCAAGTGCCTATCTAAGATGCAGATTGATAAAGAATGTAAGGAGTGGGCACAATGTGATGCACAGGTACTTACCTCTTGTCTTAGACTCTCTCACATCTAAATCACACACAACTAAAAAAAACAACACTAACTAAGCTGTCCCGAGGGAGCAAGATATTAATTCATGAGTAATGTAATACTGTTCACATGTTAAGATAAATCATAGATAGCTGTTCTTTGAATCAAAACACATAAACATGAATAAAAATATACACGACAAGATAGCTCATTAACCGTTAAAACCTCCATTACACATAGTGGAAATTATCACAAAATAAACCAGAGAACATTCAAATGAGAACATTGGTTCAGAAAGTTAGAACACTCTCACAGTTAATGAAACACAGCTGAAAATGAAATAGTTCCCCTTCAACATTGTTCATTTTATCACATTCGAACATTCCACACAGCACCTTCTCCAACAGGCAAAATTTGTAATTTATTATTGTAAAACAAAGTAGTTCCTCTTACAACAAATGGTTCCACGTTTCTCCAGGGAAAAAGCCACTATTCCCTCTAACTTTCCTATATTTAAACAAACAACAAAAACCCTTGGGATGCCCCTCTCGGGTGACCTTTTGGATCCCCAAACCATTTAATCTCACAATTTTGTCCTCTTGTGAGTGCTCATGATTCATATAATGCGTTACATTTCCAATTTAGACTTGTGAGTACTTCATAAAACGGGACCAGCTTGGTAACTAATGAACCTTTTCCAAGCCTGGGCCTCTGTTGCTATCGATTCTGCTTTGTCCTTCAGCTATGTCATCTTTGCAGTAGTAATATGAAGAATCTTCTAATTCCATTTGCAGTTAAAACAAAAAATTCATCATTAATTCGGACTGCATCTTTTCAACAAAAGTAAACCATACTAACAACAAAACTGATCATCAAATTGAGGCCCTGTACTGCACTCTTGTCGTGAAAACCTTAAAATGATAGAATATGAAACCTCCTCCACCCATCAGATAAGGTAAAAAAAACACACAGAATAGGCAGGAAAAGCCCTCACCGATGGGAAAAATCACTAAAGCATTGGCATGATGGTTTAACTAACAGCTGCAACGGCGGGCTTCTGACGGACAATGAGTTCCGCAAGACCATTAAGTCTATCGGTGTCAGAAAGACTAAATACTAAAGAATCGGGTGGAAAAAATCGTTATCGATGAATGGAATGACATAAACGCCGGGTGGTTAGTACATTACGCAACCGTAATGGCGGAAGACGAACAGAATACGGGCTCCGCGACAAATAAAACATATCGGTGAGAACCATAACAAAACATCGGTGAGTGGAGCAGTTATATGGCAGACACTTAGTTTTCTCAGGAGCCGCAATGGCGGAAAGCAATCAGACTACCACCTTCGATCAAAGTCATAAAAATTTTCGATATGGCGTAGAAACATCATAAAAACATTAAGTGTTCAGAAAATCCTAAGGTTGTGTGGTGGTCTAAAAAGTTGGTCTCATCTTCAAAATAGCGGCGTCATAAAGATAAAAAAACCCCGACTCAAACTTTAACCGACCTCCGACAGCGCAAATCAAGTCAAAAGAATAACATCACGGCATCGGAAAGGCAAAGCTATTCGTCAGAACATTCACGTTCAGCTTCCGCAATGGAGGCTCCGTAGGGAAATATGGCTGCTCCAATGCATTGTTTGAATGACCTCCGAACAACCAAACTAAAAATGTTAAGTTCCAAAATACTTTCAGCTGGGAAGCGATGAAAAAGTTTGTTTCACCTCCGAAACAATGGCAAAAACGAGGAATAGACTTCCAAAAGAAATCACAGATCAAAGGACAACATTTTCAAATCAAAATTCAAATTCCACAACCCAAAGCAGTTTCAGACATAAGAAATTTTCCGAAAAGCATGAAAACAGTTGACCTCAAAACAATCCAAACTTGTAGCAGAGGGAAAACAAAACAGAGTTCATGGATCCAAACAATTTTAGGCAAAATAGAAATTAAAAAGAGGGTCCAAAATTTCAAAAATTTGGGAAAATAGTTGCAGCTGCAACAATTGGCGACTACTTGGTGAACCTAGATCTCTGAACAATTTATTCTTTAAGTAACAGACTGTTTAACAATAAAATGAACATGTTGAATTCTTCTAGATGTCTAGATTTCCCAAATGGCAAATATATGTACTTTTAATCATTGATGATAGTCCAATTTAGGAGAAAGGAAACCAAGATTTTGAAGTCAAGATAACTCTTTTGAGGTCGAGAAGATGAGTTTCATTTATTACCTTTGTCTTCGGGTAGCTTCCAACTTGGACACCACAGGATTGTAACATATGGTAAACAGAAATATTCATTTGTTCCTCATTCCCATGCCATTTTGCACTTTTTGTGCTTTTGGACTTTTGTCCTTTGCATATGAGTCCTCCTGCATGCCTTTCTGAATTTTTATTCAGGCTCCTCTATCCATAGTGTCCTTTTGTGTGAGAGATGTATTTAACTTTCAGCTCACGGACAGAGAAGAACTTTTGGCAATTTAGTACTTATATGGTTCAGTACTTTGTTTTGATACATATTGATTTCATAGAAGTTTTTGACTCTTATCTGCCTTTTGGCATTCAATTATTGGCATGGGATCATTTATGTATAATATATTGTTTACCCTACTTCCTTTCCATGGGCCTTTTGCTGCCACTCCCTAGGACATTTTTAAATGTGAGATGGATGGAGCCTCGAAATAGTATTCCAGACCTTTTGATCCTAAGTTATTTTACAAGGATTAAATAGGACTTCAATGTATTCATAGCCATTCAGGAAAACTGCTAAACTAGAAGAAATTCTTTCAGATAAAACAATAGTACACAGTCTTACACTCAAGGACTTTAATTACTTCAGAATTCTGATGCATTCCATGCAACCAAAAGTTTGCCTCTTTTATTGAAATCAACCAAAATCTAACTAAAATCAACAGAAATAAAACAAATCAAAGTAAACAAACAAAGCAAATTATTTATGTACAAAACAAAAGAACAAAACAGAAACTCGGGAAAAATAAGGTTTGAGAACTAAACCATTTACTAGTAAGTTCTCTTCCCACCCCTGTAAATATTGCAATTTATAGGTTGAGGGGCCATGTTTTTCCGTAATCTGGAAAGGGCCTACCCATAACTGTTTAAATTTCGTGTGTTTTCCTTTCTCATCATGGGGATGATCCCACTTGAGAACCAAATCTCCCACCTCTAATTCTTTTGTTCCAGCTTTGTGCTTATCAAACCACCTCTTTACTACTTCCTGTTGTTGTTTAAAATGTTCTCTGGCCTTAGATCTAGACTCTTATAGCTTCAAAATATTATGTATCCTCATTTGCAAGACTTCATCATCTGATCCTATGGATTCCTGAGCTATTATGGAAGAGGGTAGCATGATATTGGGGGGTAGAATGGCCTCTTTTCCATAAACAAGGGTATATGGGGACACACCTAATGAGGTCTTGGGGGTGACCCTATCAACCCAAAGAGAATTTGGTAATGCTGAGTGCCAACTCCTCTGATTTCTATCACCGTCTTTTTTAAAATCCTAATCAGATTCTTGTTTGTAGATTCAGCCAAACCATTTCCCCGTGGATAGTAATTTGCAGAGTAATGCAACTTAATTCCTTTCTCATGAGCAAATGCAGTTAATCTAATAGAGTAAAAGTAAGTAGAATTATCGAAAACTAAAGAAATTGGAACTCCAAACCTGTTCATAATATGATCTTGCAAGAAGTCTATGACCGCATCTTCATTTACTTTACGCAACGGAATGGCTTCGACCCAACGAGTGAAGTAGTCGATTACCGTTAGAATATATTTGTGTTGCAAGGAAGAATTTGGCTTTATCTCTCTAATGATGTCCATCCCCCACTGCTCAAAAGGTTTTGTTATCATTATAGGTTTTAATGGTCTTGCTGCTTTAACTTGTCTTCCCCCACACCTTTGGCAGATGTCGCACTTTCTGACATGGGCATGTGCATCTTTGAACAGTGTGGGCCAATAGTATCCGGCTCTGAGAATTTTATGTGTTGTTGTATCTCTGGAGAAATGTCCTCCAGCAGGCCCATCATGTAAGTCTATCATTACCTTCTTAGCATCTTCTCTCTCTAAGCATCTAAGAAGAACTCCATCATAATTCTTTCTGAATAATATTCCTTCAACAATCTGATATGAGGCTGATTTAAGACGCAGTGCTCTTGTTTGCTTAGAATTCCAATGTTTCGGTAACAATATCGCCTGAAGGTAATGCACAAGGTCTCAATACCAGGATTCCGGAGCTGTGAAAAGAGGACATACATCAATCAAATGTAACTCAACTTCGTCTTCTCAGTCATGTTCTTCATTGTCTTTACTTTCAGTCATCAGTTTGCACAGTCCCTGCCCTTTAACTATGGAGGCTAGCTTGAATTCAAGGTCATACTCCTGTAGAGCTGTTACTCAGTTGCCTCTTCTTTCTCCTAACTCTTTTTGTATGAAAAGAGACCTCACAGCTGGGTGTGGAACGATTACCTTTGTCCGGTTCTTAAGTATGTATGGACTGAATTGTTTTACTGCTTTGAACACAGCATAAGCTTGTTTATCCATAGCTGGGTAATTCGATTCGGCCCCTTGTATACCAGTGCTCATAAATGATATGGGGAACTCATCTCCCCCATCTTCCTTCTGGGTAAGCACAGCTGCTAGTTCATCATCAGATGCGAAAGTGTACAAAATAAAATATTTCTCAAAATCTGGACTTTTGAGGGAGGGTGCGTGCACAACAAATATTTTAATTTTACTAAATGCATTCTTCTCTACCTTAGTCCACTTGAATTGTACACTTTGCTTTACCATTTGCTGCAAAGGTTTAACAATTTGCATGAAATCTGGCACAAACCTTCGCACAAAGTTTATTGTCCCCATAAATGACTGCATGCCCTTTTTATTATGGGGTAGAGGAATCTGTTCGATAGCTTTGATCCTCTCTGGGTCTATGGAGATACCTTTCTTAGATACCATGTGTCCCAACAACTTACCTTCGATAATGGAAAACACACACTTCTTGGGGTTTAGTGAGATACCATATTTTCGTCAACGTTCAAAAATCTGATTTAGATGAAATTCGTGTTCCTCTCTTTTCTTTGAGAATATTGTGATGTCATTGAGGTATACTACAGCACTACGGCTAATCATACCACAGAAAGCTATGTCCATAGCCCTCTGGAAAGTAGCTCCAACATTTATGAGTCCAAAGTGCATCCTTCTGTAAGCAAAAGTTCCCCACCTGGTCCTGAATGTCGTTTTAAGTCTGTCTTCTTCAGCTACTAATACTTGATTGTAGCTTGAGAATCCATCTAATAAAGAGAATAGTTCAGAACCTGAAACCATTTGCAATATCTGCTCCATGGGTGGGACAGGATAATTGTCTTTATCTGAAGCGCGATTTAAGTTTCTGAAATCCACACATAGCCTAATTTCTCCAGATTTCTTCCTTACCGGTACCAGATTTGAAACCCATTTCGAGTGTCTAACCTTGAAGATAATTCTAGAATCCAATAGTTTCTTAACTTTATTCTGGATTAAAGGTTCTAATTTTGGATGCATTTTCCTTAAAGGCTGCTGATAAGGTTTGATTCCAGATCTGATGGGGATAACATGTTGGATTATAGTGGTGTCATATGTCTTTAGATCTTCATACATCCAGGCAAAAACATCTTTGTATTGTTTGAAAAGACTGATAAACTTATTCCTTTCACCTGGGGAGCAACATTTTCCCAAATTCACATATTTAGGCTCCATTTCAGTCCCCAAATTAATCAACTCGAACTGTAGAGACGAGCTATGAGTCTTCACATTCGCTGGTCTTCTAAATTTCTCGTTTAAATCAAACATTCGTTCTAAAGTCCTGACTCCTTTAGGAATAAAATTATTGAATTTTAGCTCGGCTTGATGCTCTTCATCATCAATAATTTCCCCTTTGAAGGTCTCGTCATTTGTCAAGCATTCTATAATCTGCTGATCATCATCGAACACTCGTAGATTGGTAATCATATTTGGAACTGAAGGCCTGAAAAGCAATTCAACAAAGCACCAATTATTAGAGGGCACAAGCCTCGCAGCTGAGGTGGCCAACAAGTTAGCTGCTGCATTCTTAAGTCTTGGAATCGATACAATGTTAAATGCATTAAAACCTTTAAGTAAATCCCATACTTCATTTTGATAGGCTTTTATATGAGGAGAAATGCAATGTATTTGATTTCGAATTTGTTTTACAATTATTTCAGAATCTCAAAACACTTTCAGATTTTTTTCCTTTAATTCAATTGCCTTTCTTAGTCCTTGAATTAATGCTTCATATTCAACTATGTTATTGGTACATTCAAATTCTAACCTACATGAAAGAAAATGTTTTTTTTCTTAGGGTCAATCAGGACATAGTCAGCTCCCGACCCCTCTAAAGTTTTAGAACCATCAAAGAAAAGCGTCCAAAAATCGCTAACCACTACTGTGCGAGAATTAACATCTACATCTACATCTAATTATTCTATTTTACAATCAATTTCATTAGCCTGTGAAAATTGAAGGAGATCAGGCTGAGCGTCTGATGTATCGTTGGCTCCTTCCGCTTCATAGTTTCCTGGTTCTAGCTCAATAAAGTAATTGCCCAAAACATAATCCACTAGTTCATTTTTACCTTCAAACTGAGTAACATTGTGTTTCATGTGGGGCTCCCTCAAAACTTTAATTTGATTTGGGATTCCTTTATATGGTAGCCACAGATGTGACCAGTCCAAGGATCAACTTTGCTGACCAATCTCTGCTCAAAACAAGTCCATAAGCTTCCGGTATGTCAGCCACCACAATATCAATGAATTGACATACCTTATCATTTGAAGATAAGCGAACGAGAACATCCTCCATTTCCCCAATTACCTTCACATTCATTCTATCCAGCTGAACGACCCTCCAAGTAGATGGTTTAGGTTGTCCATTTATATTTCTGCAAACCGAAAGTGGCATGATGTTGACTGATGCCTCGAGTCTAATAGGCAATTATGCACGTTGTGGTTGAAAATTTTGAAAGTAAGGAGAAAAGGTAGATTCTTGCTTTTAGGCTTACCTCCCATACTTGCTTCACCAATTTCTTCTTCTTGGGGCTGATTATCAGTGGGCAGCCTCTCCTCTAATACTTCAAGTGCTTTCAATAGATTTTTTTTCTGATGCGGCACATTACACATTTCAAATAATGAGATGTTTGCCCTTACTTTTTTGATATCCTCCACAATGTCATAATCCATCTTATGTCCTGTGAGATTTGGTTCAACATTATTTATCTTTTCTGCAGTGGGCTTAGTAGGCATGTTGATCTGTCTAGGATTTTGACTGGTGATGTTAAATTTCAGAATTTTATTAGTTGAGGAGTTGTTTTGAAATTTCTTAACATTCTTTCGAAGTCTCTTGATCTTCAGGAGCATAAGACTGCTTTCCTTAATCAACCCCTGGCTCCTCATCGTTACATTTTTTTCCAGGATGCCCTCATGTCTTAGATCCTTTTCTTCCTCGGCATCAAACAACGATACACAGTCCCATAAAACCGTGGCCTCATCCTCCTATTTTAATGTTGATTTATTGTTGTATTTCCCTTCTTCATCGTCGTCTTCAATTAATTTGGAATCCAACAGCTGATTCATGACCAACGTCATTGAATTTATCCATTGAGGAAAATTCTTTTCAGAATGGGGTTGTTGGTGGAAAGTGCAAAATTTATCCATTCCTACCTCCGTTAAGTTCATAGATGCAGGGTTGTGCGGAGGGGGTTAGTATTGATTGTTACCTTCCCTTTTCTTGTAATAAGGATTATAGAACTTTTGGGCTTCCTTTTCCTTTTCCAAGTCTATGATTCTGTTAGAGAGTTTCTGCATCATCTTTTCCATTCCTTCGAAATCTGGTGATTTCTCTTCTTTAGGCTTAGTAAATGACAAAGCTTTCCTCCCAACATTTTTTTCTCCTGGCCGTTCAAGATAATCTTTGATGCTTTCTCTTTCAGACTCTACTCTCTCTGCTTCTTCATAAGTCTTTACTAGCATAGGTTTGGCCTTCATTTTGGAAAACATTGCCAACTCAAGTCCCAGAGCTGAGGTATAATACTCAATCATAACTTTATCCAAGGGTTTGTCAGCTTCAGAAAAATTCTTAAGATAGGCTGCGAATCTTTGGGTAAAACTATGCACCTTCTCTTTTCTTTCTTTCTTTAAGGTGCACAGTCCTTTCATGAGAGCTACATGAGTTTTTTGGTTTGCATACTTCTAAAAATCCTTTCAAAGGTATCCCAATCTGGGATAGAGTTTGCAGGAAAACCGAAATACCATGATGCTACTGCGCCTTTAAGGGTGTGTGGAAAAAGTCTACAAACTACATCCTCATGTTCCCCAGCTCTTATTCCTTCTATTTGCAAATAGAAACTTTACAAATGGTCATCCACTAGCATCTTCTCATTTGGATCAAACTTGGGCAACATCTTTTCAAAAGCTTGAGGTAAGTCATGCAACGGAGGTGTTAAGTTCAAGGGTGATCTGGCTTTCCAAGCCGGTGTTGGATTTGGTGGGTTAGGTGGCTGATTTGCATTTACACCTGCCATGAGTCTGGGTGGAGAGTGAGGAGGTGAAGGAATAGGAGTATGAACAGGTGAACAGTAAGGTGTATTTGGGCCCACTTGATTCAAAGGTTGAACAACCTCCTGTAATGCTACTTCTACTAACTCTTCCCAATCTCCAACCAACACTGAATCTTCCAGGATGGGACGATCTTTCTTCTTGTATTCTCTTCGGGGTAAATCAGGGATAATGGGTAATCCTCCAATACTCTTTACAGAAGCCTGTATGTGTCTTCAATAAATGTTCTCTATTCTCTTCAGTATTTGGATAAGGAAAACTACTTTCAAAACTATCACTGGTGGAGTTATTTCAAGGAAATGGATTTCCCCGGCCAGCCATGCACTGGAAGCCCTCCTTCTAGTGCCAGAAACTGTTGAGGCCTGGAAATTCACAGGCAACAACAGTAAGGGATTCTCCCTAGTCAACATTCCCAACTAACTCGCGACTGTTTGGTGTAGGGAATCCGTCCGGTTTGCGGTCCGGCTACTGTAGGTCAAGTAACAAAAATAAAAGGTTTTACCGGTTAAGGCCTGGTCCACCATGTGTATTTTTGTATTTTTTGACTTTAAGTATGATATGCAAGTGCCTATCTAAGATGCAGATTGATAAAGAATGCAAGGAGTGGTCACAATGTCATGCGCAGGTTCTTACCTCTCGTCTTAGACTCTCTCACATCTAAATCACTCACAACTAAAAAAAACAACACTAACTAAGCTGTCCCTAGGGAGCAAGATATTAATTCATGAGTAATGTAATACTGTTCACATGTTAAGATAAATCACAGATAGCTGTTCTTTGAATCAAAACACATAAACATGAATAAAAATATACACGACAAGATAGATCATCAACTGTTAAAACCTCCATTACTCATAGTGGAAATTATCACAAAATAAACCAGAGAACATTCAAATGAGAACATTGGTTCAGAAAGTTAGAACGCTCTCACAGTTAATGAAACACAGCTGAAAACGAAATAGTTCTCTTTCAACATTGTTCATTTTATCACATTCGAACATTCCACATAGCACCTTCTCCAACAGGCAAAATTTGTAATTTATTATTGTAAAACGAAGTAGTTCCTCTTACAACAAATGGTTCACAAGTTTCTCCAGGGAAAAAGTCCCTATTCCCTTTAACTTTCCTATATTTAAACAAACAGCAAAACCCTTGGGATGCCCCTCCCGAGTGACCTTTCGGCTCCCCAAACCGTTTAATCTCACAATTTTTTCCTCTTGTGAGTGCTCATGATTCATATAATGCATTACATTTTCGATTTAGACTTATGAGTACTTCATAAAACGGGACCAGCTCGGTCACTGATGAACCTTTTCCAAGCCTGGGCCTCTATTGATATCGATTATGCTTTGTCCTTCAGCTATGTCGTCTTTGCTGTAGTAATATGAAGAATCTTCTAAGTCCGTCTACAGTTAAAAAAAAAATTCATCATTAATTCGGACTACATCTTTTCAACAAAAGTAAACCATACTAACAACAAAACTAATCATCAAATTGAGGCCCTATACTGTGCTCTTGTCGCGAAAACCTTAAAATGATAGAATATGAAACCTCCGCCACCCATCAGATAAGGTAAAAAAAACACACACAGAACAGGGGGGAAAAGCCCTCACCGGTGGGAAAAATCACTAAAGCATCGACAGGATGGTTTAACTGAAAGCCGCAATGGCAGGCTTCAGACGGACAACATTTTTCACAAGACCATTAAGTCTATCGACGTCGGAAAGACTAAATACTAAAGCATCGGGCGGAAAACCTCCTTGTCGGCGAATAGAATGACATAAATGCCAGGTGGTTAGTGGATTATGCAACCGCAATGGCGGAAGACAAACAGAATACTGGCTCCATGGCAAATAAAACATATCGGTGAGAACCATAACAAAACATCGACGAGTGGAGCAGTTATATGGCAGTCACTTAGTTTGCTCGGGATCCGCAATGGCGGAAAGCAATCCGACCACCACCTTTGATCAAAGTCATAAAACTTTTTGATATGGCACAGAAACATCATAAAAACGTTAAGTGTTCGGAAAATCCTAAGGTTGTGTGGTGGTCTAAAAAGTTGGTCTCATCTTCAAAACAACGACGTCATAAAGATAAAAAAACCTCGACTGAAACTTCAACCGACCTCCGACAGTGCAAAGCAAGTCAAAATAATAACATCACGGCATCGGAAAGGCAAAGCTATCCGTCAGAACATTCACGTTCAGCTTCCGCAACGGAGGCTCCGTAGGGAAATATGGCTCCGATGCATTGTTTGAATGACCTCCTAACAACCAAACTAAAAATGTTAAGTTCCAAAAGACTTTCGGCTAGGAAGCGATGAAAAAGTTTTTTTCACCTCTGAAACAACGACAAAAACGAGGAATAGACTTCCGAAAGAAATCACAGATCAAAGGACAACATTTTCAAATCAAACCTCAAATTCCACAACCCAAAGCAGTTTCAGACATAAGCAATTTTCCAAAAAGCATGAAAACAGTTGACCTCAAAACAATCCAAACTTGTAGTAGAGGGAAAACAAAACAGAGTTCATGGATCCAAACAATTTTAGGCAAAATATAAATTAAAAGGAGGGTCCAAAATTTCAAAAATTTGGGAAAATAGTTGCAGCTGCAACAATATGCAATGCAAATTTTCTCTTCTATGAACTCTACCTAGAGCAAGGGAGAGGTTTTTTCTTTTTCCAAGCAAAAGTACTATGCAACTTTCAACAATTTTCACCTTCAAGCTTTTCAAATAAAATTCCAAAAGACGCATCAATTTCCAACACTAAGCCTAGATGATCTCTGAGATGAAATCGAAAGAAAATATTCAAACGTCTAAATGCCTATATTTTCTTAACCAAACACACAAAGAAATATTTTTAATCACACAACCAAACCAAAAGTAAGTGAAGCAAACAAACACAGATTTTTTTTGTTTTTGATGTAATTTGAAAAAGAAAAAGGCTAAAAGACCACACAAAATGGAGTGTAAGAAACTACAAACTTTCTTTCCTAGATATATATGATCATTTCAGTCGATCAAGAAAAAAACTATGGACCCAAGACTGAAATCCACACACAACTTTTAATTCCAAATCTTCCTATCAACAAACTTTTGAGATATGAACCCAAAGAGGAACATCATACTAACACACTATCATACCTGGCAATTAGACATAATGAAAATTGACAACAAACCAAAGAGGAACAATTTTTTTTCAAGAACAAGCCTCAAAGCAGGGGATGGCCTACCTCGGCGCACAGTGAAGGGATGCACCATGGTGTTAGGATGGGCTTGACACTCTTTGTCTGCTAGTGAAAGGTGTCAGCGATGTACAATGATGAAGAAGGACACGCATCAGTGGTGCTTTGTGGCAGAAGGAAACAAGCGTCAAGATGTATCTGGCGCTTTGTCAAGCTAACCTAGGAGCATCAATGGATCTAGAGAACTAAAAAGGTTGATAACCTACAAAATAGACCAGCGAGCATCAAGCTGGAATGAAAGTGAGGGGAAACAAACACCATAGAAGGAAATAGAAAATGTAGCAAGCTTGATCACTCACCTTAACAACTTAAATGGGAAAGAAAACAAAATTCACAAGTTTGCAATCAAAAGTGACATAACAAATCCATGATCTAACTAGATATGCTATAGATCCTGATTGGATATGTTCCTAGTATGGTCGCCAATTTTCATAATATTGAAATATATGAAAGTTTTCAAATATCATTAAGAATTCAAATTTATAGCATAAAATTTGTGAAGAAGTTTAAGGAAAATTCACAAGATCCATAAAAAATTAGTAATATCATTGTACATAATAATTCCCCATCAAAAGAGGGGTGGCAGGCGCGGGGGGGATTCTCATGAATCCCGACGGATATGTAGAACAAAATTTCGCGTGGGGGCTGGGTAACAGAACTAACAATGAAGCAGAGTGGCTGGCTCTTATCCAGGGCCTCCAGATCCTAAAGGATAAGAAGCTTCGCAAGGTCTTGATCTTCGTGGACTCCAGGCATGTCATCCTCAAATTGACCAATGGATACCCTACCGGAGCTGTCAAGTGTCACCGCCTATTCGAAAAAGAAAAGATTCTCATGTCTAGTACCTTTGAGGCTTTCCACATTCTTCGACACAATAATACAACAGTAGACAGTATGGCTAATGTGGGAGCCTCTCTCCCACAGGGTCATTACAGCCAGGATGGAAATCATCCCACCCTCAAATTTATCCCTTAAATGTGGTTCTGGAAGTTCCCTCTCAGACCTCACAACATTCGAATTCTTCATATAAAGAACTTATCTCTCCTCCACTTCTTTGAAAGCCTTTTAGCTCCCCATTCTCCTCTTCTTTCTTTCCTTTCCTCTCTTCCCTCTTTGCTTTCCTCCCCTTATCCCTCCATTCCTTCCTCCCCTCATCCCCTCCTTTTCCCCCCTCTCCCTTCTCTCTTTCTTCACCCCGCTCCCTTTCCCTTTCTTGCAGCTGGCCTCCACTTCCTCCACGGCAGCTCAAAGAATTTATTCCCCCGTCTTGTCAGCTCCTTTCCCTCGTCCGCGTGGTCTCCTCCCTGTCCTTTCAACCTCTTGAACTCTGTAGGCATTAAGTTTTTCAGGCCTTTGGTTAATTGTCATTACCTCTCGCACGTTTTCTCCCTCTCTGCTTGTTCTCTTATGCTGCCTCATTGCAGCACCATGCATATCTATTCGGCTCTGGTCCTCTCTGGTTCTTCTGAAGCTGTGAGTATCCTTTTGAATGTGGTGAAAGGCATTGAAGGAGGGAGGCTGCAGGGCATCCCGTGGCAGACTCTTCCCATCACTCACTCCTTTGTGAAGGAGAGGCTTTCTCTCGCAGCCTTCTCCAAGTGCCATTGCAATTCTCCTTCTGCGTCTTGGTCTATCGGCATTGGTTTGGGTCCTAAGCCTGCGCATTCTAGAAGTCTGATTCCTGTTCTGGGTTGCCTCTGCACTGGGTGGCAGGAGGGAGCCGTGGGAACTTTGGCATTCTCTGATAGGAACGGGAGTCATGTATTACAGCAGGAACTCTCAGTTCTGAGTCATTTTCTTAGTTCCCCCTTGGCTGATTATCCGGACAGTGCCCTTGCTT
This sequence comes from Pseudotsuga menziesii, assembly GCA_001517045.1. Lineage (NCBI taxonomy): Eukaryota > Viridiplantae > Streptophyta > Pinopsida > Pinales > Pinaceae > Pseudotsuga > Pseudotsuga menziesii. Next base: position 91,660 of record LPNX010273616.1, read on the forward strand.
CTCGTTTTTTGCACTATCAGTTTGCTAGAGTTAAGATCTCTGAGGAAGCTGAAACCATGGCGCAAGCTGGAGATAATGCAGGTATCATGGACATTAAGAAGAATCTGAGGCGCCTGTACGAGATGGTTGCAATTGGAGCTATGGATAACAAGGAAATGGCGAAGGAAGTCAAACGCATGGGAGAAACAGTGAGCTATACTTCATTACAAATTAGCAACCATGACTCCCGGATTGATGACAATGAAAGCAAACTGCATGAGATGATGGGTAAGGTAGATAGAATCCAGGAAGATCTTGAACTCTTGATTGCCATGAATCAAGGGAGCTGAGTCCATGGAGCAATAGCAGAAGCGGAGCAGCCTATGGAAGAAGAATCAGTAGTGCAGCCCAGGCACTTCAGAGGCAACCCTTAGTCTATCTTTCCTTATTATGGATATATGTATTTCTGTCTTTTTTTATGTAATCAGTATGTAAGGGTATATTCTACCCGAGACATTAGTTATTTTGGCAGAATTTTGAATGCAGTCCTTTGGAAAACTTTCAGGACAAGCCTGCAGTGCACCAATTTTGAATTGTAGTAATACCTTTCCTTGCTTTGATGTATTGAATGGCTGTGCATAGCCTGTTTTATAAAATCCCCTTTTCAATTTTTGTTAAAAAAAAAATTCCCCATCAAAAGAAAATTGACAATTTCCAATATATATAGTAAATCTACACATTGTATTAAACTGACAAGACAAAAGTTACAAGTTTGAGAAAATTCTGGGGTGGTCACAGGTAGTGAAACCACTACCCAAGTCAATCAAAATTATAAAATATTCTAGGGGAAATGAAACTGAGAAAGTCCAATGGCCTTGATTTCCATGAAAACAAAAAGTTGGTTCTTAATCTACTGGTTATGTAAATTAACAATGTTTTAAACATATTAAGATAAAAAATATCCTATAACAAAAAGACTTGATGTAACAATCCGAACTGGAAAGAGGTCGAGCAATCGATGGAGCAGGATTTATGGGGGGGAAACCTCCTCCAAGATGGGGCAGGCCCATCCACCTTCCTCAGAGTTGGTAACATGGTTGCTTGCTGGTGGAGGAGACAACTTGTTGCTCAGGCCTTCTTTATCTCACACCTGTTTGAACAGAGGTTCAATGGTGGCCAGGATGGGAAAGGGCACACTGGTGGTAGCTTCAGGAACTAAGGCTGAACCTTTTTCAACAGATCTTCCTCCCGTTTCACTTCCACATCTAGCCTCCATGGTGTCGACTCACCTCTTCCCGCTGGCCAAGCATTTCCATGCAAAGGTGGCGTCCAAGATGCTAAGTTGTCTATCCATATCTGTCATCTCATACTTGACAGAGAGGACCATGTTGCGAGTAGAGCTCCAACTCCCCAACATGACCTCCATGAGAACACCCATCATGTTTTTGATGAACCAATAATGATTTATTTTTTCTCCGCCTCTCCTTGTAGAAAGCCGCTCATTCACCAGACAACCTTCCCAATCATCAATTAGGACCCTGACAGGCATCGAGATCCGAACTTCATAACATTCCTTCTCCATTACGCTCAGACCGTGCTGTGTTTTTCCTCTGCCACTGCTGCCCCTTCTGGGGGTTCCCCATTGCTTAGACATCGTGGAGACCAAAGCAAGAGAGTGCAGCTAGTGGGGGTGGTGAAGCTACGATACCAAAAACAAGAAGAGGCCTTTGAGTTGCAAGGCAGGCCGACCAAGTTGAGCTGAAGAAAAAATGCTAACACAAAACCACAAATAGTCACTCACTGCAGAATGCCAACGGTTGCTCCTACCCCTGTCCATGGCTTGCCTCTTATCCCAATTTCTTTGTACCTACTAAGATCTCGCATGATCCAAACCAACCACCATTGAAACCAACACAAATTCAGATGGAACATGCTTGACCTTCGACAATCTACGAATAGACATCCATACCCACCCACAATG
>LPNX010273616.1:93767-106073 GCA_001517045.1 Pseudotsuga menziesii
AACAATACACATAAATATAATATGGAATATAACATGCTCATGCATAACATTAGTAGCTAGCTATCACCACCAACATCATCATCAAGAGCATGGTCATGATCCTCATCATGATATTCCTTAACCTCATCACCATCGACACCATCATCATCATCATCTTCTCCTATATCTAAAGTAGGCTCAACATAGTTTGGATCAACATGTATGGGGTCATCAATTGGTGTGGTATGAAGAAAACAATATTAGAGGTTAGTATTATTTTCATACCACAATGCATATTTCTATTATATTTCTAATATTAACTCATACCAAAGTAAAACAAAGTATAATACAATTGCAGTAAATGTGTGTATGTGCACTAATATGACTACAAAAGAAAATGCAAAAAATAGAACTAGATGACAATTTTATTAAAAGATACAAACAAATTAACTAGTTTAAGAAGTATAAAATGCCAATAACAATATTGATCTTGTCCTTACTTTTATGATTTCAAGATGAATACTAAAGTGATAGATTTGTCTTAGCTGTCAAAGATGGCTTGCTATTATAAATGAGCACTCTCTATATTATAAATGATACTTGGTAGATTTCAAATTATCGGATTAAACTAAAACATATCCTATATACAATTATGATCATCTGCAATTTCATATAGGTATACATAATTATGATCATCCACAATTTCATGTGACTAGTTGCGGCTACAACCAGACTACATCTATCTCAACTCTGGATCCATCAAGTGCCAAGAGGGATCAAATCCCTTAAGGTAAAAACATTTCCTTAACTTTTTAACTCTAAAAAACTATTTTCATTTCGAGGAATTTCATCCCTTTTAATACTTGATAACTTGAAAGTTAATATGGATCTAGATTAGTAATATAGAAATCAAACACTTATACTGCATAGCTTGTGCATGAATAAATAATAGTCATCTATATAAAACAATAAATTGGTATGATTAAAAACGTAAAAAGTTTTTATTTTAAAACTTGAGCTATATAATAATTTGAAACAATTTGAGAAATTTCATATAAATAACATTGATTTTGGACCAAAAAAAAACAAAAAAAAATTAAAAAAAAATATAAAGATAAAGCAATACATATATCTCCCTAAAAAAGAAAACCATATTATAAAAAAGATAGAGCACTAAATATAAACAACTCCCTTTAAAAAATGAAAACAATGTGATAAAAATGATATGAAAATACATACAACTTCTTTAAGAAATCATTGCCTAAACTTTATAAAATAATATAAAAATCACCTTACCACTCAATTATTGTATAAAGACATTTCAACCATTAATATACACTAAACAATAATCAAGGAATTTACCAATATTCAATATCCTTTAAATACATGAGCATCCCAATATTCAATATCCTTCAAAATCCTTAAAATACATGAGCATACCAATATTCAATATCCTCCAAATACATGAGCAGGAACCACACAATTTTATTTATGTGCATCAAGAGTTTATATTGAAACAAGAGCCACGACGTGGCAATGTCCCCGCTATTGTTAATAGTTATTGCTATAAGATAAATAAATTTAAATATGAGAGTTAATGATTAAAAAAAACTGAAACTTTGAACACACATTTTCAAAACCCTTATAGTTAAATTTTTCAAAGGCTTCTAAGACTAGACAAAGAATCGAGGGCTTTGAGAGAACCCTCCTCGCTTTACTGTAACCATGACCAGTATTAGCATGGAAATTAAAACAAGAATTACAGAATGTAAATAAAGGATAAACCTTATGATATAGTAGTTGTACCTGCACAAAAGGCTCCAAATAGTCATTTCGATATTCGTCGTTTCTCTGCGTAGACTCCAAACAGTAGGTTTCCATATCCATCGTTTCTCTTGTCAGAGAAAGGAAAAAGACTGAAAACCTTAGCCTAGTACTCCTCGATCTTACATGAAGAGTCCGACCAAATGAAAAATGGCTAGGAAGAATCAGCATTAAGAATTCTCTATTCTAAACTAATTACTGCATTTTAAAAGGATCCAGATGGTTGAATTCGTGATTTAAACACTCCTCCTCTGCTAGATTCCAGCGGGTTGATTTGGTTTAAGGTATATACTCCTCTGTCTTGATGTTTCCCAAAGAGGCAATGGACAGATGGCCGAAAAAAGTTCCAAGTGGAGTGTAATAGCAATCCAGATGTCCATTAGCTCATCTACCCAAAGTTAATGCTGGAGGATTGTCTACGCAGGGGAGATTGTGTAAATATACTGCGTGCCAAAGCCCAAGGACCAACTCAATAAATTTGAGGTACATGTATGCCACGCATATAGCCGTTGGTTTTGGATATTTAAGGAAAATTAAAGTTCATGATCTAATACATTATTTACCTCATAAAATATGATTATAAGATCGTGTCACCTGTCGATCGTCCTTCGTAGTAGCGAGGGGCTCGAGACAATCGTCCTTAGCGAGGAGCTAAAATTCAAGAAGTATAATCCTGAGTATATGCCATGGACCCAAGACTCAGGCAAGCATCCGGGGAGCCTTACTATGCTCTTTTTCACCAGACCGTGTCAATTAAGGCAACAGTCTGTAAGTTATATCAGACTTTTGACCTTGCTGCCCCTTCACCCACGGTAGAAAGGAGGGGTAAGGTAAGTTTGGATCATGTAATCTGGTGCTTCTAAGATCATTTCATAGGTTTAATTACAAGTGCAAATTGTTCATGATTGATGGTGTCAACAGAACAACTCATTAACATGGCACATGATACACGCATCCATTTTATTCATGTGGCAAAGTGATACCCGCATGGAGTTAGCGTCTTGGGTTCCTCCCTCTATCGTCAAAGCAAGCCAGCTCCGTAAATTTAATCATCCACACAGAAAGAAAACACGACGCTTCGCTTATGTAAGGTTTATACCCCCTAGCAGGGGGAGCCAGGTGGGAGAATGAATTAAATCGAACAAACCGCAGACCTGAGCCAGGTGGGAGAATGAATTAAACTGAACAAACCGAAGACCTGATATCTTCGATCTTGTTAATTGTACGTATCTCGATTGCTGCCCGGCTCTTTATACCTCCTTAGATCTCTTCTCTCTATACCTACTGATCTATGATCTATACCTCCTCGACCTTGCCACATACCTGGTGATATATAGAGATTTCTGCCTGCTTGAGCCTAGAGCTTCTTGTCCGCCCAGTAAGGATGGCAACTGCCCAGGAATTACACGTCCGGTCCCACCTATATGGCACTAAAACTGAAATACACCCAGGGATAGAGCCGATCATAGTAAAAAAAAGGTCCCCTTTAATACGTACTCTACCATAAACTCTTTGATGGCATTGTGATAGAAGGGATAGTCGATCTTCCAGTGCTATTAATTTTGCATACCATTTTTTATTAGCTAGATGATAAATTGTTGATGCTTGTTGGGTGGTTAAGTTAATTCCTTCATTATCAAAGTTGGAAACCAACTCCTCCTTCTAAAATGGTACCCACCTCTTTGTTGGAGTTGCACATTTGGGTTTGAAAAGTAACTTATTCTCTAAAGGAATGGTAGAAAGGCAAAGGAAAGGCAATGAGAGTGAGGACACCACTCCATATACGATCTTTATAAGTAAAATTTTTGTTGATTATATGAAGTGTCATATTCAAAATATGACATTTTCCATTCCATAGGTCAATTAAGAGTTTTCGACCACCTACAAAATATGAATAAAATATATAAGATATTAAATTGTCCTATATATAAAAAATAAAATAAACACACTTAATATACATACAAATTTAGATAATTTAAATAATATATTTAGTTTAACATCAAAATAAATCTACAATTTTTTTTTTAATTTGGCATAAAATACAGACAATAAATATATTTACAAAAATCAACAATAAACGTTATTAAAATTTCCAATTCACTTATCAAAATAATATTTTTTATAATGTTACATGTAACTCTCATTAACTTTATAAATAGATACCCAAACCAAACCAATGGATGCTATGTAGATTCATGTTCCCATAACACACAACCCATTATAAATCTTGCTAATACAAGAACTAGTGCTGATATGAAAAGAAGTTTTATTATAGTCAATTTTTTTCATTATGATAACAATCTTTTTTTGTTTATTATTAAATTATTTGTGTCTAAGTTAAACATTGTTTTCTCTTAGGAACTCATAAGCTATTAATTTATTTGAATATTAACTTATATCAATTTATATTGAAGAACAATAAAAAAAATATTAAATATTATAAATATTTTATGTAAAGGTAAACATAAATGTAAATTTTAACATCCATAACCTAAACCTTAACTTGAAACAAAAACTTCTAAACAAATATTTTCAATTAAAACAATTTACCTTTTTAAATTTAGTTAAACTTAGTTGATCATTATACATATAAATTTAACTAACTTAACACAATTTAAACTTAACAAATAAAGAGTAAATAAAAATATTAATACACCTTTCTCTTTTAATTTATGTTATATTTCCAAAGCCACCCTAACAAAGATTAAATAAAGCATCCAATGGGAAGAATGATTGTCACTCCCATCCATTGTTTGTTTTTTATAAGTCCAAATACTAACTCCTCCAAAGGACTCGTACAATTGAAAGTTTTCATTGGAGAAATTTGTATGGATTTGTAAGCTGCCTGATTGTGTTTGGCCCTGGTTTGAATAGTAGTAACAACAAACAATTTGCATGGCTCTCGAACTGCAGAATGGCTCTCATTCGACTTCCATAATCTTGATACATCCTTTTTAAAATAAATCAACCTTGACTCTTGAATAGCAGCCTCTAGCATTGGGGTGAAAAAGAGGTGAAAACGAATATACAATAATTCGTTTAAGCGTAAGCCTTTGATCATTCTGAAAATTTCAATTTGTAAAATTGTTGAAATTGACAGAAATCATCATGGCCAGTTCGAATTGAAGAAGAGAAGAGAATATGCAGTTACTGTAACTTTTCTTCCTGAAATTTATATAACTATGATCTTTCATCTAGGATTTAGTAAATTTCATCTAGGATTTAGTAAAGCGCAAATGTTAGGATTTAGTAAAGCGCAAATGTTTAAATTGTTTAAATTCCTGGAGAGCGATAATGTTCGTTAATGAAAGTTGATGAATAGAACTCAATGAAACTCAAGCCTCGAACTGAAGTTAGCTGCAATTATCGATGAGACTCCTAAAACTACAGTACTACCAGAAACATGCATGCATTATTATTATGATAAACTTATTCTTTATCTTGTTAATTGATGTACAGCGTGATGCAACAAAATAAACTGTCAAGAAATAGTTTCTATAATAATTTGAGCGATTTTATGATGTTATACCTGAGTAACGAACATTCCTCTGTGGCTCAAGTTTGGTTTTGGTACAAGCTCAGAGAAAGATTTTGTGTACAATTGATAACAATGACCTCTAGGATCTAAGGTCTACTATTATGACGTCGAATCGTTCATTTCTGTTCTCCAGCTCAGCCCTGCGTCCAAGAATTTCCATTAAACCTTTAAACATTAGCTAGAACTTAAGAAGTATAAAGTAGAGTTTTGAAAAGAAGGAGCATTAAAAATTCTTTACCTAGCATCATTGATAATGAGCTCAAGGCGAGAAATGGAAAACGCTTCTATGTTCACACGAAGGTATTTGCTGAAAAAATCAACAACATCCTCCAAGCAAAGTTCAAAATAAAAGCAATAAAACCATAAATTAATGCAGACGCGCTATTAGATCACAAAATTGTTCTTTAGCTCAAATGTATAATTCAAATTCTGGTTAGCCCAGTTGAATAAAATGGGTATGTGAAATTTCCATTTAGACTATGTGAATGAAAGATAGAATGGAGCTTCTGCATTACTCCATACATAGTAGAGGTATAATGAAATTCCTCCCTCAGCCCAAATGAATAACATAGATTTCAATGAAAGTCCTCCATTAGTTCAACTCATAGCAGACGTTTAGTGATATATACAAGATGAAATCGGTCGTGTTCACAATTCAAATCAAAACAACTTGGATCAATTATATACAATCTACTCAAAGACATTGGTCTGCATATTCTCTTCTCTACCTGTATACAAAATATAGCCATTACCAAGCATTTATATATCACTAAACGTCTGCTATCAATATATGATCACATTATAAATAAATATTTTCATTTAGAATGAGATTGTGGCAGCAGAAACAACGCTTTTGTGACAAGCAACAACAACAAGAATGCAGATTGTGGCAGCACTTCATATACCAAGAGATGCAGGTCTCATCAATTTAAACCAAAAAATACAAATTCTAATTAATGTCCAAGACTAGATTAATCTACGAAATGCTTTGGGCGTGGCAACCTATAAGCATTGTAGGGTCAGTGTGCAGCAGTCGAGCAAGGTGCATTGGATCTATTTGCAGGATCCTATATATGCTCTCAATTCTGTAACAGATTTCACTGTACATTTCCATATATGTTCAACTCATAATGAAGTGTTTTTCCACAGTGACTTACTATTTAAACTTTTGGACTTGTGTGAAGTTTTAGCATCAAGTTATATAACAAAACACGTAAAAGTGATCCAGATCCTCAACTAGAATGACATCACCACGAAAACAATATGATCGAGCCATACAATTTATCTTTCCCTCACACAAAGAGAATGAAGCCATAATCAATACAATATAATATAGAATTACAAGTAAAAGTTGGGTGTAGATTTTCTTTAAAAAATACCACCTTCTTCACTATAATTAACATAGGATGATCCTTTGCCTTCACAATAGTAGTAGTATCTTTCTGGTCATGATGTATCCCGCTGTGTTATTTGCCTTGGCGCTATTGATTTGCCGGGGATTCGAACCCGCACAGTGTGAGGAGGAATATATTCAATCCCCTTCCCAGGCCAACGATCCATACGATCTAGGAAGGAACAGAGCATCTATATCCATAAATGTACTTTTACAGACTAGTAGAATGTCATTAAAGTACAAATACAGGGCCCAAATACAGACCTGGATGAAATGTGAAAATTAAAAGGGAACTGCAAAGAATTTCTCGTATCCCAAAAGTCCTATCCAGAGATTAAGATGGTTACTATATTATAGAGATGTACCCTGGAGGTGGCAAGTGTAGGGTCGTGCGGGTGTGCGAGTGAGTGCATGGTGGTATAGATGGCAGTCGATGGCAGAGATGGCTAATGGTTGCAGATGGCACATGTAATTATGAGCAAGTCTCAGTTGATAGAGATGGCAGAACAATCAGAGCATTGGACAGAACAATGCGAAAAAGGAAAAGTTGTTAACTATGCATGATGTTGCAAGCATAGACACATATGTATGATTATGAAAAAACTAAGTTAATGCTGCTGATGTTAGCCTGCCGCCATGTCTTGGGGCACAAAGTCCCACGCCTACGTCACCTATATAAACCAATAAAAAGCAAGATAAATCAATATTTAAATAATTCCCAAAAAAAATTTAATACAAACTATAGGAAAAATTATATGATTTTGTTAAAGTTGCAACAAATTACTTCACATAATCGCCTTGAGCAATTCATATATATCCCCTTGTGCGGGGACATAATAAAGGAGTGGAATGCTATCCATGTCAAGCCAAGCCCAGTGACAAAATCCATAATACAAAGTAATCTTGTGCAAACCGAAATGAAGCAAGAAGACCTCATGTACAATGATGATTAAGATGATAAAAAATTGTGAGGATGAACAAATAAAAAAATAGTTAAATTCAAGTTGTAAGTGGAAATCGGTTCAATGCCATTTTCCCTCTTTAATGTGCAACCATTGACACCACAGTTTATCAATAAACAAAAGAGGTTTAGAGTTGTAGTCGTACAAATCAATACAATTAAGAAAGGAAATGATGGAAATGGAAATAGATTTTTATTATTATGCAATAAAATATAATTCATTAATACAAATAGATTATTATAATTATTAATATAATATAAGTCTATTTTATTATTATGTAATAAAATATTAATATGAATAAAATAAAAAACATAAATCCATAAACTTTTATATATATATTGGTTTACTTTAATAATAAATAGAAATGATGTTTATTTTGATTTACTTTTATAATATATATATATATATATATATATATATATATATATATATAAAAAGTAAAATACATACTTTATATTGAATCTTTAGACCATTAAAATTTTCGAGATTTACACTTTATTTTGCATAATGTACTCTGACTTTTATGCTATAAGCTTTAGATATCTTCAGAGTCTATTACAAAATTCAAAAGTTTTCACTTTATTGTGAATTTACACCAAACTCAATATATTGTGTGAATTACTGTACTCAAACTTTTATGCTATAAGCTTTAGATATCTTCATAGTCTATTACAAAATTCAAAAGTTTTCACTTTATTGTGAATTTACACCAAACTCAATATATTGTGTGAATTACTGTACTCAAACTTTTATGCTATAAGCTTTAGATATCTTCATAGTCTATTACAAAATTCAAAAGTTTTCACTTTATTGTGAATTTACACCAAACTCAATATATTGTGTGAATTACTGTACTCAAACTTTTATGCTATAAGCTTTAGATATCTTCATAGTCTATTACAAAATTCAAAAGTTTTCACTTTATTGTGAATTTACACCAAACTCAATATATTGTGTGAATTACTGTACTCAAACTTTTATGCTATAAGCTTTAGATATCTTCATAGTCTATTACAAAATTCAAAAGTTTTCACTTTATTGTGAATTGACACCAAACTCAATATATTGTTTGATTCACATTTTTTTTATTTAACAAAAAATTATAAACTTTACATATCTTTATAGTCTATTACAAATTTCAAAAGTTTTCACTTTATTGTAAATTTATAACGAACTCAATATTTTATTGTTTGATTCACATACTTTTTATTTAACAAAAATTTAAAACTGTGCCAAGGAAAAGAAAAAGAAAACTAACAATCTTTACCTATAGTCAAGGTTTGCCTTTTTTTTCACTTTTCTCATAATTTTTGTTTTTTATTAATATGATAAAACCATGTGATATTAGGAGTCTTTCTTTAGATAATGTGAAAAATATTATAAAGGTTAACTTTTTTCGTAAATTCTCAATACCTTGAAAATTGATATCAATAGTTGCATTGAACCATTCAAGTAGTTTACTACTAAAAGATAAATATTTGTAAACATGTAGTTCTCATACTTCTTCGTCAATCGCTAACTTAAGTAAGGTTCTCAAAGCTAGACACTCAACCCTCTTATTTGAACTAAAACAAATATTTGCTTTAAATTCAATGAATGGTTTTCAGGTATATAAAGCAAACCACCCAAACCACAAGTTCTCTCATCCGCTTCACATTCCCCATTAAAATAACTCTGACTTCTCTTCCTATCAATTCTTATTTCTTTAATTATCCGCATCTTGGTGCTCTTCCCTCCTCTTTGAAAAATTTAGACATTGGCAACACCTTCATTTTTGAAATATCATTGAAAAATAAATCCAAGACTTACTTGAAACTTCTATATTCTCTCTTAAATAAAATAAAAATATTCATTGAAAAAACCCCAAGTAAGATAATTCTCTTTTCTCTATAGAGGATAATCAATGGCATTTGGCTAAGATTTTTTACTGAAAATTAAAAGACCAACATTGGCTAGCTTCTAAGGTGGGAATATCCATATCTTTAATTACAACATGGCATATTATATGAAAGTTTTTAATATTAGTATGGTAAGATCTAATATAATTAAACTTCATTTCCAATTGCTATAAGTTTAACCCTCAATGACTAGCCGAGGAGGATTTCATTTTGTTAGTTAAGAATCAATGGGTTCCCTATAATAGAGCTAGAGGGAATCTACAATTATTCAATTTACAACCAATTTGAAAAAGGTTAAGTAGGAAACTATGGGTTAAGATCATGTAAAGAAGGGAAAAAAAAAGAGAAGATTCTTGTTTAGGTTGAGGATAATATTGTTTCCATATACAACAATGAAGGTGGTAGGTTTCTAAATGAAACTACTAAATCTTAGACCACTAAATTTGAAATAACATAATTAGAGAAGACACAAAGGAAACTTCATGCAAATACAAAGGAAAACTAAAGACTTAAGAGTAGGGCCATGTGACTTGAAGAAAGGGATTAATGAAATTAAAAAAAAAATCATCAATTTGATAATCACATGATGAATACTGGAAAGTAAAAAATGTCGATGGATTTGTTGATACTAATTTTGAGCATCTTTCAAAGGCTAGGGTGAATAAAGGGCCAATTTCACTTCAAAGCATATGGTAGAGCTACTATTGCTGAAGTGGTTAATAGGCCAAATGAGATTTTCCCTCTTTAATGAGAAACCATTAATACTAGAAGTAACTCAAATCAAAGGTAGGTCTCGATCAACTTCCTCGATGCAGAATGTATCATGATAATATGTAGGCCCTTTATATAGAGTTTTTTCTCATTTGTGGTTCACAAACCCCCTAGTGGGGCTGCTTCATCCATGAGAATAAGCCATAGGGGGCCCACCCTAAGGGGCCTCACCCCATTCACTCTGATTACAGATATATAAACCCGATGGGGACATCAAGTGAGGTCCTTATATAACAATGTATAACCACCCAGGGATTTGACCCCAAGACCTTCTGCTCACAACTTACAACACTGAACCACTTGAGCTAGCCCATTGGGATGAGCCCTTTAAATAGCATTTGTAAAATGTCCTTGATGATTTTGTTTAATATATTTTTTCTTTAGCAAAACTAATCTTGAATCATATTCCTCAAATTTCTATAACTACAGATGCTGGAGATCTCAGATAATGAGATGGTGCTTGTTTCTTACTTATAGCAATGTAGGCAAATGTTGTGTGTGTTATGGACTGTATTTGAACTACATATTTGATTTTGTGAGACAAGAGTGTAACCCCTTGGGTCATTCATTGCTAGGATATATTTATAAACATTCACAATCCAAAAATATTTGAAACGACATTTGGACAATTACCATATCTTGGTTTGACAAGATACTCCCATGTTTTTAGGAAGGCATCTCCATGAATGCAAGAAGATTAAATAAAATAAAATAGAAGTAATCATAGATTGAAAAAGAAATTAAGAAAGAGGATATCATTATAGCCTTTTCAATGGATACTTGTATTCAATAAAACACATAGAGATCTCTGCTATCGAAGGACATCTTTGGGAATACCAATTGCAAACAATGTCATTGGTACAAATGGCCTTGGATAAATTCTCATGGTTGGAAACAATGCTACAAGTATTATTGGGATTGACAAGTACCATTTCTACAGTTTTAATGTTTGCTATTGTTTTAAGATAATCTAAATTAACTTCCTAATTCCTTTTTAGATTTAAATTACAATACCTTGCCTCAATACCATCATATGCTAGTCATGCTTCATAAAGTGGATATTCTGGTCATGGCAACACATGTTTACTTCTTAACTGGTAGATAGATGATATTTCTAAACAAAATAAGAGGAAAATTCTTAGTTGAACCATTAGACACAAATATGTTAATGAATTAATGATTAAATCCATCATTATGGAGGCGAGAAATTAGTAATCTAGAGCATAACATCACTTTGTATTGGAAATACTTCATCCAAAATATACATTACAAACTTAGAAACATTAATTTCTTCGATAATATAAGTATGGGATTTTAGCGCTAAAGGTCTAGCAGCAATTCCGCAGAACCCTCACACCATAAACCACTTTGTCAGTATCTGTGATTGCAATATAGTAAAATTTTGGTATTCAAATATATAGTTGGACACTGTGTTGTCATAGGGAAGTAACTTGTCGTGTCGCGGAGCTTCAAGCTGAAGAAGACCAGGTAATGATGACTATTCACCGAGTTCATGTTGAAGTTAAGCAATCTATAGATACAATTGTGGTGGATATTTCAAAACATCTCAGTTCTGAAATTCTTGCGAGAGTTCCCAAGGTTAAGGAGGATGTTCAGTGACAGACCGAGGATGTAACAAAAATCTTTCAATATTTTCTAGCTAAGATGAATACGACATAATTTTCTATTTGAGGTTGCTCAGGATGAGCCACATGTGAGTGTTGGGGGCATGTTGTGTTGGAGACATTTACCTTCATACTCACTCCTTCGGTCAAATTGGCCTAGTTAAACCACTATCCTAAGTTTAATTGACATCAGTGGAGCATTAATTACCATGATCCCAGTCACTCCCACACCTACCTACAGTCAAGGAGGCTAACTTAGCCTTTCCTACAGTCAAGGAGGCTAACTGGAGCACTCTAGGGGTGATCTGTGTGACAT
>LPNX010273616.1:106269-153696 GCA_001517045.1 Pseudotsuga menziesii
TGTTGGACCTAGGTAAAATTTAAACAAGTTTTGGTTCTAAGATGTAAAACCTGCTCGTAGTGTGAACAGGGTTGCTATGGACCGCGAGTTGAAATGACCGACTCTAACAAATTTGGCAGTTTTTTGTGGAAAAGTAATTGCGTTGATAAAGTCAGATGGAAAAGTCAGTGCGTTAGTTAGAGGGGTTTTCCACTTTCAGGTAGTGGGCACGAGATGTAATTGGGACCAATAGAGCCTATTAAAATGTAAGGGTTGGGCTTTTGAGGGGTTCCATTTTTTTTTTGTTTTGTCAGTTTTGGTTCAGTTCTATGAGTACAATTTAGTCTTGTTTAGTTCCCTTTAGTTCAGTAAGTTGAGTTCTTTGTTGTTCTATTTGGTCAATTTTGATGGGAGGAGGAGCCTTCAATGTCAGCAAGCTGTATGCATTCTATGAAAGATATGAATAAGAGTCGAGGAAGTACTATTGATGCATAGGTTGTGCGTGCATAATGAATGTAATGGAGATTGTGGAGAGATGTCTGCAAGATGTATGCACAGAATAAAGTGTTCAAGACCCGAATATTTCTAATTAATGCACACTTTTGTGTTTTTCCTCGTACGAGTTTCCACGTTAAGCTTCCTATGTTGAATGGTACATGCTAATTTTGTGAATGTTTTATTTTTTGTATTGCTACGACTTATGATAACATGCTAGCTTCTGATTAAGTAATTGAATCGATAAATCTTAATAGATCTTATGGACATGTTGTGATTCTATACATGGTTCGTAACACTCTGCTGATAATTATGTGTTACGACTTGTTTGCAGATGCTTAACATGAGAAGATCCCCTTTACTACTGCAAAAATCTGATTCCTTTAGCTCCTATAGGTATCTCGGGTGAGACTTCACTTGCTTCATAGGTGTTTTCAACATAGTTAAACTTTGTAGGGTCAGTACCTTTGGATTTTGTTGGTCAGATTGGATGTTGAACTTTGGATAGTCAAAGATAAGTCAACACGTATAGTAGGTTTAACACTTTAGAACATAAAATTAAATAATGCATTGTGCTTATAGGATTATTCTATCCATCTACCTGCACTATTCAGTCATACTCCCATTATAAGACACAGTTTCTAGTATCATGTTAGATATACTATTTAAATATCTCAGAAATCCTCCCACCTCTAATTTACACTTTCAAATTGAAATTAGAATTTCATACTTAGTCTAATAAGACAAATCATCAAAAGTAATCACATTCCTTTCACTTAATCATATCCAAATAAATGCAATCTTATGAAACATATCTTGTTCGATAGTATCACTTTCTACTGATTATCAAAATTTGAACAAGCATTTAGACTCCTGAGTATGTTCTAGACAAATTGTAGAAAAAAGGATAATCTTGCACCTGCATGTTTTTCAATGTTCTTTTATCACATTAAAGAAGCCATGCATGAAAATCCTGCATGGAATTCATATGCTACATACATCTGTGTGCCTAGTGGTTGCTCCACTTGTTCACAAGTGCTGATTCGATGATTAGTTAGAGATGAATCCGATCCAAACATTGACATATATATAATGGTGCTACAAGAAAAACAAACATTTAGAAACTTAATTAGAATCCAAGAATCTAGTGTGGACAATACAAATTTTTATGCTTACATCTTAATTTAAAATAATTAATTATGAAGTGGTCCATAAGTATGTGAACATATATAAAATGGCCATTATCCACTGTTTACAACTTCTATGATTTTTACATAATGTTAAAAGAGGCCATCATCCTCTTTCTTTGGCATTTACCAAAGAGAGGTTGTCTGTCTTGGACTATTCCTTTCTGAGTGTTTTTTACAACAAATCACAATATTAAGTCTCAAGGGTAGAGTTGTTGAAGAAGCATCAATCATAGTTCTTTTCTATAGTCTATAACATGCCTCCAAAGAGGTTTGTCCTCTTTCATTTCCATCCCTTTTAGTACTAAGGTTGGTTTCACGGGAGATACTACAGATGAATGAGAAGTAGCCCTTTAGAAAATGGAACATTGAATTTAAGGAAATAATTTAAATTGTATTTAATTAAACATTAATGTCTACTAGTGTCCATACTTAGCCAATGGACTGCAAAAAGTACAAAGATGAGTTTTAAATCATCTCCAGATGAACTACAAAGAAGCAACATAGTGCATAGTGAGTGCCAAGAGTGATATAGTTGAAAACTAATAAGTAAAAAAAAGGCATGGATCCAAAGGGAACAAGGGAGAAACCAAGAACCAACAATGTTATTAATTGGTAATTCTAATAACATCCAAGATCGAAAAGTAGGTAAACAATATTATTTTGGTCCACTAGTTGTGTGTTTTGAAATCTACATTGCATGACTATCCTAAAAATTGTAAATTTCCTCATGATGCCTCTTGTGACCAGAGCCATCTATAGGTTGGAAACACACCTTTGGTCCTTGTATTATGCAGAAATCCTCAAGGAAACATGATAATATCTAAACAATCTATGATAATGATCAATAATTTTATACTGGGTAGGGAATTTGATGATGAAATGGTATTTTGAATCTGGTTACAACAGAAACGGCCTAAAAGTGATGCTTCCTTTGAAGATGATGATTTGCCTTCATCCATAGATGATGGGAAAGACCCAAAAATGAGCTAGAGGAATAGACTTAGGCTACGAAGTAAGTCCAATACATGTGCACATTATTAATGGTAGACGGAGCTAAGCATGACCCTGGTTTCGTTTAATGGGATTTTTATTATTATGTAGATAGGGTGGTAGATAACACACACATGCCTACAAAGTGCGAGAGACATCATTAGTTAATTTATTGTTTTGCATTTAGACAATGCATTGTTATTTAGGTATAAAGGATGCATTGCATGATGAGTTTGAGCAATTCTAGAAGGGGCGTAGATACCAAGGAGTCCATGCATTATTTTTTCTTTAGTTCAGAGGCTCGCTTCATGTGTGTAGTGACTTAGTCTTCTCTAGTTGGTCATACAAAGGACTCACCCTGGAGATTATGTTAGGTTTTTTACACTCACTTAAGATGCATCCCTTGATGTCGACGTGACTTTGATCTACCCTCCATTCCTTGTTCTATAAACAAGACATAGGGCACACCATTGGGATGGTGATTAAGTTTTATTTGTGAGTTATTGTAGTGTATTTCTTCTTTTCATTTTTTTCAATAGAAGACGTGATTGAAAGATCAAATCTGGATATTTTGCTATCCAAATTTTTAGCAACACATGTTTGTAGATGAACGTATTCATAAGTTGTTGTTTTCATTAATGTTTTTCAATTATCTACCTGCCTAGTGTTTATGTTATTTTTCTGAGTGCATTAACATGGTCTGAAAATTAATATCTACAAGACAAGAAAAAGTACAAAGCAAACATAGCTCAATTGAATAACAAAAGGAAAGTCTAGTAACAACAAGTTTTGCACCAAAAGTAGATATAAATTAGGATGGAAACTTGGACATATATAAAAAATGAACACACACATATTCATACTATCCATTGTGGGTCAGTTAGATTGGACATTCATTAAAAAAATGTTAGAAATAACTGTCTAAAAGGATTTTTGGAAGAGGAAGTGTACATGCCAAAAACCCATAGCATCCCGCGGAAGGAAACAAAGCACCCATTATGTAAATTAGATCTATTGTCTAGATTCAAATAGGCTCAACTTAACAACACAAGACAAGACTAGTAGCAATAAGTTTTGCACAGAAATCATAACGAAGGTATATATTAGAATAAAAACTTTGAAATTATACCAAAAAGGTAAACATGCATATTGATATTAGCTATTGTGAGTTAGTTCAGTTGGACCATTCATAAAACAAATGTAAAAAATGCCTACTTAGAAGGATTTTTGGAAGATGAAGTGTACATGAAGCAACCCTAGGACTTTGTGCATAAGAAAACATAGCACTTAGTGTGAAAATTGGAGTAATTTTCTAAAATCAAATAGGATACCAAATCCTAGTAAGAAAACATTGATGAAAAATTCAAGGAAAATAGGTTCAAGAGAATTCAATCATTTCCAAATTCATACATAAAAATCAAAGGTGGTGATAATGTGTTTTTAACGTCACATTATATGATTTAATATTTACATGTGACAACAAAAAGATGTCCAAAGAACAAAAATATGATATGCACAAGTCCTTTGAAATGCGTCAAATGACACACTTGGGCATACTCTATTATTGCTTCAAAGTTGAAGTAACGAAGGAGGTTAGCATATTCATATCCAAGAGCAAGTATGCAAAAAAATTTATCACCGAGGATTTGTAATATAATTTTTTGGAAATGTCGTGGAAGATATAAGAAAATATCAAGAAACTTTAAAAATAGAAAGAAAAAAAACATTTTTTTTACATCCGAAGTAGAGACAACATAAAAAAAACACATTTATACATAAAAAGGACCACCTATAACAACTTAATTTAAGCAACACAATTTCAACCTACACAACTTGCTTAAATTGATAGGATGTGAACTGATAACCTACCAATAACTTGGAACCACTCTCAAACATCCTAAAAAAAGAATTGTAATGTGGAAAATTTAAGTAAAATGATAGAAAATGAAAGATAAGGAGAATGCCACTTTTTGAATGATAGATAGGTAGGATTTGAGAGGCAATGGGATTCAAACTCACCTATCAGTATGCATAATGGAGGAATTCCTTCATAGGTTTAATGAGGACCAATCCCATTGAGGGAAAAAAGTCCATACTTGGTTTACCTTGTCGGTGGGCTAGAAGAGGAGGCACAAACCATGTGGGCAAAGAAGAGAGTGGATGCAGAGATGTTTGGTGTTCTTTCTAGAGGGAAGAGGAATACTATCCACCTTGTTTGGTATTTGAGGCTCCAGAAGAGAACATGGGAGAGTAGAGTGGCAAGAGGAGGGAAAAATCACTGAAAGGTATAAAGGAAAGAGGAGGCATGGTAAAATACCTAGTACTACAACTAGGCAAGTGGATATTGTGGAAAGTCATGTTACCATATTTATCATTTGGAAAGCATCATGAAATAAATATCATAGATTATAGAATATGACATCAGGCATAAGTGAGATCAAACCCCAGATTGGATGAGTAGGTTGATAGGGTCATCCCTGATCCAGGTCATTCCAGAGGAATATAAGAAAGTGGATTCTAAAATGGATCAATTATTTTGTTCCTTATAAGAAACAAATTTAGTCAATGGGTGCAAATTTGGTTAAGTTAAGACATTATGTCCTTGAGGACAAAAAAAAATGACCCGAGTCTAAGAATTTTCCTAGGTAATTATTTTGAGTTGAGAAGAAAGTAGAATAATACATCATGAAATTTGGCTAAATAAAATTACTCCATCTTGTGGAGAAAATGAAAAGATATAGCCTTGTGAAATAGGCTATAATTATTCTATCCTTAAGGAGACAACAAAACAATCAAGGGAAAAAATACTTTAAGTTTTATTTTATATTTCTGCCAATGAAGAGAATAAAATGAATAAGTGAATAGGCATAAGTTCCAAGTATTATCCTATATTTCCCATATTTCAGAGAAAAATATAGTGAGAATCTAAATAATTGAAAGACACGAAAGTGTCAAACTCTTGTTCCACTGTTCCACTAGAGAGAGATATCCATTGTAGGAAAAATGGAATAATTGAACAGAAGATGAGACAAGTATTGTTATGAATTCTTACTAGTCAAGGGAAATGACAGAATGGTCAACTTCCACAAACTTCTAAGAGTTTAAATTATTCCATTTGGAGTAGAATAACCAACTCTAAAGAGAAAATTTATAAGTGATAATATTCCTTCCTTTCATGGAGAGGGAAAAGTGAAATGAATGGGACATGAAACATGCAAGCATTCTTCTATTTTTGTGAGAGGGATAGAGAACTTGTTAAGAAAAAGGAATAACCAAGTATTGCAGAAATTGTAGCAATTTAAGAATGTTGGCAATACAAATCACAACCATTTCATCAATTTAAGCATGTTGGAAAATCCACACAACTTCGCATTAACATCAAATACAAGTTAATTTGTATTTCCTACTATATATTTTATCTGTAAAAGAATTAACATCCCTCATATAGATAAATATAGCACATAAGCATAAGTGTAGAAGGTTACTAAAATAGCCAATTGTAATCGGGAAGTACAAAAATCCAATAAGAAGTGAGCACTAATATTCATTGAAAAATAATTATTTTGCAAACATGCCAGACATCTATATAAGCTATGTTGATATACATGTTATGTGATTTTATTATGATCCAGTAGGTTTACTATAGAAGAAAGAACTAAAGGCTTCAATTCAAACTTGACATATTAGGGGTGGTGGGCTAAAGTTTCATTTAAACACATCTTTTTGTGACACACATTCCTGCACATTTCCAACTAGAATCTAGCAACCAATCAACACCTAAATCCATGAACACCATTTTCTCATAATTTAGAATTGTCTTGGGGGTTTTCATATCCTGCAGATTGATATGTGATCTCAACAAGATGTATTTCCTTTGGATCAATCAAACAAGATAGAATTTATTTTCCATAATCTAGCAAGATGACCGGGAAAGGTGTGTTTTGATATATGAATTCGATTTTAATATACCAAAGTTGTGGCTAATCTTTGATTTCACTTCTAAGTTTTAAATTTCAACAACAATTATCCAGCCATGTCGACCTGGGTAAAACAACTCAATTTTGTAGCATGCTTAGGTTTGACTCATCTGAACTCATTTATTATAAAAGAAATAGAAGCAAGATTCACCATTGAATGATGGACTAAACCAATAGAAAATATCTGAGAATGTTAATATTGACAACTAAACTAATGTATTTATGGGAAGTTTTCATAACGGGCATAACCGACAACGGTTTACTCATGTAACTTATTTCATGAAGTATATAGTGCATGGTTGGGATACATAATGTAATGGTAGTCCATGAGAGGTTGAGGGTCCTCTTGTAATCTCTCATTCTTCATTAATGAGATTCAATACTTTGCTTGCATGGATGTTTCCCCTTTTGTGGTTTTACCACATGAAAACTCTTGTATATGATGTTGTTTCTTCTTAGTTTTTTGTCTCTCAAATATAACAAGTGGTATCAGAGCCTCGTAAAGGAGAGAGATGTCAGAATTGAGAAGGAGCCGATGAATGTTGTTATTTCTTGGACTGTGAGGAATCGTGGATACTTCTAGACATTAGAATAAAGCCAGCTGAGTGTAGAAAGTCCCTGCCATGGAGAAGATCCTCGCGTGAAGGAAGAGGTGAAGCCTTGATCCAACGCAGAATTGTTGATGTTTGTTGCTATCCAAAAGTGTGAGTAGAAAGGCTGGCTGAGCAGTCCTGCGTGAAGGAAGAGGTGAAGCCTCGATTTGCTGACTATACAAGGAGAAGGAAGCAACACATTGTAGGAGCCATGAATATTGCAATGAGCGTGGAGAAGGGGTTGTCTGCAGAGGAAGAGAGGATGGAGGACCACATGGAGAGGATCACGAGTAGAGAACAAGAGAGGAGCCTGTAGTGGAGGAAGAGGTCGTGTTGAAGAGAGATGCATGTGGAGGCAGTATTCCTATGGTGGAGAAGTCGTGTAGGCAACCATCGAGGAGAATATATTGGGTGTTGCACATAGTGAAGAAGAAAGTTGCCCATCTTTGCACGTGGATGCAACCATGAGAAGAAAGAGCTCTCTGTTGGAGAGTTTGCTGTAGGAACATGAGAGGTTGTGATCCTGCATCCATTGTAGAGAAGGGAGCAAAGGCTGCCTATAAAGGAGCGCTTGTCTGTGTAGAAGTAAAACCAACAAAATTACTGTTGGTACCGAAGAAAACCTGTGTTATTTTGTTTGGAATATATATATATATATATATATACAACATTGAAGTATAAACTCTCAGGTCTGCTATTTTTTGTTTGGGAGAATATACTCTTGTTTGTTTGGGAAAATATATATTTAAAAAAAATTCAACAATGTCTAGCACAATGGTTGAAACTAAAAAATTTAATGGTAAAAATAATTTTGAGACATGGAAATTAAAGATGCGGGATTTGTTAGTTCAATAGGGGTTACATAAAGTTTTAGACGGTAAGAAAAAGAGACCTCTAACTGTTATAGATGATGAATGGGAGGAATTAGATTCCAGAGCGCTTAACACAATTTGATTGTGTCTTGCGGATGATGTGTTGTTTAACATTGTCGGAGAAAAGTGAGCAGCAAGCTTGTGGAGCATGATAGAAAGTCTGTATATGACCAAATATTTGATAAACAAAATTTACTTGAAGCGATAGCTATACGGTATGAGAATGAAATAAGGTACGAATATAACATATCATTTGAATGTTTTTAATACTCTTATTGCTAGTTGAGTAGTATGGATGTTAAATATGATGACGAAGATAAATCAGTCATTCTCTTATGTACGTTACCTGAATCTTGGGGTCAAGTAGTTTCTTCCATTAGCCTTAGTACAAGTGATACCTTATAATTTGACAACGTGGTTGGAGAATTATTGTCTAAGGAATTAAGGAAGAAATATATTCTTGAATCCTCTTCTCCTGAAGCTTTGGTTGTTAGAGGTCGATCCAAAGAGAAAGGAGAAAAGTCAAGAGGTACTTCCAGGTCTAAAACGAAGGGAAGAAAGAGAAAATTAAAATGTTGGTGCTATAACAAGACTATTCATCTAAAGAAGGACTATTGGAAAAGACAAGAATCCAAGAAAGATGACTCAAAATCCAAGGAAAATTCAGTTAATTCTTTAGATTCGGGTATAATGGAGAAGGTTTTGTCAGTTTGTAATGTTTCTGAATATAATGAAGAATGACTATTAGATTTTGGTGCTTTGCACCATATCTTTCCTCATAAAGATTGGGTTACTTCCTATCAAACAATTAATGATATAATAGTTCTTTTAGGAGACAATCATTCATGTAAGACTGTTGGGGTTGGAAGTGTTAAAATTAAAATATTTTATGGAGTTATAAGAACACTTATAGATGTTAGACATGTGCCTAAATTAAAGAAAAAAATTAATTTCTTTGGGAGTGTTGGATTCTTGTGCTCATAAGTTTATAGGTTTAAGTGAAATTCTAAAAGTTTCTAACGGTGCTTTAGTGGTCATGAAGGCACAGAAAATAGGAAACCTTTATAAAATGGTTGGAAGAACTCAAGTTCATCATACAACACTGGTATCTAAAGAGGAGTCAGGATCCACTCAATTATGGCATCAATGTCTTGAACATATGAGTGAGAAAGGACTTCAGGTATTAATGAATTGTAAATTGCTTCCAAATATGAAAACTCTGAATTTGATGTTTTGTAGACATTGTATATTTGGAAAACACTATAGAAACAAATTCAAAGCAGGTAGTCATGTTAGTAAAGGTGTTCTCAACTACATTCATTATGATTTGTGGGGTCCATATCCTACCATTTCCTATGGGGGAGAAACATATTATGTATTATTTGTAGATGATTTTTCTAGAAAGGTTTGGGTTTATGTCCCAAAAAGAAAAGCTGATGTGAATAACACGTTTAAACAATTTATTGTAATGGTGGAAAAAAGAACTGACAGGACAACCAAGTGTTTAAGGATGGATAATGGAGATGAGTTTACTTCTTTAGAGTTTCAAAATTATTGCAAAGATGAAGGGATCGTAATAAATAAAACAAATGTATACACTCCTCATCAAAATGGTGTTGCGGAGCGTATGAATAGGAATCTTCTAGAGAGATCAAGGAGCATGCTCTAAATTTGGGGCAAGAGTCGTGGGAAGAAGCAGTTTCTACTGTTTGTTAGCTAATAAATTGATCACCATCAATGGCAATAGATTGTAAAATTTTGGAAGAGGTATGGATTGGTTATCCCCATGATTATTCGAATTTGAAAATGTTTGGTTGTGAAGCTTATGCACTTACTCCTAAAAATCAACGTTATAAGTTAGACCCTAGATCAAAGAAGTGAATTTTTGTTTGATATGTTGATGTAAAAAAATGATATAGATTGTGGGATCCTACTGCCCACAAGATGGTCATTAGCATAGATGTAATTTTTTATGAATCTTCTTTGATTAAATCTGAAAATGTAAGAATTGATGTGGAATAGGAACATGTAATATCAAAACAACTAGTTCAATTGGAGAACTAATCTTATCATGACTCAAGGAAACAAGAAGAAGTTTCGGGTGAGAGAGAAGTCATAGAAGATGAATAAATTCAAGAAAATGTGGAAACCTCACAGCCTACGCCAAGAATATCATTAAGGGAGAGAAATCCTCCTAAGTGGTATACTGATTTTGCTTCGTTTGTTTTATTTACTGATGATGGAGAACCTTCTTATTTTCAGGAAGCCATTGATTGTGTTGACAATGCTAAGTGGAATATGGAAATGAAAGAAGAAATGGATTCTATGGTGAAAAACAAGACATGGGAATTGGTTGAACTCCCCAAAGATAGAAATATTGTTGGATGTAAGTGGGTCTTCAAATTGAAGAAATGAGTTGATGGTAATATTGAAATATACAAAGCTAGATTGGTCACAAAAGGATACTCTCAGATGGGAGGTATTAACTATCATGAAATTTTTTCACCAGTTGTCAAGCTTGTATCTATTCATATTGTGTCAGCCCTAGTTGCATTGTTTGATTTGGAGTTAGAGAAACTAGATGTTAAAACAACTTTCTTACATGAATATTTAGATGAGGATATTTATATGGAACAACCATAAGGTTTTGTGCAGCATCATAAAGGTAGATTAGTTTGCAACCTCAAGAAATCATTGTATGGCTTGAAATAGTCTTCCAAGAAATGGTACAAGAAGTTTGATTCTTTCATGGTGAGCCAAGGTTATACTAGAAGTGAATATGATCATTGTTTATACTTCAAAAGGTTGAATTCCATATTCATTATCTTAGTGTTGTATGTTGATGATATGCTTATTGTGAGCAAAAGCATGGACAAGATTAATAGGTTGAAGGCTCAGATGACTAGGAATTTTGATATGAAGGATCTTGGAGATGTAAAACAAATCTTGGGTATTAAAATAAACATAGATAAAATAAATGGTAAGCTTAGTTTTTCGCAGGAAAAGCCTTGTTGAGAAAATACTTGTAAGATTTGAAATGAACAAGGTAAAACCCGTGAATGTTCCTTTGGCTTCCCATTTTAAGATTTCTTCATGTTTATGTACTAGTAGTGTTGAAGAAAAGGATTATATGTCTCGTGTACCATATGCCAATGTAGTAGGATGTTTAATATATGCAATGGTGTGTACTAGACTTGATATTTCACATGCAATAGGCGTTGTTAGTAAATACATGGAAACTCTGGGAAAAGAACATTGGAATGCAGTGAAATGGGTGCTTCGATACTTAAGAGGCACAAATGACTATTGTATCACCTTTAATAATAACAATGATTATGTATGTGGTTTTGTTGATTCATATTTCACGGGTGATTTGGAGAAGATAAGGTCTACTTCAGGTTATGTCTTTACTCTTGCATGTGGAGCTATAAGTTGGATGTCAAAGCCTCATAAAACTGTTGCTTTATCCACTACATAGGCTGAATACATTGTTTCATCACATGCTTGCAAAGAGGAAATTTGGCCAAAAGGTCACAGTGTGCATGTTTTCAGTGACAGTCAAAGTGCTATACATTTGGCTACAAATCTTGTTTATCATAGTAAGACTAAAAATATTGAGGTAAAGTATCATTTTGTAAGACAAGCTATTGTTGAAGGTGGAGTAGATCTGAAAAAGGTTCATACTCAATAAAATTGTGCATATATGTTTACAAAACCAGTATTGTTAGAGAAGTTACGATGGTGTGTAGCTTCTCTTGGTTTGAAAAAAAATGTGATAAATAGTCTTGAAAAAAGTATTAGAAAATTTTGTTTTCAAGGTGGAGTTGTTAATAATCACAACTAAAATAATGTGTTTATGGGAATTTTTTGTAACGGGAATAACCGACAAAAGTTTACTCACGTAACTTATTTCATGAAGTATATAGTGCATGGAATGGTAGTTTGTGAGAGGTTGAGGCCTGCCTTGTAATCTCTCATTCTTCATTAATGAGCTTCAATACTTTGCGTGCATGGATGTTTTCCCCTTATGGGGTTTTAAAACGCTTGTCTAAGATGTTGTTTCTTCTTAGTTTTTAGTCTTCGGATTATAATAGAATATGACCACAAGTACCCATTGGAGAGGAGTGAGAAATATAGTCATTGAAAAAAATTAAACAGTTGAATCCACTAGAATTTTTCTTGGGACCAACTCAAGAATTCTTAGGATGATATATTGGACATCACTATTATGCATCTCATTGTATTTTTTTTGGTAAAACTCGAGGTGAAATTTCTATTGTATTAAACACACTTTGTTCTATTTATGATTAACACTGTACCATTAAATAACCAATGGTTTTATTATATCCCAGAAGTAACTTTCAAACCCATCCCCTTAGAATTTAATCTCGCATTAAACAAAAATACAAATTCTTTAAAATTTACTAGAAACTCATCAACCTCAACTACAAATGCTGAGATATCACCTTGCCCCAAGGTCCATCAATAGCTGCTTGAATAGTCAATGCTAGCTTCTACAACTTATTTCCCATATGAGAGCACTTTGACTTCTCTAGGTGTACAAATATTTACACAAAGATAGATTTCAATAAGACATGGACATTAAAAGGGAACAAAACAACACAGGAAGATAGTCATTTCAATTGGTGCAGATCTAATATCTAAGTTGGGTTGATCAATGAATTAACCTGGAGATGGGGGAACTTCAACATTTTTTTTGCACCTTCACCCTTGAAAGATACCTCGTTAGCCTCATTAATGACATGCATCTCATTCATTACAACATCATTAGGAAGATGATAATCCTAATGCAATAAAATTAGAATCCTTTTCCTAATTATCTCCATGCTGTGGAACTACCCAACAAGACATAACACAAGAACCCACCTGCTAAATATAGAACTTAAAACAATTCCCAAAACTTTATCCCATTTTGCAAGGCCATAGATACAATCCAACTACCCAACAAGTCAACAAGTCAAGTGTAGTCAAACAAACCTCTAGGTTTTAAATCTCTAGGTTTTCATGGCCCTAGGACCTAGGAAACAATTTAGCGAAAAATATCGAGAGGCTCATTTATTTCAAGAGATTCCAAGAGATTCATTCAAGATCGGATGGATTTCGGTTGTGAGGCAAGCCAGAGAGCGCACACGACTAGCAGGAAGGTTACTTTTTCTAAATGCAGGAATGAGACGCTGAAGAAAGCTTAAAGCTTATTGTGATGCCTAAGTGGCACTTATTGTTTTCTCCCCCCGAGGGAGGGAGGAAGGGAAGCTTTAAAAATTTTCCAATCCTAGGTATGTATGGTCACCCTATCTATTCCCCTGTTTTGTTGTACAAATGTTTGATTTTTCCCTTTCTGTTTACATGTCAGTTTGATGATTTGTAAACGGTATTTCCATAGAAAAATTGAACTGTTTAGGGCATGCCTACACTTTTCAGGGGTATCGACTTGAAATAAAAATTTGGTAGCGGTTGATAATAGAGTTATGGCAGTTCCTGCATTGCCACAAGAATGATGGACTCCATGTATTCGTTTCTTTCTTTGCGAGAAAAGTACATGGAGTCATGGACTCCATATATTAATATTATATATGTATTAAAAATATAATGAAAATTTATTAATAAATTTTATTTAAAAAATAAGTTAAACATATATATTAATATTTAATATTAATAATGAATGAAATATTATATATTAATAAAATAAATATTAAATGAATTTAATTTATAAATATCATTGTTTAAGACAATACTATATTGGTGAGGGCTTATTGACTTTACAATTTTTCACAGTGTGTGGTCTAAATAAACAATAAACAGTGTTACTTCTTTATTGAGAACTAGCTTAAATATGAACTTGTGAACCCGTTATCACTTTCGTTAACCTTCTTACGTTTCCATTTGGAAAATGAGATAAAAAACACACTATGTTATTGAAAATAAAAAAGCAAGCCGGGAAGGTGGTTGTTATATTTTTCTAAATTGTGAACTATGACTTCTATTTTCTTTTAGCACAACAACTTTGTTCTTATCAAAGTTTTTTATGTAAAATTATAACAAGCAATTGCTCCAAGAAGGTGCAACAATATACGGATGAGTTGTTTTATTCTTGGAGGGTGAAATGGCTAGAAAGATAAAAATAAAACAAAAAAAAGTTATGTTTTAAACATCATGTAGACCTGACATTGTAACTAAAATAATGATTTTAGTTACAAGGTATAAATGATCTATTAGTATTGCTTAAATTGTTTTTTGTTTCAAAATCATTACATTGAAGATTTACTTATAATTTTTGTAGAAAGGTTATGTAGGCCTTTAGCCATATTTTCGCAATTTTCTCTTAGTGTTTGACATCGTCATAAAATGGTTACAAATTGTTTCTTCCCACCACTATCCTAGTGGAAAATAGGTGAGAAATAGAGCAGTTTGGTTTCGTAGTCTGCCATGTAGTGCTCAGAGCATGTTCCGCACGTTCAAGCTTCCAAAGACATTTATAAATTTTAAGGCACCTGGCCATGACAAACTCTGTAAAATGGTATTCAGAGGATCTCTTGCATTATATTCTAGTGAGAAAACATCCCACCCCTTGTCTCCAATATGGTATGGCATCATCTTCACTCTCATACTATCCAATATATCTGGGTCATCATATTGGGCATTGGAGGCACTAATTGCACTCTCCAGTATCCCTAGAAGCTTGAAGGAGATTATAGTGTTAATTGGTTGAGAGAGATCAGGGCCCATAATGTCCATGAGATACCGAATGAAGTCACCTTGGCTGATAAGTAAGTAACTCTTGATTGTAAGGGAATGTACTTTGAACTTGAATTGACCATACGCTATTTCTATCAAATGCCGATGGATCCCCTTATCTACTTCTACAACCAATATTTCCAAGCAAACAAAGCACCCACCTTGAAAATTCCTTTTTTTTAAAGGAATTTGGCTAAGATGATTGTTGTTTAATAAATCCCACCCCTGAATGTGCCAAATGCCTTACTGTTCGACCAATAGATTGCTATCTCAAAAAAAGCATCGACTGCACTTTCCCAGGGAATCGTTGAGGGATTGTATCCTTCGCTGACTATCACAGAATTCCTTAGCTACCAAAGAAATCAATTCTCACTACCCTCTAACCTGGTGGTGAGTTCAGTGATCTAGGAGTCTGACATGACCGATTTGCTGCCAAAGCGCACGTACACCATCGATCGAGTGGGTTGCAAGCCCAACCATTACAGGAACCACTTTGCAGTAGCATCTTCATTTCCTTGGTCATTGGAGTGCTTCATCGATATTGATGGAAGAAATAATAGTCTAATATGATACATGAGAGGTAATTTCTCCATCACCTTTTCGCTCCAGGTATTTAAGCAGATCGATCATGAGGAGATGTTCAAGGGCGTTCATGGAATGCCCAGTGGTTTCCTACTGTGAAACAAATGGATATTTTTCATGCTACTTTCAGTGATCTTTACAATGAGCAACTTTCAATATTCATACTACTTGATATCACATCTCTTCAGAATTCACTTTAACATTGACTGGTGGAAAACAAAATAGAAAAAGAATTTTTGAAGACTGCTTTTGCCTTTTAATTGCACTTCTTAGGGGAGATTTTTGTGGACCATATGATGAATTATTATTATGGAGTCCCCTACCACTATGATTTTATTGAAACCCATTTATCACATTATCGTTACCCCTTGAAATAAACTAAAATTGCAACTTGGGACTAATCTCAATACCTAATATCTAGATATTGATCTCAATACCCAAGATCTCATGACAGGTGTCAACTTTGCTTTTGTAGGAACTGGATACGATAACCTCTTCGCCGAGACTACTATAAGTGTTTTTGGGATATGGTTGTTTCAGAAAATTTCAAGTTTAAAGAACTTGAAGTGTGTGTCTAAGTGAAGCTGATAAGCATGGTTGAATATTGTTGTAATATGTGATACCAATGTGGAAACAAGTGGACTTATTTAGAGACTACATTGTGCTCTTGGGACAACGCATGGGAGAGGAAAATGTACCCACTATAATCTGAGAAGTCATCTTCATGTCCTGTGCACAAACCAACAATTGTATACAAAATTACTTTCTTATCCCATTTGGAGAAAGCAATTCAACATCACCCAATATTGGGACTTTTTATTCCCAAAAGGTCATTCGAGTAAGACACCATTCACATACCAAAACTTTATTGAGGTAATAAATCATTGAATTTATTATTTTCTTTCTTCTATTCCGAAGGTGTTATTTTCTTACAATTTAAATGATCTGATTTTCTTTCGATCTCATTTTTCTGCAAAAAAAAGATAGGTGCTATTCAATCTAAGTGGAGGGACTATGTGTATCTATGTAACCTTTTTTACTACATAAAAAAATATACATACTAGCTTTAGGGGTTTAGTAATCTATAAGCATTCAAAAAAAGATCATTTATATTTGGTTTAATTGGTATTTACTTATGTAAAGAACAAATATGTGTATTGATTTTAAATCTTAAAATGAATATGGTTTATAGGATAAGAAGTTTCGATGGTTGTATTACAATGTGTGCATCTTGATAAATCTATGCTTTGAGGTGCCTCGACTTTCACTATATAGCTTTTTGTTTAAACTTGAAAATTTGTAGGTACATAAAATTATCATTTAAATCATTATGAAATCCATGTATGGATGTTGTAATTTTCTTTTAATATCAAATGCTGACATACATGTATGTCAATAAAGTTCTTATTATTTCTTTTTGTTTAAAAATGTTGATATTTAGGCAGAGAAAGTATTCATATATTAAGCCATCATAAATATTTTTGTGTTCGGCAAGAATAAATGAGAAGCTTCTTAGAAACAGACATGGGAGAAGTGAAAAGATCGGTGGTGTGTGAAATGAGCAAAGCAACGTCCATTAAAAGACAAATAGCTTGAACGCTGAATGCGAGTTAGCGAAAGAAGAAAAATCATGGTTTCGACTTCGATCCATTTTCCAAATACTGTGGTAGCTACAAGTATCATCGTCGGACGCTCTACCAAGGCGTTGGGATGTCCAATTACGGCTATGGAGTAACCAAATATCTCTATCACACTTCGAACATCAATCCCACTGGACTTTTCCAGAAGCCACGCGTGCAGAAGACGTGGAGCACTCACGCCAACTTTGTGATCACGTGGAGGGTATGAGATGATAACGTTATTAGTTTAAATATTTGTTCCCTGAGGATTGTGGTAGTCAAGGTTACCAGAAACATGGTCAGAAAACCCGTTTCTCATTTTGTTTTGTTTCTTGTTCCTATTCCTGTTTTGACACTACATTACTACAAATTCAGTCAACTTTATTTGCATAATATACACTAGGGAGATGGGATTGACTTTTCTCATCTCCTGAAACCATCTAACCCTATTTCTTGTTACCCTTATCATGTCCCATATATTTATAATGAAAACGGGAGAAATATGCACTTCAATTTGTTTTGTTTTTGGGCTCTCTTTTTCGTAGGCTACTGGTCTCATATTCATGAGGTATTGAAGATATAGGTCTTAAGGAAAATTATTTTTTCCTCCATTTTTGCACCAAGGGTATCCCAAGAGCACAACTTATAACTCACTATCATACATAAATTTTGAATCAAATAGTTACAACATTACATCCTCATGTCAACACAACCCCACTATACTTAGACAACTATTGACAAATAGGGAAAATCAAAGAAATCAAGCCTATTACCTATTATGACCAATAGCACACAAAAGCTTCTTTGGACATATTCTTCTCTACACCAACATGTTAATGCTCGACAACACAACAAACATAATTAGCACACACACTTCTAAACTATCATTTACCATTAAGAGAGAATATGTTCACAATTTTCCCATTATTGGGCACTTTCCCGAGGGAGTCATGCCCATTCTAGCTTTAATACCATATAAAAACAATGAGACATAGAGAATAGACTGAAACTGAAATTCCTTCATATTATTCATCAAATTACTAAATTTGTAGAAACTCATAGCTCAAAAATTTTCTACCCGTCTTCTTTCTTCCTTCTTCCTTATTCCTATTATCCTTATTTCTTTTTCTCCCTCTCTTCTTCCTTATTCCTCTTTTCTAGCTATTCAGCCTCTCTTTTTCTGCATGCGACTCCTTTTCAATTTTTTCATGGCTCCTCCTCACTGTTCATACTCCTATGATGTGAATTCCTCTTCTCTATATGCCTATTCTCTCATGGATTTCTCCTTTTCTTCATGTAGAACTTCTTCACATTCTTTCACAACTTACTTTCCTCTCCTCTACACGCGGTCTCTATCCTTCTACAAATACCTTCTCTCTATTGCACTCTCCCTGATTTTCCCTCTTCATTTCATGCCACTCATATCTCTCTCCCATGATTTCCTCTTCTAATCCATACATCCCAAAACCAAAACTACCTCTCCTCTTCACATAGCCCCTCTCTTATTTTCTCATCCCGTCTTGAATAAACCAAAATTCCATCCTTTTGAATAGGTTTTACAAAGTATCTGATGGTGCATTAAGGATTTTAGATGAGAGAAAACAACCTATCTCGCCTAACTCCATATCCTTGAATCAATTTTCCTTCCATCACCTTCAATTATTGCCATGGTTGGTCATTTAAATATGCACATAACCCTAGGCTTAATCTGAATCATCAAATGAAGGAGGTAGATGCGTCAATCAACAAACATTTTAGAGGAAAGGTGGCCTTGAATTTGAGGCTACACCAAGATATGAAAAGAGGTGAGTCGTCTAATCATGAAGAATCAAATCAATGGATGAAAGGGATTTCAGAGGGAAATGTATGTTGACTTTTTTTCATTCCCCAAGAGTCCCTAAATGGTGCGAATGCTCTTGCATTAGACTCTAAGTAACAAAAACCAACATAGCCTCATCATGTAATCAAAACCTTACTTGAGTATTTTCCTCTTTCATTGTTACCATACTTTATACCATGTGTATGATGGATTCTTCATTTTCACTTTGGCCCTCTTTTTCTTCTCTACAACCTTAATCATTGTCTTGGTAACTCTCATCGATTCCTTCTTTATTTCTTCATTTTTTGTGGCTATGGAAACTTGTTCATCACCAACACCACATTCTATATGTTATCTAAGTCTATAACCACCAGTATCGACATTCCTTCCATTACCAACGTCTTCATCAAAGTAACTTTCTTATATATTTTTTCAATTCTCGAGAATTTCTTAGGTAAAAAATTTCCATCTTTTGATTCCTTAATGTTGTTTCTCCTCTGCAATCTTGGCATTCCTTCACAATGTCATACATCCATATTTGCATCTCTCATGTCCTTACTGCTGCTATCAACATCAACATTTTCAATATCAATTTCTTCAACTTTTTGCTTTACCTATGGGATGCATTTAACTACATTGTGGCTATCACTGACATCGTCATTAACAACTTCATCAACATAAATTTCATCCTCAAGATTCTCCATGTATGTTGCTTCAAAGTTCAAATAACATGCATTGTCTCTTCTTTTTATTTTGCATTTTTTGCTTGATAGATTCAACACTTCATTAGATGGTTCTTCCTCATCTTTTATATTCCTACTGTTGTTTTCTACACCTATACAAGCACAACCACTTAAAGGGTTAATAAAATACAATTCTTTTTCATGTTCTCCTCTTCAACTTCTCTTATAGCTTGATCTATTGCACATGCAACTTCAATAATTTCATTTTCCTTATCTATGTATTTTACTACCACTAAAAACTTTGCAATGGACCCTCATAAATGTTAAAATACAATGGGAAAACATTTCCATATATGAAGGCAGTGATCTAAGTGTTGTTTTATTGCCTAGAATTAAATCACTTCTATTATATAGAGGGATCCTCCTAGGAATTATGCCCATACTACTATAGAAATTCAAAGAACGATTTAAAAAGTACCAAAGATGTTGCTAATAGTCCATAACATACCCAAAAAACAAAAAGTTAAGACCAAGTTTGTTTCCTTCATGCTGCAAAGCCAATTACTCAACCCATAGAAATACTCAATTCTAGAAATTGCTAGGGTAGTCCTCATATATTATCCATGTCCATCATCCACATGGTCTCTTTCCTTATAATCACACCATTGCTCCTCCATAGTATAAGGGCATTCATTTCCATAAATGTCTATCATGGCAATTTCCCTCTATCCACGTTCACCTTTTATATCCTTCAAAACCATTTTTCCTATCAACTTCTTTAAATTTCTTTGCATTCCTCATAACTAACAAAACTCTTCATTTTGGATCATTCCTTTGATAGTTTGAAGCAATTGTTCCTCCAGGAGTTTTTTCGTATCATATTCGACTTGCAATCCTTTCCCTTCAAACTTCTCATATACCCTCTTTTCCCCTTCAATTGTGCAGTATGTCACATGCACCAATACCTCTACTTGCACTCCAAATAAAAGTTTTTTTATCATCATCTTATGGTATTGATACTACAATTATTTCCAAAGCATCCTCACTTTCCTCATAATATTCATCTTTATCTTTTCTCCATTTTATTTTCCTTATGTGCATGTTAAGTAGCCTTGGCACTTGCTCAATGTGCTCTTCATCTTTACTTTCATCTTTTGTATATTTCATATTTTTTTCTATACCTATGCATTCATAAATGATCAAATCATTAAATGAAATATGGATCTCTACAACATCCTTCTCTATTTCTTCTTTTCCAACTTTGAAAATCCATTGTAAAATTCATCGGTTTCCTCTTTCTCCATTGCTTCTACTACTTCTATGGTAGTTTCATCCTCATCCCTTACAACCATAAGGAAGTTGTTCTCTCCATTCATCAAAATATTGGATAAATTTCATTTCCTTACTAATTTCAATCACTTCTTCTTTATTAAGGAATTTATCTTCATCATATCTCACCTCATTTTCAATTTCAACCTCTTCTGTCTACTCATTCATATGCATAAATTTCCCTTGCATAAACTTCTTATAAGTTATTATCTATTTTACAAATTCTTCTTAAGTTTTGTGTTCTTCAAATTAAGGAAATAATCTTCATCATATCTCACCTCATTTTCAATTTCAACCTCCTTTGTCTACTCATCAATATGCATAAATTTCCTTGGCATAAACTCCTTATAAGTTATTATTTCTTTTAGAAAATCTTCTTATGTTTTGTGTTCTTCAAATTATGTCAATAGAAACATCGATAATGTTGTTATAATCTTCAATATCTTCATTTAGTTCATCGAATTTCACTTCAAGGTCAACAACAATGTTTTCTTCTTCTTCACTTGCAACAACAACATGGTTATCTTATTCATAGGTAGCATTAGCATGCCTACTTTCTTATTTCTTTAGACATGCACAATCACAACCAAGGAAACTCACAACCAAGGAAACTGTTAAAGGGAGTCAAATGCTCTCCAAATAATTCCCTCCAATATATTACCCTTCAGAGATCCACAATTTATAATTTTATCACCTTATCCTCTTTAATTCCTAACAGTCTCTCACAAACTGGCTACCCATTTTTTAACTCAGTGTCATCATCACAATAATTTTTACGAACTTAATGTTTAATACTTTAATTCTTCATCTATTGTGATTTCCCATTGCCTATGGATTTATGTCGACATCCATACATAACATTTATTAAATTTCTTTGTCTTTCTTCTTTTGGGAGTCTTTAATTTTTCTTTCTTCAATCTATGTTGGTTCCAACTCAGTACTTTACTCTTCATATTTGTTTTCAATTATACACTTTAATTTATCTTCAATTTCAACTTGCATTGTCCTCCAAGGGACATATTCCAACATTTCTCCTTCTTCTAGGTAACAAACCATTATCCCTTCCTTTTCATAATCATTATAATCATCACTACCACCATCATATTTGTATTCATCATCATCAAATTCATCCTCTTCCTTATAAACTATGAGGTCTTCATCAGTTTCCCATTTCATTTCATTTCATCATGCCAATTTGATTTCATTACCAAGAATAGCTTCATAGCACGCTCCATGATATACACCATCAACTTAATTTGGTCGTTGACCATCATGACCTTATCCTCTATCAGGGTTCCTCTCCTCTCCATCAAAGTCTTCACCAACTTATGCAAAATATGATTTTTTTTTTATCACAAATTTTGATACACATAACATAAAATTGTTGTTCTCAATTTTCATATGTCTTGAGTATTGACAAAAAATTCAATCTAATACTGGTACTTCATCTCACATTTAAAAAAAAAAGACTCTCTGTTAACAAACAAGCTTTTCTTTCCAATATATTGACAAAGCAACTTATTAGAAGTTGCTTATATTGGATTTGGGAATTCTAATGACTATTTGTATATGATACAAATGCTCAAAATTTCTCTTTTGCTCAAATGTGTTTAATTTGGAGTAAGCCCCTTGTCACTATAGTTGAATCTTGTTACAATCATGGTTGTGGTAGACTTCTCAAGATGATTAATAAGTTGGGTCAAATATTTGAGCCAAAGCTAGAAGTGGAGGCTTGCTAATACTTTGAACAAACCTTGCATAGTTGCCAATGATAAATACACTTTATGTTGAAGTAACTTGTAACCATTCATCCACACCAATAATTTCATTCCATCTCTTCAACGCATTTCCTACATATATTTATTATCAACATCCTCATACTTTCTCAACTCGTCATATGTTTCCTTACATTTATTTAACTTCATCATTGTGTATGCTCCAATAGTAAGCTATGTCTTATAAAATATGCATATGGATTTTAGCTTAAAATCACAAAATTCTTTACTGCTAGCTTTTCAACAAATGCACTATATTTTTTTAAATTGCCCTTGGGATCTATCCCCCACATTTACCACAAGTAGGAATAAATTTTGATTTAGATACATGAATCCTGAAATTTTCTTTAATATTTTTCAATGCACGGTTGACTCTCAAGGTAATATATACAATGGGTTCAACATATAAAAAAAAAAGCATTTTTTTTCAAAGATTTTTAAAAACAAACCCTCAATTCGACTATTTTATCATGAATTGGTTAAATGTAGAGATTTATTTTGGCCTAAGACAAAATAGAGAAAATATGGTTAAAACCCAACATAACATTTCTACAAAAGTTATAACTAAATCCTCAAGGTAATGTTCTTGAAACAAAAACAAAATCAAGCAAGATTAATAGATCCATTATACCTTGTAAATGAAATCATTAAAATAATGCATTGAATAATTATATAAATTTATTATACAAGGTACATGATGTTTAAACTTTTGTCAATGCGCTCTCCAACAACAATTTATCGACGTATTGTTGCATCTTCTTGAGGCAAATGCTAGTTTATAAATATCATTGTTTAAGACAACACTAAGGGCTTATTAACATCATAATTTTTCACAATGTGTGGTCTAAATAAAAAATGTTACTTCTTTATTGAGAACTAGCTTAAATATGAACCTGTGAACCTGTTATCACTTTAGTGAACGTTTTTAAACTCTTCTTACGTTTCCATTTAGAAAATGAGTTTTAAAACACACTACGTTATTGAAAATTAAAAAGATAACATCTTCATGGAAGCGGGGAAGGTGGTTGTTATATATTTATAAATTGTGAACTACTACTTCTATTCTCTTTCATCGCAACAACTTTGTTCTTATCAAAGACTTTATGTGAAACTATAACTAGCAATTGCCCCAAGAAGGTGCAATAATATGTCGATGAGTTGCTTTGTTGTTGGAGGGTGAAATGGATAGAAAGATAATAAAAAAAACAGAAAAAGTTATGTTTTAAACATCATGTAGACGTGACATTGTAACTAAAATAATGATTTTACTTACACGGTATAAATGATCTATTAACATTGCTTAAAATGTTTTCTTGTTTCAAAATCATTACCTTGAATATTTAATTATAATTTTTGTAGAAAGGTTATGTAGTCCTTTAGCCACATTTTCTCAATTTTCTCTTAGTGTTTGACATCATCATAAAATGGCTACAAATTGTTGCTTCCCACCACCATCCTAGTGGAAAATAGGTGAGAAATAGAGCAGTTTGGTTTCATAGTCTGCCATGTAGCGCTTGAATCATGTTCTGCACGTTTAATCTTCTAAAGACATTTATAAATTTTAAGGCACCTGGCCATCACAAACTTTGTAAAATGGTATTCAGAGGATCTCTTGCATTATATTCCAGTGAGAAAACATCCCACCCCCTGTCTCCACTATGGTGTGGAATCATCTTCAGTTTCAGACTATGCAATATATCTAGGTCATCATATTGGGCATTGGAGGCACGAATTGCACTCTCCAGTATCCCTGGAAGCTTGAAGGATCTTATAGTGTTAGCCGATTGAGAGAGATCAAGGTCCACAATGTCCATGAGATAATGAATGAAGTCACCTTGGATGATAAGAAAGTAACTCTTGATTGTAAGGCAATGTACTTTGAACTTGAATTGACGATACATTATTTCTATCAAATGCCAATGGATCCTCTTAGCTACTTATACAACCAATATTTCCAAGCGAACAAAGCACCCACCTTGATAATTCCTTTATTTAAAAGGAATTTGGTTGAGACGATTGTCATCTAATAAAGCCTGCCCTTGAATGTGCTAAACGCCCTACTCATCAACCAATAGATTTCTATCTCAAAAAATGCATCGATTGCACTTTCTCAGGGAACCGTTGAGGGACCGAATCCCTTGTTGACTATCACATAATTCCTCAGTTACCAGATAAATCATTTTCCACTACCCTTTAACCTGGTGGCGAGTTTTGTGATCTAAGAGTCTGACATGAACGATCTGCTTCCAAAGCACATGTACACCATCGATCGAGTGGGTTGCAAGCCCAACCATTGCAGGAACCACTTTGCAGTAGCATCATCATTGTCCTGGTCATGGGAGTGCTTCATCGATATCGATGGAAGAAATAATAGTCTAATAAGATACATAGGAGGTAACCTATCCATCACCTTTCCGCTCTAGATATTTAAGAAGATCTATCATGAGGAGATGTTCAAGGGTGTTCATGGAATACCCAGTGGTTTCCCACTGCAAAAAAAATGGATATTTTTCATGCTACTTTCTGTGATCTTTACATTGAGCAACTTTCAATATTCATGCTACGTGATAGCACATCTCCCCAGAATTCACTTTAACATTGACCAGTGGAAAACAAAACAGAAAAAAAAAAAAAGAATTTTTGAAGAATGATTTTGCTTTTTAATTGTGCTTCTTAGGGGAGATTTTTGTGGACCATATGATGAATTATTATTATGGAGTCCCCTACCACTATGACATTATTGAAACCCATTTATTACATTATTGTCACCCCTTGAAATAAACTAAAATTGAAACTTGGTACATGTGTCATCTTTGCTTTTGTAGGAGCTAGATATGATAACCTCATCGCTGAGACTACTGTAAGTGTTTTTTGGATATGCTTGTTTTAGAAAATTTCAAGTGTAAAGAACTTGAAGTGTGTGTCTAAGTGAAGCTGATAAGCATGGTTTAATATTGTTGTAATATGTGATACCAATGTGGAAACAATTGGAGTTCTTTAGAGACTACAATGTGGTCTTGGGACAACATGTGAGAGAGGGAAAGGTATCCACTATAATCTAAGAAATCATCTTCCTATCGTGTGCAGGAACCAACGATTTTATACAAAATTAATTTCGTATCCCATTTGGAGAAAGCAATTCAACATCACCCATTGTCGGGACTTTTTATTCCCAAAACTTAATTCGGGTAAGACACCATTCACATACCAAAACTTTTTTGAGGTAATAAATTATTGAATTTATTATTTTCTTTCTTTTATTCCGAACGTGTTATTTGCTTACAATTTTACTGATCCGATTTTCTTTTGATCTCGTTTTTCTGCACATAAAACCTATAAGGTGTTATTCAATCTAAGTGGAGGGACTATGTGTGTCTGTGTAACCTTTTTTACTACATGAAAAAATATACATCCTAGGTTTAGGGGTTTAGAAATCTATGAACATTCAACAAAAAGATAATTTATATTTGGTTTAATTGATATTTTGTTATGTAAAGCACAAATACGTGTATTGATTTTAAATCTTAAAATGAATTTGGTTTATAGGATAAGTAGTTTTGATGGTTGTATTACAATGTCTGCATCTTGATAAAGCTATGCTTTGATGTACCTCGAATTTCAATATATAGATTTTTGTTTAAACTTGAAAAATTGTAGGTACATAAAATTATCATTTAAATCATTATGAAATCCATGTATGGATGTTGTAGTTTTGTTGCAGCGGCAACATTTTCCCAAAATTCCAAAAAATTTCGGGACCCTCCTTTGCTTATATCAGTTTGATTTGCTTCGTTGTTTTGGATTAATAATTCTTCACAGAAGTTTTCCATGATGCTTGAAACAATCCACTACTTGTTTTTTATTTTTCATTACCTTAGAAAGTGTTTTCAAGTTTATGAATAGGAAGAATATTTGCTTGCAGCCCCGCCATTGCGGAAGGATAATCAAATTTGGCTTCGTTATTTTCTTCGATGCTTTTGGTTTAATCGGCTGATATTTCGTTTTACATCGGAACATGTTTCTACTTTGGTCTCCATCGTTGCGGATGGCAGATCGCTAAGTCTTCTGATCGCTGTTTTGAATTTTCGGATCCTACTTTGTTGTTATCGCCGATCCGTAAGTTTACGGTTCCTCCATTGAGGAAGAAAGAAACACTAACCTTGCCAATCTTTCATTGGTTTTCTCTTCCGATTCAAACCTTCCATAGCGGACTGTGATATCCTTTGTGCCTGCGCCGTTGCGGCTCCCGTTTCGCTATTGCTCTGATGCGCTATTGGTTTGTTTCCTGGTTATCCCTATAGAGAGATTAGTGGTTTGGTCACCCGACCTTGCGGAAGGAATTATCTTGCATCCTCCGATCCAGAGTTGTCTGCCATCCGATATTTTGTTCCCCGCCGCATGTGGTTGACTATATATAGGTATGGGGTCGGGTTTGATTATTATTCTATTACTATTGTCGTTTCAACTTGCCCACTGTCTCTCTCGTTATGCTGTCATTCTCTCGAACTTGCAAGGACCCCGTTGTCGGTACCCGTGTCCAGGTGGCTCAACTGTGGAAGCTTGACCGCCCTTCTTCCCGCCATCCACGCAGCGTTGCCAGGTAGGCTCCTCATTACATTATCCCGTTCCGTTCGAAGCTGTTGGTAGATTTTTTTTCTACTGTTGGGGTTTTCCACGGCCTTTTTCCCTTGGACCATTAGTTACCCACCTATATATTGAGGATTTTTTGTAGTATTACTGTCCGCGGGGGGGGTTTGACCCACCAGGTAGTTTTTCCCCACTGTCGTTTGATTGCGACCCTGCATTTAGTAAATGGGGGTTTGGTGCAGACGGTCGTTACGTTGTCTGCACCAATCTTCCCTGTGTGATGATGCTTTGGTAGGGGCTGGTTTCATGGTTTTCCTGTGGCACTTGGTGGTTGCTTCCCCCTTTTTTGTTTTCATGCTACCCGTATCCTTCAGACCAGTCGCGTTTCGCGACGCTATTCCGCGCAAAATCGGTTCATGGCCGGTTTCAAACCCAAGCCGATGGAAGGGGATATATCACTGCATACAGTTATTGACCATAGTTTGCACAGACGACGTTTCTTCCTGAAAACGCACCGTGAGAATTCACATAATTTCCACTGTCTTTCCCACGCAGTGCGATGAGTATGGCGCCCGCAGATAGCCCGAGTTTCCTGCATTTTTATGTAGATTTGCTCCCCACTCGATGTTATTGATAGAATTGTTTAGTAGCAGATAGCGGTGTTAAATTGCATGCCTTTTACTTCATTTAACTAATTGCAGTCAGGATAAACATAGTTAAAGTGAAATGCTGCACATGTTGTCTCAATGTTTGCAACGTAGTAAAGAATGTCTTAATAATGATAATTGCATGTATAACGGGAAGATTCCGAATTCAATATGTCAAAGTGACAGAAGAAGAAGGCCCCTGTGGTCGAAGAGGACCCTGAAATAGAAGTTATTACCAAAACTGAATACATCTATGAAGACACCAAGTGTATATCCAGTGTAGAACCCGAGTATCAATGGGGAGAGATATACAGGATGATCACGCACCGAGAGGTGCCTGATATAGAGAGATCTTCACTGATGAAGATCGCTACCAGACCAGAGCTATTCCCATGCTATGAAGTAATTGGTTGGATTCTTCCCCGGGTAGATGTCACCACAATGATCCTGGAGAATGTCAACAAATAGGGCTACGCTGCCTATAGCCCTGGATTTGTAGCCCTGGCCTACCACCTGCCAGAAGCACAAGTATTTTTTTCCGATGATTGGTTGAACAACATTAGAATGGACCTTGTGGAGACCCTTAAAAAAATGTTGTTATCTGGAAAACATTTCATAACCAGGGCAACAGGAGAGTATGACATAGCAAGCTTAAGGGTCCCGTACAGGTTCATAGCTTTAATGCTTAACAGGATCTTTGGAAGAGCTCATGGTAGGTTCTTCAAATTAGAATGGATGCCAATTATTTTTTATGTTGCAACCTAGGGGACCATTTTCAACTAGGCCAACATTGTATCAAACAGTCTTTCAGCCTGCATGGCCTCGGCTTTGGGAGGAGTGTCCCAGAAGAGATCTGAATTCTATATGAGTTCCATACTTGTCGATTGTATATTGTGCAATAAACCTTTCCCTGGCCTCAGGTGCATCTGGGACAGGGAAAGGATGCATGTTTATCCTGCATACAAATCATTGTGGGCGTACAAGTACCACAATCATTATCGATAAATCTGTGAACAATTCATCATGCCATTGTATACGCTCATTTTTCTGAAGGAGTGTGATTGCATGTCAGAGGAGGCGTTCCAAGTCATTGAAGAATATGTAGACTATTATCTGACTAAAGATGGCCTCTACTTCAGAATGTTCGGAGGTTCCAGAGCACCATCCCTGCTGCACAAGTACGCCACCGACTACATCATTCACAAAGAGGTGGTCAGACAAGTCTTCCTGGATGGCATAGGAAGCTTTCTATTTGAGCATAAGAACGTTGCCTATCCCCCTTTGCCCTTCAAGTTAGGCAGTTACAAGTTCACTAGAGTGAAGAAAGCGGATGAGTTTGTCGAAGAGTTGGAAAGGTTTCATTTTGGTGAGATGCCTTTCCATAGAAATGACTCCCATAGTAAAGTAGCTGAACATTGCAAGGAAAAAAACGTACATTTCAAATACACCCATCATTGGGATAGAGAAGAATCAGTCTTCTGCAATGCTCTGAACATGACAGCCTTAAGGAGAAGCTTCAAAAATAAGATCTCCACCAAAGGTGGGAAAGGAGATGAACAAGCAAAAGCTGAGGAGGAATCTAGGAGAAGAAATGAGGAAGCCCAAAGACTGGACTAAGAAGCTGCAGGGTGGCTACAAGGAGAAGAGGCAGAGAAAATAAAAGCTGCACAAGAGGTATCCCAAAAGGCAGAGGAGGACGCAAGAAAGGAAGAAGAAGAAAAGAACAAGAAGCTTGATGA
Organism: Pseudotsuga menziesii; assembly: GCA_001517045.1. NCBI lineage: Eukaryota > Viridiplantae > Streptophyta > Pinopsida > Pinales > Pinaceae > Pseudotsuga > Pseudotsuga menziesii. The sequence goes on from LPNX010273616.1 coordinate 135,902, forward strand.
GGAGCTTCAGAAACAGGAAGCAGAGAGGCTAAAGCTGACTCAGATAGAGACAGAACAGTCAGCCTTTGACACCGCTGGCGGCCAGACTCAGGACATGGAGAACCCCGAGGTTCGGGATCCAGAAATACCAGCTATCAACATACCTAGACAGTCCATGGTCCCCACACTGAAGCTGGTCCCTTTTGTACAGAAGGTGGGTGAAGAAATACATGATTTTAACACTATGTTCTATGACAGGGAGATGAAGAGGATAGTGAAGAGAACGGAAAGGAAGGTTGAAACTGGAAGTCTGCCCAGGAAAATGATAACGGATACGCCTGTTGTGTTTGGAACAGACCAAGATCCAAGATTCACCATTAGAGCCGGAGCTGCACTGATTCAAGCTTCGGAAGATAATGTGGACAAAATTATGACAAACTTGGAGCAATCCAAGAAGTCCTCTGCTCAACTGAAAGACACATTGAGAAAGGAGAGAGAGGAAAGCAATAGGCTAAAGAGGAAGTATGAGGACATGAAAAGGGAGATGAGGTCCTCAAAAGATGAACTGCAACTCCTCCAAGCAAAGAGACAAGCTAGTGAAGTTGCACAAGAGCGTCTGGAGAAAGTGCAGCAAGAGTATCAAGAACTAAAGGTAGAGAAGGAACAGCTAATGGGAAAAATAGAAGACTTAGAGCTGCAAAAAACCACCTGGGAGGCAAACAAAAAGCAAGCTCAAGAACAAGAGAGGAAACTTCAAGAGCATATCTCTTCTCTAACAACCACTTTAGAGGCAACAAAAGAGCAGCAGGTCAATCTCCAACCCTTCAAAGAGCATGTATTAGCACAAAAGGCCAAGATGCTGTAGCTACAAACCGCCATAGAAGAAGAGAGATGCAAAGTTTTGCAAATAGATGGCCGGTTAGAGGAAATTCTAGAGACTCCCTCTTATTTCGTTGATAGATCTCAGGACGTCCTGGAAGTCCTGACAGCAAGAATGACAAGGCTGGAAAATAATGAAGAAACTCCAGCAGAGCTGCCATCAAAGGATCAATAGGCCCTCAAGCGGGATTATGACTTATTAGAATTTGCTATAAACACTGCAGAGGATTTCAAAAAGGCAGTTAAAAAGACGAAAGGAGCCTGCACAGAGTTCTTCAGGAGGCTCCTGATTACCTATAACCGGTGCCAGGTAGAGGCAGAGCAGAGGCTATATGTTTTCCCAGACCACAACTCATTTATGGAGATGTGGCAAAAAAGGTATCAAGAGGAAGAAGCAAAATTACAGCATATTAAGGCCCTTGATGATCAAATCTTAAGAAGTGAAGTAGATCATTCCGCCATCAGTGTGCAGTTATTGGAGGATCAAATTCGCTTGAGTGCAGCCAGGATTGAGGCCATAAAGAATTAGGCAGCGAATTTTGAGATAAACATCCAATTTTTGGAACCTTGTGCGTTTGAAGGAATCGCCTCTGAGGCTTTGGCATGGAAGAAATTTATGGATACCCAAGTGGGGCCCTCTTCGTGAATAATCATTCACTTTTGTATGTAACGGTTTTGTAAACATTAGAGGAAAGTGAAATTTTGGGGAGGCGAAGAGTTAGGAAGCCCAAAAGTCTTTTTTGGGCAGCCCAACAATCTCATCTTTTGTATAAATGTAAAAGACTTAGAGGAAGAAAGGGCTTTTTCCCAGTGAGACATGTAAAGCAATATTGTAAGAAGAACTACTTTTTTTGCAATAAATAATTATTGTTTGCCTGTTGGAGAAAGATTGGTGGGACTTTCAAATGTTATGCTGTGGATTGCGGAAAGATGAACTATTTTGTTTTTCCAGCTTTCGTCCATTAACTGTGAGATCGTTCTGACTCTTAGAGCCTATGTTCTTGTTTGAATGATTTCTGGTTTATTCTGTGGATTTACCACCATGAGTAATGTATGCTGTTCATAAACAATTGGCTATCTGATTGTCTAAATATCTCTAATCATTCACGTGTTGTAGGAAGGAATATCAACTATCTGTAATTTCTCTTTATAATGCATGCACAATACACATTACTCATAAATAAGTTACAATTTTGCTCCCCGGGGATAGATAGATAGGTAGATAGTTAGTTTATTTTATTACTGCATATGTGATCGAGATGCTTGTCAGTTCTAAGATGAGAGGTAAGAACCTGCGCATCACGTTGTGACTGCTCCTTGCATCCTTATCACCCTGCATGGTTAATTAGGAACTTGCATGTCATACTTAAGTAAAAAATACAAAATACACGGTGGACCGGGCCGCAACCGGTAAAACTTTTTTTTTTTGTTACTTGACCTACGGTAGCCGGACCGCAAACCGGACGGATTCACCATACCAACAGTCACGGGCTAGTTGGGAACGTTGACTGGGGAGAATCCCTTGCTGTTGTTGCCTACGAATTTCCAGGCCTCAACAAGTTTCTTTTAATATCAAATGCTGACATACATGTAAATAAAGTTCTTATCATTTCTTTTTGTTTAAAAATGTTGATATTTAGGAAGAGAAAGTACTCATATATTAAGCCATCATAAATCTTTTTGTGTTCGGTAAGAATAAATGAGAAGCTTCTTAGAAACGAACGTTGGAGAAGTGAAAAGATCGGTGGTGTGTGAAACGAGCAAAGCAGCGTCCATTAAAAGACAAATAACCTGAACGTTGAATGCTAGTTAGGAGAAGAAGACAAGTCATGTAGGTAATGATAATGCGTTGCCGAAATGAAAAAGTGAGTTGCCTTACTTTTTCACCCTTTTTCTTTCATGCAGTCCCCCACATTTTTCCCATTTCTTCTTTCACACAGTGTCCCACATTTTCCCCCTTTCTTCTTTTGATTGCCCCTCATTTTCATAGCAACTCCATTGACGTGTGTGAGATTGTGGTCACTGTCCCATGTCACTTTGATGACCACAAATATAAATTATAATTTGCTTGAAAGTGTAGATCATCTGAACCAAATTCAACTATTTTCTGGCTTTCTGATATCAATCATTACCAACCATTGATACTTTTCTTGTAGCCATGAATTCCACAACAATACTTGGGCCGTATTTCCCTTTATCTTTTTATACCTCTGCTTCTCGGCTTTCCAATTTCAGCCATGCCCTCTTTACCTCGACGATTTCATCGGACATGTGGAGGCTAAGACTTTCTCAATATCAACAAAGGATTAATCAAAACAGGAAATAGCCGAATGGACTGTGTCTGATGAAGGTAATTAAAGAAAGTGTTTCTCATGTTAGAAGATTAACGATCCATACCAAGTCCTTGTTGAGCACGTTGGAAGCCCTAGATGACCAAGAGCCAACTGAGCCAAAGATCTCTGAGGCATCGAATCCCAAGAGGAATGTGGTGGACATATGGAGGGAAGTCCAAGGCGCTAACAACTTGTAAGTGTTGCTTGATCCCATGGATACCATAATGCAAATGAGATCATCAAGTATGGAGAGTTCGCGCAAGCCTGTTATGATGGTTTCGACTTCGATCCATTTTCCAAATATTGTGGTAGCTGCAAGTATCATCGTCAGATGCTCTTCCAAGGCATTGTGATGCCTAATTACGGCTATGGAGTAACCAAATATCTCTATGACACTTCAAACATCAATCTCACTGGACTTTTCCAGAAGCCACACATGCAGAAGACGTGGAGCACTCACGCCAACTAGATGGGCTTCATAGTCATGGCCACAAACAAGGAGGAGATCAAAAGGCTTGGATGACTGGACATTATGATCACGTGGAGAGGAATAGGGACGTATCTCGAGTGGATTGTAGATCTTATGAATTATCTGCAACCCGCTGAATTGAACTACGTGCATCCCCATCCTGACGTGAAGGTTGAATTGGGGTTCCTGAATCTCTACACTGCCCAGGAACGGGACTGCTAGTTCTGTAAAATAAACACATGGGATCAAGTCTTATCGGAGCTCATGTATTTTCTGCAGAAATACAAAGGTGAGCAGTTGACCATAATGATCATAGGATACAAACTAGGGATCATGCTAGTGATGATGAGCGTGTACGATATTGCTGAACTAGGAATGAACCGCAACGATAATGACGATCCGCCCGAGTCGATTCCCATAATGGTGTTTTCATTCGCGGGTTCAAGAGTGGGAAACAAGGAATTCAAAGATCAGTGCGAGGAGCAGGGGCTCAAGTTTCTAAGAGTGGTGAATGTGGACGACAACATGTCGAAGGTCCCAGGAATTCTGTTCAATGAAAAGTTCAATATGATGAAGGAGTTGATTAATAAGCTTCCATGGAGTTATTGCCACATCGGGGTGGAGCTGGTTCTTGATCAAACACATTCTTCGTTTTTGAAGCCGACGAACAATACCATCTGCTTTCATAATATGGAGGCTCATATACACCTCCTGGAAGGATACCATGGGATGGGACAACATTTTTGTCTTACCTCTCACCGCGATCTAACTCTGGTGAACAAGTCCTGCAATTTTCTGAAGGAGCACCATCTGGTTCCTCCCTTCTGGAGGCAGGACACAACAAAGGTCTGATCCAAAACTTAGAGGGAGGTGGGTTCATCCTGAGAAGATCAAAATCATTGAAATTCCCATGAGGATCCAAACCACCATGAGACCGTCCATCAATCTGATAATCATATTGGGCCAAATGTCGTCATTAATTGGCATCCTCACCCATCTTTTCTGCAACAATAGCTTTAGTTGTATCTTTACAGTTTCTCACATTTGTAGCTAAAAATGTGTGGTTGTATCTCCTGCCCATTAATATGAAGATACAAAACAGAGCAGACTTGAGTGGATGGAATGTTGTGAAAATTGTGTGCGAAGGGTTTGGCTTCTTATAGATGTTAGACTGGAAAAACCAACGAAAACCAAGCACCAAAGCAGACACCCTGAAAACTAGTGGACAAAGGATAAGCACACATGGCAAAAAAGGATTAGCCAAAGCAACCACGAAGGTGAACAATGATTTTAAAACCCACCTTAGGAAAGAACACCTACAACGTAAACATCTTCTTGTTAAATTCTATGAAGCATAAGATTATAATCTTGGATGAATTGAAATGGAAGAGAATGTTGGAGAAAAGAGAGAAGAATTTAGCATATACTAATTAATCATGAAAAAATTTCACATACATGGGAAAAAATTGGAATAATATGGTTATATTCATGAACAAATAATTGATATGGAATACATTGGTTGTACATGTAGGAGGATTCAAATGCTTAAGATAGGATTCGAATCTACCAACTCATACTGCCGAGCTAACTAAGTGTGGTAAAATCACCACTAGAGCTCACTAATGTAACTTCGGATGGCTAACTTAGTCTACAATTAGTTAAGTGATGAGGGTAGGTGAGAAAAGGTTCCCACACACCCTTCAATCATGCAAACTGGTGCTAGGATAACTAGTTGTGATATAACTGATAGTAACTAGAGCATAATTGAACATGACTGCTTATCTACCAACCTCCACTAAAGGAGAATACCAGTGGCACTTAGAGTGGGTTCCTAAATTATAGGGATTGGTCCCTCAGGGGCTCCTAAAGTCATGCAATCAGGTGCAGTAATGTCTCCTAGGTGTGTCTCCCATTCACTAATGGAGTGATGAAGACCTCCTAAGCTAGGAAAATAGACAATTATACTATGTGGTCAAATGGAGGATTAATAATTATCTAAACACCCCCACTTAATCCTAACTTTGGACAACTTGGGCCCTAGCAACTAATACCAAAGGTCACCCATACAATCTTAATGCAAAATAATAATTGCTAAAAAAAGAGGAAATGGGGAAAGCCCCCCTCAAAATAAGCAGGATCAAGGTTTCATATCAAGAGAAAACTTCTTCTTGAATAAAAAACTTGTGAAAATATTTCTGTAGCATGATTCTATGTGGTGCAGTGAAGAAATATGATGGTCCTTGTGTGCACTAGTATCATGGGACTGTGCATGTCAACTTATCCATCTTATTCCAATCCGATGTTAAATAGGAGAAGGAATGTTTCCTTTGTCTCTTCTTTCTGGAGGAAGAGTGACATGATCCAATCGGCTCTTCTATGAGCTGGGTTGTTGATTAGTCCTTACCATCATGTAGGATCTCACAGGGAGCTTTTTGAACCTCTTTTAAGGAAGTGAACTTTCTTTGCATAGCGCAAGGTTCTCTTTCTGAAACTTGGATCTTATTCTCCTCATGTCATATGGATCTGCAGTCATGTTCCTTGTTGCCTTAATAAACTTTTGTGCTTATTTAGGCATAGGGTTGGGAGTAGGGACTGGATTTGTATTTAGATCACTATGAACTTCATCTTCAATTTCATAAACTGATTCAATTGGGTCCTCTACTTTGGATTCTAAATTTGAAACACTAATGGAAACATTATCATATGTAAAAGGAGTATATAGAATAGTTTTTTCTCCTCTTTCAAATCATAGCTGAGACTGTACTAGATTTGAGTATGGTAGAAAGTGTGAGAATTCATATTCCTTGAAGGCATGGTTTGCAACACCCTTTTCTATAATATTCCCACTTGAGATATTTGAGATATCCACTGAGTCAGGACCAAATACCTCTGTCTTTGGTGGGCTAGTAGGTGTCATCTGGTATACAGATAACGAATTTGCAGCTAAAGAGGGCACACAGAGTACATCTTTGAACATTCCATGTTTTAATTTAATTGAACCCTTTCCTTCAGATCGAATTTGAGTTTCATCACCCATATGAATACTCGAACCATCAATAAGTTGTAATGAAGAGAATGATTCTCTAGATGCAACCATATCATTGGAGGCTCTTGAATCAATGAGGAAGGCATGTAGTTTTGAACAACTAGCCTTCAATGCATGGCATCTCTCATCATGATCTTCAGTATTTTCTCTAGAGTCAGTCTTCCTTGCACCTTCAAGGAGGGAAATATTGTGCTCCTCAAGGAGTTTTTCCATCTGATCAATGGTCTTCTTCATACAATACTTCTCTGTATGGTTTCATTTCTTATAGTAAGAGCACTTTCCCTTGTCAAACTTTTGATGTTTGTCCTTTCTAGATCCCGAGGCTTCATCTGATGGATAAAAATCATATTTAGGTTCAAATTAAGTGTTTATTTTCTCTTTACCTTTCTACTTCCTTCTTGCTTGTGCATTCATTCTCTCACTAGCTTAGAGAGATTGATTTGTAGAGGCTCTAAGAGATCCCATATGTATCAGCTTGTCTTGTTCTTGGATTAGAGATTTTGTGAAGGCATAAAGGGATGGCATTCACCAATTAGGAGTAGTCAGTATCCCAGAGTGAAAAGTAGAGACAAACACTCAGAATTTTGGGCCAAGTTTGCTCAGTATGGAGAGCATAAATTGATCATACTTCTTCTCAATCCCGCATTGCTTGCATTGCATGACTAATGATTTGAATTTAACGAAGAATAGTTGTATTGTGTCAAAGTTATTAAGTTTTAGTGGTATCAACTCATTCTTTAGGATATGGCCCCTCGGCTCATCTTGTTTTCCAAACAAGGACTCGATCTTATCCCATACTTCTTTTAGAGTCTTGAGTCCATCAATATGGAACAATAGATCCCTGGAGATGTGGACGCACATGTATCCAAAAGCTTCATCAAGCATAGCCAAATGCTTTAATTTTTCAATATACTGCTGGGGTTTGACTACTCTGCCCATGGTCATCCTGTATAGACCTTTTTTGCGCAAGGAAATTTACATATATGCCCTCCAATAAAGATAATTGATGGGTGTAAAGATTCTATGAGCGAGAGATGTTGAATTCTCCATTTCATAGCTATATTGATCAACAATACTTCAAGAAATGTTTGAATGTACCTGCAAAAACACTGTAAATCACTTCAATTCACATTAATTGAGCTCAAACACCCTTCACTTCAACATGTGCACTTTCTCCGAGCACATCACACCTGGATAGAATTCTCTAAATAGAATCCAAAGGGAGCAATACAATTATTCCAAGAATTATGTGGAAACTCAATGGCTTATAGTGCATTAATGGAAGTTCCCGAGGTTCGAGGCAATCATGGATACTCGATATGATACCATGTTAAATTCTATGAAGCATAGGATCATCAGCCTGCATGAATTCAAATGGAAGAGAATGCTGCAAAAGAGAGATAAGAATTTAGCATATACTATTCAATTAATCATGTCAAAATTGCACACACATGGGACACAATTGGAATAATATGATTATATTCATGAATCAATAATTAATATGGAATACACTAGGTGTACATATAGGAGGATTCAAATCTACCAACTTAGACTGAATCTAGAGCTAACTCAGTGTGGGAAAATCACCGCCGGAGCTCACTAATGCAACTCCGGATAACTAACTTAGTCTACAATCAGTTAACTGATGAGGGTAGGTGAGAAAATGCGCCCACACTCCCTTCGATCATGCAAACCAACGCTAGGCTAACTGATTGTGATCTAACTTATAGTAACTGGAGCATAATTAAACATGACTACTTACCCACGAAGGTCCACTGAAGGAGACTACTGGTGGCACTCATAGTGGGTTCCTAAATTATAGCGATTGGTCCCTAGGGATCCTAAACTCATGTAATTAGGTGCAGTAAGTGGAAGATGTTCCCTAGGTGTGTCCCCCATACACTAGTGGAGTGATGAAGACCTATTAATCTAGGAAAATAGACAATTAGACTATGTGGTCAAAGGGAGTATTAATAATAATCCCAACACTTCTATCATAATGTGGATTTGTGTACATTGTATTAGGTTGGTTTGTGAGATTATAGTTAAAAAAATTGTGTTGATTTTATTATGAAGCTTACTGTGTGAAAGTGTGTATGAAAAGCAATAAAACATATGGTCGTTATTGTAATAGTAATTTTCCTTTGTAAAAATCGAGTGTTGTTAGATTTAACATCATGATAGTAACGTTTTTATTTATTTATTAGGAGGCATTACAAATTAAAATTTGGTTGGAATTTGGCACGAGACTAAGTTTTGAATGTTCTAATGTACATTATCAAATCATGGCTCCAACGTTTTAGTATTTGAGTTGGAATATTTATAGTGAGGTGTTAGGACATAGTTAAAAGAAAATGGTTTCATTGCCACTTCAATAATTCACAAATAAGTATTACTTAAAATTCATGAAACATACTCTTTTTTAATGTAATGATGATTTTAAAATTCATCAAACATAATATTTGTTAATGTAATGATGGTTTATATTGAGTTATGTTCTATACATTGATATTATACCTGCGTAGATCCAAATCCTAGGCTCTATCAAGCGCCGAGATGGATCAGATGTCTCGAGGTACAAACCTCTTCTTAGGTATCCATTGATTTGATTCAAACCAAAAGACAAATTTTTTTTCTAAGGTCCACAAATAATATTTTTATTATTAATATTTAATATTATTTATGACTAAGATATAATATTTTTTATTATTTTTTATTTTGTTAGGAACGAACATTAAAGCATTTCCCCATACATGGTTTTAAAACCATATGCAAGGCCCTCCTACAACCATGGGTTGTTTAGAAGGCCTTGCACATGGTCTTAAAACCATTTGCAAGGCCCTCCCAAACCATGTACAATAAAACCATGGGTTGTTTAGGAGGCCTTGCACATGGTTTAAAAACCATGTGCAAGGCCCTCCTAAACCATGTACAATAAAACCATGTGTTGTTTAGGAGGCCTTGCACATGGTTTAAAAACCATGTGCAAGGCCCTCCTAAACCATGTACAATAAAACCGTGTGTTGTTTAGAAGGCCTTGCACATGGTTTTAAAACCATGTGCAAGGCCAACATTTTTTTGCAGATAATTCAATTTGTTATTTTTTATTATTTTGTTAGGTAGGAACATTACAACATCTCCCCCATATTGTGTTTTTTTCCTAACCCACATATTTTTTTACGGATAATTAAATTTTTACTTTTTTATTGTTTTGTTAGGTAGGAAGATTACAACATCTCTCCCATATTAGATTGCTTTTGTGGCCGACATTTATTTTGGCCTATAATTAGAAAATTTATTTTTTATTAATAAAAATAACGTTACGTAACGTTACATAACGTTAGAAGATCTCCCCCATACTGAGCTGTAGCGAGCCTATCGACGCAATTATGCTAAAAGTATTTTTTTCTTTTTCCTTAGACTATATCGTTTTTTAGTCTTCACTAATAGACTATTCCATATTGGTTACTTGGAAGTTGGTGGGAAGAATTGGTCGGGTTTGGATGAAGAATCTATGATGAAAACCCACTTGTTACTTGGCGGTTGGTGGGAAGAATTGGACGGGACTGCTTGAGTAAAGATAGCATTAGACTATATCGTTTTTTAGTCTTCACTAATAGACTATTCCATATTCGTTACTTGGAAGTTGGTGGGAAGAATTGGTCGGGTTTGGATGAAGAATCCATGATGAAAACCCACTTGTTACTTGGTGGTTGGTGTGGTTGGTGGGAAGAATTGGACGGGACTGCTCGAGTAAAGATAGCATGACAAAAAATCATCTTACCATAATTTCTCGAATGCTCTTATGAGCGCAGGAGATGTCAAAAGGATATGTGAAATTGATTTTGGATTGATAACTCAATGTTGTTTAACAAAGCATGTGTATAAAGTCAACAAGTAGTATGTGGCTAATGTCTAGTTAAAGATTGGTGTAAAGGTAAGCTTTATAGTATTCAAGTAAAATAAGTGGGGCTTGTTTAGCATGTATGCTAGCTATAGGTTTAATTGCATGCCTTTTATAACAAAATGAAATATATTCACTATTTTGAAGGCCTCGATGGTACAATGAAATTAAATTGTTATTTATATGTCTCTAGATTCTCATTCATTGTATTTTGTTTCTTCTATATTCTCACTCATGTTTTTGTGGTTTAAATGGGTGGTAGAAGCACTGTATTTGTGGATGCTCTCAGTTTCAAAATGCCTTTAGCCAACAATATACCAACCAATGTTTTTGGAGAAGATGTATCTCATCCAGAGAATGGAGAGGACTCCAACCCATTTAAAGTTGTTGTAAAATGTGATATTTTTAGTATTAGTATTTTCTTTTAATTTCCAGGTTAGATTGTGGAACATAAGTGAAAATATATATCCATATGCATGCAATAACGTCTAGATGGTTGTCAATTGATCCTGAACTTAGATTTTTGCTTCTCAATATTGGAGAGAAGTCACAAAGTATGGAGTCTTAGTATGTGCTTAGGCATATGAGCAAGAGTTGATTCAAGATTTATTTAAAACTTGGCAAGATCTTATGAGGGACACTCCATTTGGTGGCATGATAAAGTGTATGTCATTTTTCTTGCATTGCTAACCATGGAAAACCAATTTAGATTCCACAAGCAACAAAAATAGTTACATATATCTATGATAGATAAGACAAGGCTTATACAACTTTTAATAATAATAATAATAATTTTTTTTCACTTGGTTCGCAACCTCTAGAATATTGATCTAGGATCGCTTCATTCACATTAATAATTCTAGGGGCCCACCCAAAGGGGCCTCTCTCTATCGACTCAAGTTTTGGGAGCCTAACCCCGAAGGACCCAAAGAGTTGAATTCATGAGAATTGAACCTCTGACCTCAATATCAAATGGTCTTCGGAATCGGACTCTAACCAACTGAGCTACCCCTCAGGGATAATAATAATAATAAAATAATAATAATCATGATCAACAATTTTTTAGGTCATGTCCTAACAAGAAAACAAACTGATGTATGAGAATTCCTTGTTTTGGGGACTCTCTCCAGGAAACTATTTGACTACTTAGTATAAGAGGTGTGTATAACCTTCCAACCTTTGCATATACTAATTTGTTTGCATCTCTGTAAATATGTATATTGTGTGTGTGTGTGTGTGTATGTGTGTGTATATATATATATTGATGATTATTACCAGCAAACATTTAGGTTAAACATGGAAGAGTAGAAAAGTGACTAAAGTTTGATTGGGCCAGGGAGCTCTTAATTTATTTTCAAAGATAAACATGACAACAGACTTTAAGAATCATATTTTATCAGTATGTGGATAAGTTGTTATCAGTTCAGAATTCTTTTTATTCTTTCAACTAACAATAATCTGCACTATTTTTTTGAATAGAGATTATGTGAGTGACTGGAAGTTTTATTAAGTACTCTTGTATGGCTTGGCTGCAACATGCAAGGTATATGTTTTCTTAGGGCCTTTTTTTTTCTGTTCACTTTTCTAAGTTCTATTGTTCATTCATGCTTCTTGGGTGGTTGTATGTCATATGATTTTCCATGGAAATATTTCCAGGAAAGCCAAATTAACAACCTTCTGTGACTTTTGTAGTGCTTCAAATTTGCCACCTTACCTTATTTGCAAGAAATCACAATATGGAAATATTTACTACTGATAAGAGTGGCAACATTCTTCCAGGTAAAGGAAATAAATTTTTTGCTCCATCTCAATGCTCACATTTTCCCTTGTGGCGCCTAGAAAATATTTCCATCACTGAATTTGATTGTTATGATGTCAGGCACTATGGTGGATTCCAAAGTATGCCATCAAAATGAATGTGAGTTTTTCCTTTGCAGCATGCTGGTATTCCGGTAAAAAATATTCAGAACTAATAAATTACGATATTCCATTGGTATGGAAGTAAATCCATATTGTCAATATTCCCATCAATAAGAATACAAATTGTTAGTTGAGTCAGAATGGTTGAAGCTAACAACTCTTCATATTCATTTATGCAGGATTTAGCGGCTCACAATATTATTGTTGGTAGAAGAAACAAGATTTCCACAATGGAACAGAGAAATGGCCTCTCAATATTTTCAAAATATTCAGAGTGAATATGCATGCTTTGGTGCCTACCATAGTTCTACTAGAATATTTGTTGGCCTAGGTGTGGTTCTAGGCATCCTTCAACTATTTTGAATGTAATGAATTTTCCTATGTAGGCATGTCCATTGGTCGTGACTTGAAAGGGAGAAACAATCATGTTGTTAGTGTCATAGGAGATGGAGCCGTGGTAGTTGGGAAATCCTTAGAAGCCATGAACAATGTTGAACAATGTTGGAACTTTGGATTCCAACATGATAGTTATCTTGAGTGACAACAAACAAGTTTCTTTACCAACAACAAATCTTGATGGGACTATTCCACTAGTGGGTTCCCTTAGTAGTGCATTACGTAAGCTGCAATCAAAAAGACATTTGAGTGAACTACGAAAAGTTTCCAAGGTAAATCACAAATTAAAAAATATTATTATGATATGTTCATGCTAATAAATAGCTATAAATAAAGAATCAAACATGTTGTAGGGTTCATGGTTCTCTAAAAACTGTTGTTTTTTAAGACATGCATGCTGTAAAAATTATTGTTTCTCTAGACCATGTGATTGAAAATTTTAGGTTTCTTTCGAAGCCAATAATCAATAGTAAGACAGGATAAAGTGAATGAAAGGCTAGGCCTTTCAACATGAGAGTAATTTTTGTGATTAAACAACGCAACCAAATATTTTTCTTTGGTTCATTTGAATGTCATGCTCTACTTTGCCTTGACAATACCATTTTCATTAATCAATTGAACTAAACAATTGCACTGTTATTTTATTGGCTGCGATGCTTGATGTGGTTTATCGTAGGGTGTTACCAAAAAATCAGTGCCCCATGCATGAAATGGAAACACAAGTGGATGAATATGGATGAAGTATGATTAGTGATTCCCCTTCTCTTTGAGGAGCTTAGACTCTAGTTGAAGGCAACAATAATGATGATTTGGTCACCATTCTCTAGGACGTCAAAACTACACATAGTTGGGCCTTTGTTGATCCATGTGGTTATACACGATGTAGACCTCTAAAATTTTGCCTTTGACGTAGAACGATTTATGATGTAGACCAATTTATTTAAATGTTCCGCTAAATCAACATGGGTATGCCTTCGATGTTAATGAATTTTACAACTTATTATTTCTTGTGTAATCTTTCTTCTCGTGATAATACAATAAAGTGCTTGTGTTATGGCCCTATACATAATGTGGAATTTACCCTAAATGAACAACTAGTATTCTAAAAAAAATTGTAGGATTTTTTTATTGGAAAGAAAACAATATAGCCAAAATCCCTGTTACTATAAACAAAAGCACGTGGACAATGTTTTTCATCCATCGTAAACAAAAGGAAAGGCCTTCAACGTTCTTTTGTTGTCCCCGATGTTTTTTTTAATTTAAGAAAGTTTGGAATTAGGTTATGTAAATCAATTTTTGTCTATGTAGATTTTTTAAAGCACTTATTGAAATAACAGTAATCTAGAATTTGGTAATGTAAATCAATTTTTGTGGTGATGCATTTTTTTGTCTTTTTAAAACATAATTGGAGAGATACACTATCAACATAAAAGCAAAAATTATTCATTTTTCAATAGTATAACATGAATATAATAAGATAGATCTATATGTTGATAAACATTTAGACAATTACACATGTTATCAATTTGTGGGGATTTATATGTTAATAAACATTCAAACCATGACACATTATTTGTATTGTCTCTGTAAGAATAGTACAAAGATGGTGATAATTGCAACAATAATGCTGGCTTGCCTATTTGTTAAGCATATTTGGTATGTTTTTGTAACGCACATGGACCATGTTTCCCAGTTTTAAAAAGTATATTGGATTCTAATTGTAGATGATATTATAGATTTCTTGTTATTTTCCTTGATATTTCTTTCAAGCTTTTTCTTGAGACAAGATCAATCATTAGGTAGGCCATAAACATCTCTCTTCAATTTATATATTTTATTTATTAATTTTTTGGCCTGTTTATTACGGTGCGAAAGGGCTAAATGTGTAATTGTAATTGTTCCCAAAGATTATTATGTTGTTGAAATGAATGGTTTCACTCATAAATGAGCACAAGAATATCATGTATTTCAATGAATTTAACACTTAAGTATGTACTTCAATATATAAAAAAAACTTGGATTAAATATATTTACCTTTTTTAAATGTGCATATGAAGATTTTTTCAAAACCCTCATATTCTCTATTAACTATTGCTATACTATGTAAATTACATTTCCATTATAACAATATTGATGTATTTTAATTATTTTATAATAAAAATGATTTCTCCATTATTATAATATTAATGTATTTTACCATGGAGATGTAATATTTTGGGAGGTTCATATTTTACTATTGATTATAGCTATCAAATAGTGCAAAAGACGTTTCCATTAGTACAATGTTAATTTATTTCAATTATTGTTATAGCCTAATAAACAAGAACGAACTTCGTGTAATGCCATGACCAATCAATCCAAGACATTTTCAACAATGGCCAAGTAGTAAGCGTTGTATGGTTCCAAGATGTTTTCAACCCTAGCCGAATAATAAACGATGCATGATTCACGAAATAGACTTTTATAACTCATCTAAATGGAAAATACATAGATCATGCAACAACACTCTCGGAGTGATATCCAAGTTAACATAATTACATGTTTTAAACCAAATAATTTATTATACCTGCCTTAGCAGGAATATTGTAATCGAAGTCAAACTCCTTTGAATTTGGGTATTAGTTGCCCTGTTTTGATGCAGCTTTAAAGAATTAAACCTGTTTTGCAAAAGTATGACTTAGGGGTTTGTAAAATATTTTTTTTAATTTTGTTAAAAAGCTATTTTTGTAAACCGCTGATTGGTGGATAGGAGGTGATGTCAACATTGGGATTTGCTATCTGGATTTGAGTTGACATGTGGCAACATGACGTCATAATAATAAAATTAAAAAAATCAAAATTATATCTGTTCACACCACGGCATACTCCACTTGCTATTGTCGGTGGTCCATGCAGTCTGCCGGCTGGTGGACTGCGTAGCGGCAAAGTGCATGCATGAGGCTGGGCCGGCTATGCTAGCGTTCATGGGGTCGGTGTTCTGCCTGCAGCCCCGCGGTGACACACAGACGAGGTAAACTCAATCAATTGCATCTGTATCTGTCTGTGCGAGGTGCTGACTGAAATGCTGATGGGCTGGATGCTGGTTATTCTTAATAAACGGGTAAAACTCCAACGGCTTCTTCCTTCGCGGGGTAACCCGGTACTAGAAATGGCACTGAAACTGCTACGGGTGGGACTGATTCTATATAAATTACTTCCTGAAGCGATCCAACTAGTGATGTTCCAATATCTGCTAGTGATGTTCCATAACTGATCTGCAAACCTGCTAAGAAGCAGCTGCTGATATTTGCCAACGTTATAGAGCTGAGAAACTTTGGAGTCGGGGAGAAAGTAGTTGGAGACATAATCGTAGCTTCCAATGTTGATGTAAAAAAGAGCTTCAGATATGAAATGTTGAGCACTGGAATCCATCATGGAAGCCAACTTCGCCTTTATGTCTGCAAAATATTCGATTTGCCTATCGAAAGGAGTTCTACCAATCTGCATACCAATATTGATATTTTTCAAAAATATGAGACAGTTCTAGCCGGAAGAGCTTAAACATAAGTTCCAGAAGTACTTCTACTTACATATTTGTAGCCAGTGGAGGGAAGAATTCCGGAGCCTCCCGAAGCAAAGTTAACCCCTCCGAGTAAGTTGGTCCCATTAGCTTCGGGATCTAAATATGCAATCGAAGGAGATAGTTTCATGATTTGGGCTGCAACCAAAGTGAAAACTCAGTTATATTTAATGCAGAAGATTGACTACTGTAGAGATGAAAAAAGAAGAAACTTGAAGGTGGAATAAGTGGTGCGTACAGAGGTAATATGGAGCAGTTCTACCATTGCAGAACCTGCCAGTGGGAAAGCCATTGGCAAAGTCGATACCATTGTACCAAATGTCAGCCCTGGAAAGCGTGGTGATGTAGTTGTTGTTGCCTGTGTCCACAAGTGAATCACCGAAGATGAAAATGCAGGAGCTGTCAGAAATAGAAACAAAAACAGCAATGAATGAACAAGCCAGCATCACAACCACAACCACCGTAACAAAACTAGTTGCCATACTTTTGTTCTGAATCTCACTGATCACTTAGATTATGGAAGGGGCTGCAACCCAGCTGCCTGCGAGTAATGCGAACAGAGGCTCAGAGGAAACGTCTGTGTTAATTTGCTTACATCTGATCAAAGCGATGCCACGAAAAGTTGTCTCGGTGACTGTGACTCAGACTCACGTGAGTGTCGATCTTCTAATTACGATAGATTATGATTCATAAAAGTGTAGGATCTAATATAATGTACTCATTATGCGACAAAGGTAGGGGAAGTGCTTCTGCACTCAGCTGGGTCATATGATTAAAATATACTTGAATAAAAATCCACATCTAGTTTTATATAGATCGGCCGTGTAATTAACTAAAATTATTTACTTATTTAAAGATAATAGTAATTCAGTGACGGTAAGTGTGAAAATGTCATTTAACTTCATAATTGGTGATTGTAATTAAAAAGTATTTTTTTATGATTTATGAATAGTAATTGGAGTACAGAGTATACTTTTTATGATAGTAAAAAAACGATATCCTAAACATGTTAATTTTTTTAGTTAAACTTAATCTCCAACATAAAAATTTTGACGAGTCCAACATTGCTTCATGGAAACACCTTTTCAATACCTTCATGTTAACAAGAGACTTTGCTCTAAATTTGTTTGGACAACTCGAAAAACTTAATTATGAAGTACTTTAACACAAAAATTGTGACGAGTAACATTGCTTCATGGAAGCACCTTTTCAATACCTACGTGTTAACAAAAAGCCTATGCTCTAAACTTGAAACATAATGTTTAACAACCTTCACTATGTCAAGAAATTGTATACACCATCAATTATGA
>LPNX010273632.1:7639-19664 GCA_001517045.1 Pseudotsuga menziesii
ATAAGGTGGAGAGAGGTTTTGAGAGATGGGGAGTGAGGGAGGGACACACACACATGCATAGAGATAGAGAGAGAGGGAATTTGTTAGAGAGAGAAGGGGAAAGACACACACACATACACATAGAGATAGAGAGACATGGACATACAAAGTCAGGGAGGGATAGTGAGTAAGGCATATAGGGATAGTGAGTATGGCACATGTGTATCCATAGATGCTAGAAATATTATTTAGGGATCGAGTCTTGTATTTCCTTTCTTGACCATGTTGAGGCCTAAATACCCATATATAATGCTCAAAACCTCTTAAAGGCACATGCATATTTTCTTGGAGACCAAGCATACCTTGAGTAGGTCATATGTGGTGCTTCAAGGAATTGTTCATTAAGATGGGTGCCTCAAATATTCCATTATGGCCTAAGGAATGAACATATTCCCTCAAACATGTCTCCGAGGTCCCATACATGCTGCTCAAAACCACCTAATTCTACTAACATCCATATTCATAGTCCAAATATACGTATGAGATGGCATGTGTGATTTTTTAAGGCATCCTTCCTATCCATGGATGCATAAAAGCTTTAGTTAGGGCCTAAGGTCATAGTTTCCTCCACTGACTATGTCCATGGCCTTGAGATGCATACCTAGTGCTCAATAAATGATGATGGCATGCATATCCCGATTAAGATTCAAATGATTCACTTTCAACGTCATGTGTGGTGGTTGGAGGCATCAATTTTGGCCCTAAATGGTTAACAACGTCCTTTAAGGTGTAAGGAACAAGTGTTCCCCCCCACCTATGTGAAGGGGCCTAATATCTGTACATATTGCTAAAAATGTTCTGGAAATAGTATCCCCATTTCAAGGTAAATGAAACCATGGAAGGATCTATTGAGGTTTTTCAGCACGCCATTCTTGGCTCTAGATGGATAGAAGCATATTCTAGGGGATAAGTCCTAGGTTTCCTCCCTTATTATGTCGAAGGTCCTAAGACATATACATAGTATTAGAAACCCCTAATGGTTCCCATATCCCCATTCAAAACAAAACTATCAACATGAGAGGTCATCTATGGTGATTCAAGGTGTCGTTCATGGACCTTGAGCCCTAAAAGATGGTTTACAACCTAAAATTAAAGCTTTATGTACCAACCATGATTAACACCTTATCCTCCATATCTAATGCTAAAAAAATCCTAATCATGGCCATATCCCAACTTAAAGGTTGAGGATACCCTCAAGAGATCATGTGTGTTTGTTCGAGGTGTTGTTCTTGGCCCTATATGTCTATAGGATTCCTTTAGGGCCTAAGGACTAGGTTTCCTCCGTCAATTATGTCTACGGATATGTTTCTAGTGTTAAGAGAATTCTAATGTACTTCATATTGTCTCTTAGATGCGAAATATCACATGCAAAGGTCCTATGTGTAGGTTCAATGCCTTGTTCATGGACCTAAAACCTTAAAAGCTACCTCTAGGACATAAGTCTTGAGTTTCCTCCCTTAAGCATGGTCAAGGGACTATGACCCATACGTAGTTATTAAAACCTCCTAATGGTTTCCATATTACAACACAAATAAAAATTATTCTATTGGGAGGTTAGGCATGGTTGTTTGAGATGTTGTTCTTGATAATGCTAAAATGTTACTATAAGTCCTAAGTCTTGATGATGCAAACTATTATTTTTATTCATTTCCCTAGCCATGCACTAAAACCTTTTTTTTTTAAACATTAATTATTTAGACAAACATTACCATCACATAAAGCTATGGAATCTAATAAACTCTACTTTTTAAAAACCGCAATCCCTCGAGAGATCTCCTAACTAAGAGGAAAAAAACATCCAAACTACACAAACTGAATTAAATGAAAACCAAACACCTTCACATCATTCAGAAACTTCATATCCTTTTGGTTTTTACAATGCTTGGTTGACAAAAGAAACACTAAAAATAATAATTTTTTCACTACATCACAAGTATTGTTAGTTTTAATTTTCAATCACAAAATAGAACCAGGACAAATAAATACAAGTGTGAAGTTCCCTCCCATGCTCTAGTTGAAAACTCGCAATGGTGTAAACAAGATGATGACATTTTCGAATTACTGTACTGTCATGCAAGAGTCAAGACTATCCCTCACATTTTCTTGTATTTGTTTAATTTTTTTATGGAACAATAATATGAATTTTTTTTATTATTTTTAATTTGTAAATCATTGGAAAATAAAACGTCGAAGTTGTATTTGGAATTTGAACAGATGCAAGGCTGAACGGGTATTTGGACTTTAAACAGATGTAAGGCCAAAAGGCAAAGAGTATAAATAAAAACCTGGAGGTCATGAATAAACTGAAGGATTTCCATAGCAGTGGCTTCTGACTAAATTTCATAACAATATTTCACAAGGATCTTGCGTTGGCTTTACACAATTGGGATACAAGAATCGGCCAACTTGAACAAACGATTAATGGCGTTGAGCGAATTTTAGAATTGTTTTTGTGTTTCAAAAACTTTAAGAGACACAATTTTAGATTAATGATAAGCTAAAAAAAATCTATGAAAGTGTTTTAATTATAAATATTTTTAAATTATGATGTAATGTGGGTGTATATAAGACATTATGAGGAAAAAATATTCTCATAATTTAATCAAGCATCTTAGTGTGACAAAGATGACAAAGGTGAGGGCACGAAGTTGAGGGACCTTTTAGAGGAAATGGTGGAGTGAAGTCAATCACTCTTGATCCATAAAAAATAAAATATCCCAAGCAACCCCGAACCTGCCAAGCCTAATCCCAAGGCTGCCAACAAGTATGACAAGTAGGTTAGTAGAGAAATTCGTGCCTCCGTTTTATTGAATCAAATCACGCCTCCGTTTTAGTGAAAAAAATCGTGCCCCTGTTTTGTAAAACCTGTTTTTTTTGTTTAAAACGGGTCGAGGCTGTCATTTTCGCCACATTTCAGTGCTGTTGGAGTTGGACGTAGCAGAAATTGAGTGGGAGAAAGTGATTTAGGTGTGCCAAAGTCATCCACCTCCACCTTTGGATCAACCTCCTCTTTGTGAGGTATTTTTCTCATTTCTTCTCATTATTTTTTTCCTAAATTCATTAATTAGTTTGCCCTAATTTGAAAAATTAAACCAAAATAAATTAATTTATGGCTAATGGAAACCAAAACCCCAATTTAATCATAAAAATCAAATAATTTTGATTATTTACCAAAATTTATACCCAAAATTCACATGCCCAATGGAAACCAAAGCCCCAATTAACTCATAAAAGACAAATCAAGTTCACTATTTCCATATGCATATTCACAAGCGTCCTTCTAAATCCATACCAAAATTCACAAATATGCAAAGTTTGTCAAGCACATTGCAAGTATGCGTAAGTAATTTACATGCCCAATGTAAACCAAAACCCCAATTAACTCATAAAAAACAAACAAACTTCACTATTCGCAAGCATCAGTGTGAATCCAAACCAAAATGAACAAATATGCAAAGTTTGTCAATTATATTGCAAGCTTGCATACAACTGAAAAAAACAAGTAGAATTCATATATTCCTTAAAATACATAAACAAACATGCTAAATCCCTTGCCTCTATCTGAAATATCAAAGTTGGTCATCCAAGAACATCAACAAACACCTTATAGTTTTGATGAAACTTCCTAGTCCAAGTGTTAAAATAAGGTATAGAAGCTTTTCATGCTTTTAACAAATATTTCCTCTTGACTGAAGGGTAATTTTTGGTTAAGGTCAAGACAACGAAGTTTAACAATAGGCTCTACGAACATGAAGATACATAGGTAGGTTGATGTGTTTGATTAAACATGCCAATCACATACTATCATACATGATATAGTCTAGTGGAAACCTTGCAACCATGAAATACACTATACGCAATTGTGCATTTAAAGTATCTCATGGGTATATAGAAAGAGGCCATAGAACTAAAATAACATTAAGTGGAATCCATACATGGCCCAAATTACATATAAACAAAGATCTGCTAAATAGACTTTGGAATCCCAAAAACATCACGCTACAACAAATAATTACATATCTAACAAAATCGTTGCATGTACTAGGATTTTATTCATCAATAGCACATTATGCCACCTATTCTAGGGTCTAGTCATTGCCTCTACCCACAATCTAAGAGCTGGTCCTGCAAGGGCATTAGTCAACACCTCACAATTTTGATGAAACTTCATAATCCAAGCCTTAAAATAAGCTAGAGGAGTTTCGCAATCAACATATGCACATAAGACATTTTATTTACACATGCATATGGAAATTGGAATTAATACTTGAATTTATGACATAAATTTAAAATGAAAAACTGTTAAATGTTTATTCTTTATTGTAAAATTCAAGATCAATTTTTAAATTTACACAATAGATTGAGTTTTTGTTGTTATTTTTTGTACATTAGTTATACAGTTTTCAGTGCTTAGAGATGTCATTATATCATGCGTTTATATTTCTAATGATATTTTATTTGTATTTATGATTTAGTGGCTACTATGGATAACAATGCTAAGATATCGAGGGTTATTGGCCATCTGAGAGAGATTGTTTCTGCTTGGAGGTGGAGATGAGCTCCATCGCTCCTTGTCAGATTCATTGTTGACTATTGTTTATATGATTGCAAGATCAAATTATGCGTTGTATAACATCTCATCGTACAGGGAGAGGAAAAGACAACAATACGTTGATGGGTTGAGCTACAACAAGGTAAAGAAGCTGAAAATAACAAAAGAACACATCTATACATTGTTTAGACTTCAGTGAGATGAATGACATTCCGGAGATCACCAGGACACATATTTCTATTGAGTGGTGCACCTTTCCACCCATTATAGACCATTGGATGGATAGGTGGTACATGGTATTTGACATTCTCCTGCACAACAATAGGGAAGTACCGTTGTAATTCCTCCAAAATTTGTATGTCGAGTTTGTGATGGGGAAACATGTCAACTATTTTGACATGTTGGGCTTCTAGGGAGTTAGTAGGGGGATATCCCAACACCGACCCAATGCTAGGCATAGAGATGCCAATCCACATATACTTGCACATCGTTCCCAGCTACTGAGGGTAGACATCCCTCCTGCACATGACATGGTTTCCCATAAACATGAGGCATTTTTTACTTTAGATAACATGGTTTCTCGACACATGACCAGTATTGACCAGACAACGCCCTCTTCCTCTATTGGAGTACAACCACCAGCTTCTGGTGGTATAGGAACACCTACAGATGGGGATAGAACGACATCCCATATGCCCCAAAGCGAGCCACATGTCTGCACATAGTGTGGTCAACCCTATTTTGGTCCTGGACTAAGATATGGTACCTCTATGATGACTGGTGGTGAGGTAAGGACATTGTTAAAACTCTATTATTGTTCAATTTTTAATTTTTCCATACTGTATGTAACATATTAAAATATTTTTAATATATGCAATATTTACTCTTGTAGAAGATTGATGCCTTTCAGGGGGGTGGTACTACAGCTGGTGTGGTTGTACCAGAGGCCCAAAAAACCACCATTGAAGTAATATTTAAACATTTTTCATTTTGTTAATACATATCATTTTGTAAAATGCATGTGTTAGTCTTGATTAATTTGTTAAATTGTCTAATGTAAATACATGGTTAATTACTGAATCCTGTTCAAATTATTTAAATTTCGTATTGTACACTTCTTTATAGATTGCAAATATTTATAATTTTTAAACTTGCAGATGCTATTAGCATTTGAAGAGGGGCAACAAATTGATGGAAGGGGGAAATATGTCCCAGGAAGGGGTGAGTATATTAGAACATGTTATTTTTTCAGTGCATATTGATTTTTCAGTACATATTTTTTACATAATTGATTGGTACATGTTGATAATTCTTGAGATAATTGACGTATTTTTTTTATTCGCAGAGAAGCGTTGGAGAGAGACTCTCTGGAAGGAGGAGGACGTTAGAAGCATCTACACCCTTGATGGATGCAATGAGTCTTTGTTTTATGTACAATTGAGTCATATTTTAAATTTTCAAACTTTGTTATTGTTGGACAGTACTAGTTCTTCAGATGGCTTACAACAGTGAGCCTTTCGCCTAATGAGTCTCTTGCTTAGCCAGACTCTTCAGTGGAGAGATAAATTCCGCGGAATCTGATGAGATCAGGACAACAGAATCTCATAAACTTTCTTTGTTCATTTTATCAGCCATCCAAATCACTGTGAACGTTCTCTGTTCACTTTATCAGCCGAGCAAATTGTTGGCAGCATCATCATCTTCTCACTCACTCCCTCTCCACAATCCAAACACAGACCTCAGAAACAAAGAAAAATAAAACATAAAACAAAAAATTATCAAAATAAAATTCAAACAATTAAACTGATAAAATAAACAAGACAGATTAACAGGTAAACACAAGCATGGCCATGCTTTTCGAAAAAAAGAAAAGAAAAAAATGACAACTCAAATAACTCCCAAAACTAAGTCGGCTAAGCTCAGGAAAATCCTCGCCTCTACTCTCGGCCGTCCTGGATTTTATTTTCTCTATCTCTTTATCTTGTAAACTTCGCTTTATTTTCTCTATTTGCACTTATATTTATTTTCTTCAAGCCAAAAGACCTCTTATCCTCTTTTCCAGAGCTGCTCTCATCTCTTCTCCAGAGTTATCTCGGCTTTCAGCCCTTTTAGAGAGCTCTTATTCAGATCTCGTCTCTTCTAGAGAGCTCACCAGTATTTATACAGAGCTATCTTAGCTCTCGGCTCTTCTAGAGAGCACTCCAGTAAGCTCTTATCCAGTCTTTATACAGAGCTATCTCGGCTCTTCTAGAGAGCTCTCTAGTAAGCCCTTATCCAGATCTCGGCTCTGTTAGAGAGTTTTCCAGTTTTCATCGAGAGCTATCTCTACTCCCTGCTCTTCGAGAGAGCTCTCTAGTCTACTATTATCCAGATCTCCGCTCTCAGATCTTCTAGAGAGCTATCTCGGCTCTTCTTGGTAGCATCACTGGTTGGTTCTCCCCGCTCTCTGCACTAGCAAAATACACACATCAAGAAATCCCAATTACACCAATTCTAAAACCAATTCACATTGTCCAATCCTAAATATAAAATTTAAGATCCGTTTATTGGAGTTCAAATCCACTTACAGGCTATCACACAACCACAACCGTAAGCACACATTTCCAATGTAGATGATGTGTTTTTGAAATCTCATAGGCTGGCATCGTACAGAACCTTTAATGTGCATCTTGATCTGAGTTAGGGTAGGGTTAAGGTTAGGGATGCCGTTAGGTTATAGTATTAAGAATTATATTTCCGTAGGGAGAGTCATCTTTACATGACCAAACCAAATAAAAGATTGGCATAAGTTAATTGCCACGTAAATATACCCTACATTACTTGAATTATTTTATTTTCCCATTAAGTTATAATTTAAAAATTAAATTTTAAATTCAAAATGAAACAAAGGCTACCTCTGCCACTTATAACTAAATTACAAAATACAAAATACAAAATAAACTTTAATTAAAATCATTTTTATAGTTTATTCTCTATATTATATAGTTTGGGGAGGAGGCCTTGCAAACCAGCTAAGGTATTCTTCGGATAAACCATTAAAGGAGTTGGATTTCAAAAATTCTGGCTCTGCCTATGTAGGACCAATGATAATGTACTTCTGCTATCGATTGATGGATGCTATGGTTCATACCCTTTGCTATTGGACCATTGGAGCTTTGGAAGATGATTCACAGACTCTGAGTAGATACAGTGGTTTCTACAAAGGTGTGCAGAGCGTAGGAGCAGCTGTGGCTTGGAAGATTGATTCTCAAAAGGTTTCATTGCTGGCACAGGTGCTCATCAATTGGGGCCTGACTACTATATCTTACCCTCTGGTTTTTACTGTTATTGCCTTCTCAGTAAAGGATGAGAAGTCCATTCCTATAATTGATTAAGATAATGGCTCGAATCAAAGTGTGAACCCTAATTTTATTGCCACCGAGATGAGCTCAACCAAATCTCATGAGGATAATGCAGATAGATCTGTAAGTGCCAGTCCAATTGGATACCTTTGAACTAATTCTCCTAGTAGGTGGCATTTCTTTCATTAATTATGTATTACATTGATTGTCACTAAAACTTAGACAAATGTTTGCTGTCCAGAATTATACTGATTCTTGTTCTTGAAGCCTATAAATGGCTTGATTCCAGTGTATGAATTTATCGTTCAAAAGGTTAATATATACTTATTAAAACTTAATTTTTGTTACAGAAATATTGTACCATGCTCCAATATTCTCATTTCTCCGACACAAGGATCAAGAGCTAGTGAAGACCCTCACGTTTGGAAAATTTCAAAAAACTCAGAAGAAACTATGGAATATAATGAGAAACATATAGGGTCCAATTTAAAATTTGAGTTCTCCATTAGAAATATCAGAGGTGAAGAACCAGTGAAGAACATACCTCTTTCAATCTATGTCCACTCTTCATGGTTTGGCTTCTTAGGACCTTGACACATTTTTGTTTGAATTTGATGTCTTATGTCGTAGTTGTGAATTTTTTTCTGATGCACAGAAGTTGAATTTGCTTCTTGCCACATTGAAGAATGCAAGAAAC
This sequence comes from Pseudotsuga menziesii, assembly GCA_001517045.1. NCBI lineage: Eukaryota > Viridiplantae > Streptophyta > Pinopsida > Pinales > Pinaceae > Pseudotsuga > Pseudotsuga menziesii. The sequence goes on from LPNX010273632.1 coordinate 16,269, forward strand.
AACACTAAGATGGCTCATGGGACTTGGAGGTCAAACCATTCATACATGGAAAGAAATTAAACAAGAAAACAGCTTCATGTTTGAATTTGTTGGCTTATGTTGTAGTTATGATTTTTTTTTGATGCACAGAAGTTGAATTTGCTTCTTGTCACATTGAAGAATGCAAGCAACAACACTCAGATGGATCATGGGACTTGGAGGTCAAACCATTCATACATGGAAAGAAATTAAACAATAAAATAGGCTCATGATCAAATTAGACAGAATTTTGTTGTCCAGAATTATAATGATTCTTGTTCTTGAAGCCAATAAATGGCTTGATTCCAGTGTATGAGTTTCCTGTTCAAAAGGTTAATATATACTTATTAAAACTTAATTTCTGTTACATAAATCTTGTAGCATACTCCAATATTCTCATTTCTCCCACACAAGGATCAAGAGCTAGTGAAGACCCTCACGTTTGGAAAATTTCAAAAAACTCAGAATAAACTATGGAATATAATGAGAAACATATAGGGTCCAATTTAAAATTTGAGTTCTCCATTAGAAATATCAGAGGTGAAGAACCAGTGAAGAACATACCTCTTTCAATCTATGTCCACTCTTCATGGTTTGGTTTCTTAGGACCTTGACACATTTTTGTTTGAATTTGATGTCTTATGTCGTACTTGTGAATTTTTTTTTGATGCACAGAAGTTGAATTTGCTTCTTGCCACATTGAAGAATGCAAGAAACAACACTGAGATGGATCATGGGACTTGGAGGTCAAACCATTCAACACTGATATGGCTCATGGGACTTGGAGGTCAAACCATTCATACATGGAAAGAAATTACACAAGAAAACAGGTTCATGTTTGAATTTGATGGCTTATGTCGTAGTTATGATTTTTTTCTGATGCACAGAAGTTGAATTTGCTTCTTGCCACATTGAAGAATGAAAGCAACAACACTGAGATGGCTCATGGGACTTGGAGGTCAAACCATTCATACATGGAAAGAAATTAAACAAGAAAATAGGCTCATGGTCAAATTAGACAGAATTTTGTTGTCTAGAATTATAATGATTCTTGTTCATGAAGCCTATAAATGGCTTGATTCCAGTGTATGAGTTTCCCGTTCAAAAGGTTAATATATACTTATTAAAACTTAATTTCTGTTACAGAAATATTGTATCATACTCCAATATTCTCATTTCTCCCACACAAGGATCAAGAGTTAGTGAAGACCCTCACGTTTGGAAAATTTCAAAAAACTCAGAAGAAACTATGGAATATAATGAGAATTATATAGGGTCCAATTTAAAATTTGAGTTCTCCATTAGAAATATCAGAGGTGAAGAACCAGTGAAGAACATACCTCTTTCAATCTATGGCCACTCTCCATGGTTTGGCTTCTTAGGGCCTTGACACATTTTTGTTTGAATTTGATGTCTTATGTCGTAGTTATGGATTTTTTCTGATGCACACAAGTTGAATTTGCTTCTTGCCACATTGAAGAATGGAAGAAACAACACTGAGATGGATCATGCGACTTGGAGGTCAAACATTCATACATGGAAATAAATTAAACAAGATTGTCAAGAAGCAATGATTGTCTAAATAATTTCAACATTAGAATATTGATTCATTGCTGGAAGAGAATGAAATGACTATAGGAAACAAGATTTGGTACTACTGAAATCAAAGAGACATAACTACAGGAACTCAAAGTTTTTCTAATCGCATAGTGTGGACAAGACTCACTCTAAATACCAAAATATGCTACTCAATGCTACCTTTGCAATATCTGTCCGACTAACACTAGGATTATAACCAAGGCCTAGACCATGCCAAGAACCAATATAGTTTGTATGTGGACCTGTTAGTTTCAATGTGGTCCAAGATCGCTCAAACACCATTCCCATAATCCACAAACTCAGCACTTTGACCAAACTTTGAATAGAGGCTAGCACTTGAGCGGTGACACTTGGAGATGATCCAATGGATGAGATCCATGTCGATCCATGGGCACACAAAACCATCATTAATTTAATAGATGCTTGTCTATGTCTCCTTGTCGATCCATGTCTCCTTTGTTGTATTGGTAAATGGATCTTCCTCCTTCTTTAAATCTTCCAAAGGGCTAAGGCAAGGATTCCCACTCCGCCCCTTCCTTTTCCAATTAGTGGCAGGAGGTCTAAGTAGGTACATTGCACAACTTAAAAGAGAAGGGAGATTCATAGGTGCTCAGCTAGTAATCTCTGGATCACACATCTACTATTTGTAGATGATGTAATCCTCTTTGGAGATGGAACAATAAGGGAAGCAAAAGTAATCCAGCAGGCACTAAAACTCTTCTGTGATGTCACAGGGATGGTGTTCAATATCCAAAGCTCTGCTATTTAACTTTAGTAATGTCCCACCTATGCTTAAACAGGATACCAAAGCACTTACGGCCTACAACATACAAAGGATGGGAACTGGAGTTAAGTACCTGGGATTTGATCTGAAGCCTAACTCTTATGGAACAAATATTGGTGAAAAGGGAGAAGAGGATTAAAGTCTGGTGTAATCGATAGCTTTCTATAGAGGTAGGTTGACAATTGTCAAAACAATATTGGAGGTAATATTACTCTACTAGCTATCTCTAGCTCTCATTCCAAGATCCATCTTGACAAAAATTAGAAGATTATGTTTCCAACATTCCACTTTCTATGGAAAGGGAAGAAGGACAAAGGAATGGCTCTAGTTACTTGGGAAAGGTTATCAAGGCCTAAGGCAGGGAGTGGATGGGGCTTAAAGAATCCCTTCCTGTGTGGTAAAGCATTGGCTGCCAAAAGTTAATGGAGGATGATCTCCATGAAAGAACTCTGGCAACATGTTACGAAAAAGAAATACATAAGACCTCAATACATAGAAGGATGGGTTCTCATCTTTTTCAAAAAGTGTTAGATAATGGATCCATCTTTCGAAAAGCCATGGTAGTGGCACTCCTGTGGAAGTTATTTAGGATGGTAGATTGGGAATGGAAGGAGAATCAGTATAGGATTGGATCCTTTGGTTGGGGCTAAGGATGATTATAAACTATCTCATCAATTGAGGAGATACATTAGAGGAATTTTGGGGTCTAAAATGGGGCTCCTAAGGAAAATAATAAAATAATAGTTAAAATAATAAAATAATATTGATTAATTTTGGAGGAAGAAAGAAAAAAACTACTTTTTGCGTTCGTATTTTCGACATATCTCCCTGTGTTTTTACTCAAATTTCGATTCAAAGAGCTCGTTGGATGTGAAATTTGATTCCGCATCCAACGAGTACCCACACTGCATACTTTTGACGGACCCCGCTACCCCAAAAACAAGAAATACCTGAAAACACGTGATGATGATGTCATCATCACGTGTTTTCAGGTA
>LPNX010273632.1:19735-109595 GCA_001517045.1 Pseudotsuga menziesii
CTCAAATACAAATCTCTACCTTAGCTGATACATATGATCAACAGAGTGACTTGATGTGGACTTCAGGATGGAAGACAGTGCAATCTCTAGGACTAGAAGACATGCATATGGAGGAATGGAACCTATGTAGGAAAGGACTCATCAAGGCATCTCCTAACTTCAGGGAAGAGTAAGACGAGTTAGTTATGGACAGCAAATCCTTCAGGTGGATTCTATTCGGCAAAGATGTGTTACTCTGTTGCATTTCCTACAGATCAAGAAGACAACAGTGGTGGAAATAAATATGGAAAAATAATTCCCCCATGAAAATCAGGGTCTTCCTAGGATTGGGAATAAATTACTTACATGGGACAACTTTCAGTCCAAAACTTGGCAAGGTCGAGGCATGTTCTTTCTTTGTAAGGAAGAATGAGATAATCAAGTATCTCTTTTTGGAATGTCCCTATTCAAGACAAGTATGGAATGAAGTTAATGACCTTACCAGAGGAAAAGGAGTTTGGAAAAGGAACTCAGTAAAGGAAGCCCTGAGAGTTTCGAGAGAGGACAAAGAAGTAAATGAATATGCAGCTCTCCCAACAAATACTTTATGGTCTATCTGGGGGGCCAAAAACTTGGCCATTTTTGAAGATCAGTAGATTCTCCTATTCAAAGTTTCCATAGGATTAGATACACATATGTAGGGCTTCCAAAAGTGTCAATAAAAAGGAAAATCAGACAAGTTAAGAAGTTAGAGATTGATAAATCAGTCCCATGGGGATTCTTTGATGGAGTGTTTAAGGGCCACCCTAGAAATAGTGGGGTGGGAGGTAAGTCCTTTAAATTTTACACTGCAGTTGTTGTATAGCCTTCTTATGTAGACTAGGGAAGGGCTCCAACAACCAAGCGGAGGTAACGGCCCTCATCATTCTGATGAAAGCAACAAAAGAAAGATATGTAGAAAGAGTGCAAGGGTTTGGAGAATCCAAGCTGATAGTGGAATGAATGAAAGAATACTATACGAACTAGAAGTTGACTCTTACCAATGTAGTGAAGAGATCCAATGACCTCAAAGAAATTTCTTCTAACATTTCTGTCATATTTCAGGAAACACAATGCTGTAGCCAACAGTTTCGCAAAGAAGGCAGTGGAATCCAGATATGAACCGCTAGAGATGACAGAGACTGGAGGGGAAGAAGTTACAATTTTCCTCCAAAGAAGATTCTATCTTAGAACTTCATATAATAACCCACGTTGAGGGATGCATGTCTGAATACCAAAGCTTGATATGTACACCACTTTTGGCTTCTCCTTAATGAGCTCTAAATGTAGCTTTTAAAAATTTAAACTGATCGATAAATGCACAAGTTTTCTAGAATTTTGATGGAGTTTGCCGGGAGATTTTGAGCCTTCTTTTGGAATATGTATGCCTACCACTTGGATAGTACAGAATGTATCCCTACCTATTTCTAACTATGAAATAAAATTAACACGAATTTTCCCTTCAGTTAAAAGAATTAAGAAAAAAGATTCAAAGGCAACAGTTTATCAAATGTAGATATATAAAATTCACTAGTTCCACATGCCATATATGTTATGAGTTTTCCATTGGATTCTCAGCATTGTCTATTACATGGAGGAAATATTTCTCCAAGGAAAATCCAAGCTAGCATGGGAACACATTGCACAATAATTTCATAGTTTTGCTAACAAACCAAGTGAATTCAAAAAATTCTTGGGACGAATAAATTAAGCATTTACCTGTTGAAGAGCCATATGTTGTTCAATTTATAATATTACTTTCTCCAGACATGTTTCCATGGAAATTTATACTTCATAAGTATTACAGGATTGAAAAAATAAACTATACACTTAGAAAATGAACCAAAGAAAATAGCAAATGTGAGGTACTTACAAGGTTCCATATTTGAAAAGCATTGAGATGATCCATAGAATTTCCCATATACCATTTGCATGGTAGGATGTTACATAAACATTTACATTCACTATGAAATACCAAGTTGAACCCTATACAACATTGAAAGAAAGTGAGATACGACAGTTTACAAGTGAAACAACTTGTTCAATTCATGAACCCTGCAAACACTTTTTCGTGTACTTTGTTTTTCGCAATCATTTGGTTTGTGTTGGTAAGTTCATGAACTTAACGCTTCCAATCCTTATAGATTTTAGAAAGAAAATAAACTAGTATAAATCGAAGTGTTAAGGATCACAAATATAAAATACAACGAAAAGTGTCACAATGAACGGTAGTTCTGTTTCAGACTTGTATAAGTCTACACTAGAAATCCTATCCCATCAAGGCTTCATAAGAAAATACAAGTATTAATCTTCCATTCAATTCACTTAAAGAACACGGTGCATTTTCTGTTCTCTGAATGGTTAACCAGGTACAGCCGATGAGTTGTGTTTCCATTGCCTATATTACACCCCAGAACAGGGGTTTTCATACTTTATAGTGACTGTTTTCTATCATATGAACCAAAAATATTCAGTATTTGATATCAATGCTTTGTGCTTTGCGTTTCGTGAATCAACCAACCACTTATTTTACTTTTATAAAGAAGATTATTTCTCACTGTCGATGGGTCAATGTTTACAACAACCAACTGTAAAAATATTAAGGACATTATAGAGTTAGGGTAGATGGATTATAACTTCTTTCATTATAGCCACCATAACCAAGAAATAATTTGAACTTGGTGTCCAAACTCACCGTCCTAGAATAATCCAATTGCCAACAGTGGCATACTTCATAACATAGTAAGAGTAAGGTAAACTGAATTTAAGCCAAGCAGATAACGTTCATGCAAAGAAAAAAGTGACTCTTTACTTGGATCTTCAACTTTTCATTCAAGCGAAGCCATTTTTCATCATAGATTAAACACAGTATAGCTTACCTCCAAGAATTCTATGCAGTGGCTCTCCAACGTGCCTCCTCCAACACTGCTATGCACCAGAGAAACCCACCACAAACCCACGACCAGAAAATGGTGAATAAACGCCCTCGTTTTCCAAAAAGCACCGCTACCATAGCTACGATTTGAAAAAATGCTCTGTTATCCAGCTAGAAAACACGATGGAGAAAACGTGAAGAAAACCCATAGAAAAACTAAGGAGCAACACGCCCTTGTTATCCAGAAAACCAAGAAAAATGATGGAAAACCCACAGAAAAAAAAGGACCAACATGCCCTTGTTATCCAGAAAACCCAGCAAAACGATGGAGAAAACCACTTGAAAAATCTATGCAGCATATGCAGGTGCACTCAGAACACAAGCAGCCGTAGCTCGCAGGCACCTCGCAGGCTTGGAGCACTAGTGAACGACGCGGGCAGGAATGTTGAATAAAATATCCCCAGCATATTGGATATTTAAATAGTAAAAAAAAAACCTTTTTTACCCCTAATATACCCTCAATATATTGACTGGTCCCTAGGTGACACCCCCGTGGTTTAGATTAGAAGAGAAAAACCACGCCTTTAACTGTCTCACATTAAATTCAAACTTATTAGGTTTACATGGAAGGATTATTAGTTAATGTTTCTTTCATGTGATAGATATTGAACTCTTTATTAGTATTGCGTCTATCTATGAGAAGGAGAACGGACTCTAAATCCAATCTGATTTCCTTGCTGTTAATATTTACCTTCATTGCGTACCTTGTGTTAGATGAATGTTTTCTTTTGTTGAGTAGAGGACCAGTTGATTGATTCTATTTGTAAATAATATGTGGTTGAAGGGAGTTGAAGATCTCTTTCTCAAAAAGAATTAATCCATGCGTAATTGAATTTCCATACATGACTAGATATTAGATGATAAAAGAACCTTTATGTATATTTTTTACTATGTTGGTTAAGCGAGAGTGGAGAAGATGAGCACCGTTTTTTCTCTGTTTTTATAACCGTCATAATTATACCTTTGCTTTACCCTTGTGTGTTAAGTTTGGATAGAAACCAAACTGGGAACATTGTGGGAACCAATGCGTTTTTTTTGGAAAAAGGGGAATGGTTTCTCCCGAGAATTGTTGTCTAAGAATCTAATTTTAATTTGTAATAATAAACACTCTAATGGATTTCTAAAATCTCATCTTATTCTAAGGTACTAAGTTCACCATTTAGGAATCGAGTCGATGAAAGTTCAACTCAATACTTGAAAACGAAAAAACAAATAACCATGTTTGTTCATTGAATTTGTAATCTAATCCTACTTAGTTAACACTTTATACTTTATAGTTTAAAGGCTGAGTTATAAGTGCTTAGTGAGAACGGAAAATTTGATATTCAAACATTTAATTTTAACATTTAAATAATAGTCCTTATGTTTTCAAATGAGGTTAGGGTTTTCTCATTGGGAACTAAAGGTTATCTTAAATATTAGATCTTGGAGAGTTGAGGGTTCTAATATAATAGTTAAAAGTCAAGTCATACAATTGTCTTTGAGAAAACAAGTCCTATGTTAGTGTTTTGAAAGTTAAGTTTATATATTGGGATTGAGTCTTTTGGTGAAGTAGTCGAGTTTTACGTAAGTTAATGTTAGTAGTTATGAAACTACCACTCAAACTTGAATGAGTTTATTTTATTATCCATTTACAATATTTATTGAATAATAAAGTGAGAAGAATTGATCTATATTAAGTGGTGTTTGTCTTGATTTAAAGAAAAGACTCTGCAAAAGGAATGCATTTATATGTTTTAATTAAGTGAATGGCGAGTGGTAAATTCATATTTATAGTCTTGAATAATCTTCATTTGGATAGTTAAAGTTAGGAGTATGTGAGTTATTTAGACGGTAATGTGCATATTTTAAATGGATGCTTTACAAAAAGATGAAAAATAATTTGTAACTGGTATTTGTGAATGTGACTTACTGGAAAAAGAAAATAGACTATAGTTAATGCGTTGTTGATTTGTAACCTCTTATATGGAATAAGATAATAAAAACATTAAGAACTTTTTGTGGATTTAGCCCAAGGTTTGGGTGAACCACGTATATGGTGTTCTTCTATTATTTTGAGCCTTATTTTTGTATCTTGACACACGTAATGCTCCTCAAAGTTGTATTGCTTAAAGAATGTCATTTTCTTATTTGTACATAATGAATGGTTATGGACCATGTTATCTAATTATAAATACTAAGACTAAACACAAAAGAAGTATATGAATGGTGATGATACGTGAGATACTAAAGAAATAGTATTATGAGTGATGGACAATAAATGATGTACTTTTTGTACTAAAGAATGTTTAATAAGTCCATGAAATATTCTCTGACATGAAATATACATTTAAGTTATTATGCATGGAAACTTATCTAGGAAATTTTATCTTACACCCCTATGCTAAATTATTTGTTTTTTTTTTAAGGGAAAAGAGTATTATCCTATAAAAAGAATATCAATGTGATGTTGAATTAATGTGGAATTTTATTATAGCTTCTCATGTATAGATGAGGAAGCAAGGACAAAGGTTTTAAGGTTATTATTTAAGACTAGAATTATAGTTCGTGAACATACCAAGATGATGATGATTATATGAACTAAGAGGAAAGTTCTAGAAAGTTCTACATATCGGTTACACTCAATTGGAAGTTGTATAAACATAAATAATTGTTTTACGAAGAGATAATTTAGTTAGAGTTTTGTGATAGAATTTAGTTAATATGTATTAGTATATTAAAGTATGAATCCTTATTTGTATGTGAATATGTTGATGTATTTGTAACTTTGGAATGTATTCACCTATGTATCTTATGTCTTGTACCCCGATATTTATTCCGGGATGTGTCTGTAACGTAATTGAGTCATGATGTCATGCCCCGATGTTTCGATCGGGAGGATCTATAATGTAAACAAGTAATGTCAAGTCATTGTGGGTAACCCTCCTATTGTATAAGGGTTAAAGTCCCCGCAGTTCCAGGGCACTAGGGTTATTAGACTCACCTAGTGAAGTCGGCCCTAGTAGGGTTTTAGTCATGTCGGGAATTAGTATAAATAGAGAGGTGACCTCTCTATTTATCACACACTCACTCACACTCAGTTGTAGCATATAGCTGAGGAAGAAGAAGACACTGGGGCTAGGAAGAAAGAGGTTACTGCTGTCGGGAGAATATCTTACTGTTTTGGGATTTTCCATTTTGGTGTTGATTCTATCTCTGAGGAAGTTGCGGGGTTTTCTCCATTTATGGTTTCCTCGAGGAAAAACACTGTGTTCATTGTCTCTTGTGTTTGATTTTCGTGCTTGTTATTCTATCAGTTAAAAGATCCTAATAATGCTAGCTTAATGTTAAAAATCTAACATGGTATCAGAGCTAACCTGAGAAGAAGACACTGTACAACTGCGGGAACTAGGGATTCCTACTTTGTGGATCTTCCTTCATATATTTTCAGCAAAAGAAGGGTGGAATAACTCTCCTCCCTCGGGCGCATCTTTCTATTGAAGTAGAATCCAATTCTGCTGTTTTTCAGTTTTAGACCTCACATTACTGCCGAAAATTAGGGCTTTTCACAGAAGTGGAATTTTTAGTGAGCCTAGGCTGGGATTGATCTCCTCCCCAAAATCGAAGTTAGGGATCAAATTCAAAGCATTTGGTTGGACATCACTCCGAAAAAGAAAAACCCTAATTTACTCCTGAACCAGTACTGCAGGATTTTAGCTCCAAATCCAGATTCGACATCTTGACTTGGTAAGATCTAAATCTTTTGTATTTCCATTTGAGGTTCTCAGTTAATATGTCTCATCATACCAAGCTTGATGAAAATATTGAGGGAGCTGATAACTTCCAAGCCTGGAAGTATAGGATCTCCCTGGTTTTGGAAGAGAATGAGTTCGACTCCTACATCAATGAGGAGGTTCCAGTTCCAGAGGGAGATGAGGCTAAGGCATTACATAAGAAGAAGTTGGTTATTGCAAAGAGAATCATTGTTGATTCTATCAGGTATCATCTCTTACCATAGGTGTCCTCCCTCAAGACACCTAAAGCTATGGTTGATGCCCTAACCAAATTGTTTGAAGGAAAGAATGTAAACCGAAAGATGACCTTGAGGAACCAATTGAAGAATGTGAAGATCCAGAATGTAGAAACCATCCAATATTACTTCACAAGGGTTTCTCAGATCAAGGAACAATTGGAGGAAGTAGATGAAGAAGTGGAAAATGTAGATATTGTGATGACCACCTTGAATGGTCTCCCTATGACACGGGACTCCTTCATTCAAGGGATCTGTGCCAGGAAGAAGTTAGTCAAGTTCAGTAGACTGTGGGAAGAATATTCTCAAGAAGAAGCTCGAATAGCAGCTCGAGAAGAGAAGATGGGAATTGAATATCAAGCTCTCACAGTACAATCCAAGAAACCCAGATCCAACCATCACAGAAGTAAATACTCTAATCAAAGGAATAACTTTAGAAAGCCTAGAGATAAGTCTAAGTTTATTTGTTATACATGTGATGAAAAAGGACACTTTGCTAGATATTGTCCTAAGAACAAAAGTAGCTCTCATAAGAAGAAGGGAAACAAGAGAAGACATCATGCTCATGCTGCAGAGGATGATGAACCTTCATTAAAGAGAACCAGATATGAAAGTGAAGATTCTTCAAGTGAGGAAGAATATGTTTTGATTTTTGCTTTCATAGGAAACATTACTCATGGAAGCAATGATTGGATTATAGATAGTGGGGCTTCCAAACATATGACTGGATTCAAGGAATCCTTTGTGAAACTTTCACAACATGAATCACCTCACAAGGTGAAACTAGGAGATGACTACCAGTATCCAATAAAAGGTAGTGGGGAATCCTCCTATAAGCTAGACTCTAGAAAGTCTATGACAATGAAGGAAGTATTGTTTGTACCAGGACTCAAGAAGAACCTTCTCTCCATATCTACATTAGATGCAAAAGGAATGAGGGTTGCATTCATAGATGGTCAAGTCATCATGTGGCCAAAAGGAAAGACTATTGATGATGCAATAGTGATTGGGGAACAAGAAGGAGGTTTGTACAAATTGAAGGACCATCCAGAACATGCCTTGGTCCTTGACACAGTAGAGCCAAATGAACTTTGGCATAGAAGGCTTGCACATGTGCATTATAGAGCACTACCTCTTACAAGCAAAGTTGTTGAAGGTCTTCCAGAAATACAAGCAAAACATGATGGGGTCTGCAAAGGATGTGCGAAAGGAAAGAACACAAAGAAGACATTTCCAAGTAGCGAAAGAAAAGCAAAAGGAATCTTGGAAATCATCCACTCCTATGTATTCGGTCCAATGTCATCAAGTTAAATAAGTGGGTATGTATACTATGTTTCTTTCATTGATTACTTTTCTAGCAAGACATGGATCTACTTCATGACGAACAAAGATGAAGTATTCATCAAATTCAAGGAATTCAAAGCCTTGATCGAGAATCACACTGAAAATAAGATTAAGACCTTTCAATCAGATAATGGCAGAGAATTCACATCAAATGAATTCAAAGAGTTATGCAAAGACTCAGGGATTAAGAGGGAGTTTTCCACTCCTTATAATCCACAACAGAATGGGATTGCAGAATGGAAGAGAAGAACTATCATGGAATCCACAAGAGCTATGCTTAATGATCAAGATATGCCTATGCATCTTTGGGCAGAAGCTGCCAAAACAACAGTGTATATACAGAACCGAACTCCACACAGAGTACTCGAGAACAAGACTCCTGAAGAAGTCTTCTCCAATAAGAAACCAAAAGTCAACCATCTCAGAATATTCAGTTGTCCTGTGTACATACACATTCCAAAAGAGAAGAGAACAAAATTAGATCCTTCAGGAAAGAAGGGTATATTTGTGGGATACTCTGAAAGCTCGAAGGCTTACAGAATATATTTCCCAAGATACAAGAAGATTGACATCAGCAGGGATGTGACATTTGATGAAGACATAGCTTACAAAAAATCCAGAAAGAGACATGTTGAAGAACCCGAAGAAGCAGAAGCACCCAGAATTCATGATACAACCATGAACAAAGAAACTCAAGGAGAAGATCGAGAATTCGAAGAACCACAAAGACCTGTAGATCCACCTCTGGAGAAAAATCCTCACAAAAGGAAACCTGCTTGGGTACGAGAAATTATCCAAGGTGCAAAAAAATATGGGGCTCCAGAAGAGAATCACAGAGAAAGAAAGAGGACCAGATCCTACTCCGGGTATGTAGCATTAGTATGTGATTTCATCGATAAAGAACCTTCCAATTATGAAGAAGTGGCAGAATGGAAAGAATGGAAGGATGCTATGATCGAATAGTATCAATCAATCATGAAGAATGATGTTTGGGATGTTGTCCCAATACTAGAAGGGAAGTCAGTTGTAACTTCCAAATGGATCTACAAGATCAAGCATGTTGCAGACGGTAGCATTGAAAAATATAAGGCAAGATTTGTGGCTCGTGGCTTCTCACAAAACAAAGGAATAGATTATGGAGAAAACTTTGCACATGTAGCCAGATACACCTCCATCAGATCAGTACTTGCTTTGGCTGCATTAATGAAATGGAAGGTACACCAAATGGATGTCAAGACTGCTTTCTTGAATGGTGTAGTGGAGGGTTATGTTGATTCAGATTGGGCAGGCGGTGCCATCGATATGAAGAGAACTTCAGGGTGTTGCTTTAGTATGGGATCAGGTGTGATCTCTTGGTGTAGCAGGAAGTAATCATGTGTGGCACTGAGTACAACTAAAGCAGAGTATGTTGCAGCTTGTTCAACTAGTTGTGAGGAAGTATGGCTAAGGAAGCCATTGTCTGATTTATTTTATCTCCAGTTGGATGCTACTTGTATATATTGCGACAACCAGAGTTGTGTGAAGTTGTTGGAGAACCCAGTGTTCCATGACAAGTCGAAGCATATCGAGATCAAGTATCACTATATCAGGGATATGGTATAGAGGGGAGCAATGAAACTCCAGTATGTTGCGACGAACGATCACATAGCTGATGTGTTGATGAAGCCATTGGCTAGGGTGAAGTTTGAGTACTTAAAGGAGAAGCTTGGTATTCTCCAGATCGAGGTTCCCTCCAAAGGGAAGTGATGAGTCCATGATCCATTTTAACATGGGAGAGGATTGAGTTCCTTCCATGGTTAGATGTAAGGGCTGAGCCATTATGTCATGGTGAGAGGATTTAGGTTCCTTCCATGTCAAATATGAGTGTTGAGCCATTCTAATATGACTATAGGATTGGTTCCCACATGATCAGATATAAGGGCTATTGCCATTCTTGGAATGGAGGTGCCTGGTCAGTTACTAGGAAAACTTAGTCTAGGACTGACAGCCATTCTGATGTGATAGAGGGATGTGTTCCCACTTGATTAGATGTAAGGGTTGAGCCATTCTGTCATGGTTAAAGGATTAGGTTCCTCCCATGTCAGATGTGAGTGCCGGCCATTCTGACAAGTAGGTCAAATGTAAGGGCAACTCCCATTCTCCAAGAGAATGGAGGCACCTGGTCAGTTACCAGGAATCCTCAGTTTGAGACTAAGAGCCCTTTCGATGTGATGTGTTTACACATGGTTGAATGTAAGTGCAAATCCTTTCTGACAGGATGAGGTCGGACATAAGTGCTGAGCCATTCTGGCGCGATGTGTTTACACATGGTCATATGTGAGTGTTGTGCCTTTCTGACAAGATGGGGTCGGATGTAAGTGCAGAGCCATTCTGATGCGATGTGCTTGCACATGATCAGATATAAGTGCTGAGCCATTCTGGTGCGATGTGTTTACACATGGTTAGATGTGAGTGCTGGGCCTTTCTGACAAGATGAGGTCAGATGTGAGTGCTAGGCGTGCCTTTCTGACAAGATGAGGTCATATGTAAGAGCTGGGTAGGCCATTCTAACTTAAGTGTTAGATATAAGCGTTGATGAAGACCTACATGAATGGTAGGCCTACAGGGCTGACTCTGTAGAACTCCTGTGATGAGAAGAATCGAGATAGCACCATTCTGAGATAGCATGTGATGATGATCCAGATCAAGTGATGATCCAGATGTGATGATGATCCAGACTTGATGACAATCCAGATCAAGTGATGATCCAGATGTGATGATGATCCAGCAGTGATGATCAAGTAGTGATGATCCAGTAGTCATGATGATGCAGATTCCATGATGAAGAAGACTTGAAGAAGAAGATGACTTACAAGATGACTTGAAGACTCGAAGACGAAGAATACTTGAAGACGAAGAAGACTTGAAGACTAAGAATACTTGAAGATGAATATAACGAGATGACCCAGTCGATACAGAGAAGAAGACCAGTGCTGAAAATTGTGTTGAAAGAATACCTTCCTAGTTAAGAGGGAGTGTTGATGTATTTGTAACTTCGGAATGTATTCACCTATGTATCTTATGTCTTGTACCCCAATGTTTATTCCAGGATGTGTTTGTAATGTAATTGAGTCATGATGTCATGCCCAAATGTTCCAATCAGGAGGATCTATAATGTAAACAATTCATGTTAAGTCATTGTGGGTAACCCTCCTATTGTCTAAGGGTTAAAGTCCCCGCAGTTCTGGGGCACTAGGGTTATTAGACTCACCTAGTGAAGTTGTCCCTAGTAGGGTTTTAGTCATGTCGGGAATCAATATAAATAGAGAGGTGACCTCTCTATTTATCACACACTCACTCACACTCAGTTGTAGCGCATAGCTGAGGAATAAGAAGACACTGGGGCTAGGAAGAAAGAGGTTACTGATGTCGGGAGATCATCTTACTATTTGGGATTTTCCATTTTGGTGTTGATTCTATCTCTGAGAAAGTTGCGGGGTTTTCTCCATTTATGGTTTCCCCGATGAAAAACATTGTGTTCATTGTCTCTTGTGTTTGATTGTTGTGCTTGTTATTCTCTCAGTTAAAAGATCCTAATAATGCTAGCTTAATGTTAAAAATCTAACAGAATATAGAGTGGGTCCTCTTTGATATGACAAATAATTTTCGGAATCAACATTCTTGGGAATTCTAAAGATGTTTAATAAAAAAATTATACCCAATTTCCATGAAAGTGGTAAGGTGGAAAATGGGTTTTGTTACAAAATGGTATCATAGTAGGTTCACAACACTTGGACCTGATGGACTTGCCTATATACAGGTATGTGTGGGTTTTGCTAGAAGTTACTTATTTGAAAACAAGACTTTATGTTTATCTATTGGAATGGGTGTTATGAAAAAATATATTGTTGGAAAATTTTGATCACCAAAGTACATAAAATAGCTTGATTAGAAAACCTATGCAAAAGGTATGTTTACATTAATTTAGGTATAACTTGTCAACAATATGCTTAGTATGTTCACAAAGTAAGTTAATGAGCGATACATTGCACAAGAGTATACTGACATATTATGATTAAGTATACAATGATTTAGCATAACGATAAATCATTACGTTAGATTGTGCACTCTATATTTCTTGAATGTTTAAATACATTTGAACATAAACTTTTTGGTATATCTCATTCTACGTCTTTCTTACAATTACATTATAAAGTACTAGAAAGGTTAATTGCATGGTGCTAATATACCAAGTCAAGGATGATGAAGTAAAGTAGTGGCGGTACAAATTTTTTAATGTAAATTCAAGTTTATAATTAAGAAATGAATTTAGCTTAAGATGTACATCCCTAAAAGATTCATGCATGTCTAGTTATGAATAAGTTGTCGAGAAAGTAATGCACTGAGAAAAATAATATATTTATGTATCAAGAGTTTATGAAATTTAAATTAGTAACTTGCTATTATATTTTATAAATGGTCTTTATGAGGTTATGATGCAAAAAATATTTGGCAAGAAATTGTGAGTACAAAGTACAAGTACTCATGGTTGCAAGACATATCATCAAATGGGGATTGAAATATAAATTGAAAGATAAATATTGTGATGGAAAAAGGTAACATCTAGAATCAATGTGATTCTTTGAATATTATGAAATACTAGCACGATGTTATTATTGATTAATCAATTGAATTTATGGTAAACCATAGTTTAGATAATTTGATATGTCGAGAGTGTGTTTTGTAAAAAAATTTGGATATTTTTACGGAATTAATTGAATGTGGTAATGAGAATTATCTGTTTTACAAACAATATATCTTTGATAAGGAAATTGAACCATAGAATTTGCTTGAAATAGTTTGTACATGTATAGATACTAGAAGTATCAAACCATGATAATGTGTTGTTTAAACATATTGAAGATATAATATTGTTAATTACGGTCTTGAAAGACTTACACAAACATGTTTTGGGTAAGCTATGGAACATTAGGATTACTAAGTTACCATGGGATATGGTACTGAGTGAATGGGCTCAAGAATATTAGGAATGTTCAAAATTATTAAAAGTTTGGTTTGATGTGGAGTTGGAAGGATATCAAACATAGATATGCTCAATGCGATTATGATATTTCATGAAATCAATATTTGTTTTGAAATATATGTTGAGATTAATGCACGTAATAAACTATTGAAGTACCAAAGGACCATAATTACAGAATTGAATATGAATTTATATAAAATATGCAATAAGAAGACTGAACTTATACAACTAAAGATTAATCAGATAAAGAGTATGAAACTTTCGAGCTGACCACGAGGGATGCTCTGGGTTGTAAAGATCTTAAATTTATAAGAAACGTTTCTACACTAAATAGAACTAATTAATGAAAATGAAATAGAATAATGGTTTTGTGTAGAGCTTGTTATGCCATAGAGTACCTAAAGGATTTAGTCTCATTATGCATAACTACAAGATGTAATGTGACTTAGAAAATGAGACTTAAGTTTCATAATAAACAACTTGAAATATTGAAATGGTTGAACAC
The DNA here is from genome assembly GCA_001517045.1 of Pseudotsuga menziesii. NCBI lineage: Eukaryota > Viridiplantae > Streptophyta > Pinopsida > Pinales > Pinaceae > Pseudotsuga > Pseudotsuga menziesii. The sequence goes on from LPNX010273632.1 coordinate 33,570, forward strand.
AAAATATTGATGAATTAAGTAGAGCTTCTATGGAGCACACGGGAGAGGTGTTAGGCTATGAAATTTTTGATAAGTTAGTACAGAGTTTCCAATCAACACCCTTGTGAGTTGTTAGACTCTGTTGAGCGCTATATGATGTTAAGTCCTAGGCATAGGAAAAGAGATATCAGTGAGCACCCAGAGGAGGTGTTAGGCTCTGAAGTAGAACTGCCATGGAGAACCTAGTTGAGGTGTTAGGTTCTACAGTGATGTCCCTTTTAATGTTAAGTTATCAGGATCAGAGATATGTGGGTTTCCAGAATTCTAAGTAGGAGATATGTCGACTAGCCGTAAAAAGCTAATGATGGGTATCGTCCTTATATCATATAAATATAATATATGCAGATTGAGGAGGCCTGCACATGGACTTGTAGTTCAGTGAGGAGATGACCCTCATGTATATATGCATACAAAAAATTCTAAAAGAGGATTTCAACCAAAAAATGCTTGGAACATCAAATATATACAAGATTTATGTGTGTGAATGTTATGTTTGGTATTTTATACATCGTGGTATGATAAAGTGTTGGTTACAAAGTTATATATGTAGTGAATCTTTTTGTGAAAAAGGCAATAAAAATATTGTTATTATGTGCATTGGTAATTCTTTAATTAGTATATGTTTTTATATGCGGGGAATTTATGATTATGTACATGTATCACTAATAGATGTTGAAGGTACATTTTGACAGGAAGACTAAACTCTATAGACTAGTTATGAAAAGCAAGAACAATATGTTCCAAATGAACTTGTTATTTATGCTTATTTTACTTTAACAAGGATCATATCTATGCATATGTTTTTGAGATAAGTGTTGGAAATAGCTTGTTACATTTAGAACATGTTGAAAAAAACAAGAAACTTTGAAGATATCAAAAGAATTCCAAAGGAAATGATGTGGATACTTTTGAGGGACAACAAGAGTAATTGAAAATACCAAGAGTTGTCATAATGAAAAGCCAACGGAAAAATTGAAGTTGATTACTAATGTAGAACACCGAGGATGGTGCTATTCTGAGGGGAGGAGGATGTAACACCCCTCTTCGCCACTAACTATTTTGAGTATAGGGTTAAAATATTATTGACTTATAATCATATTAAGGAATGAAACTAAATTTATTTAGATGTATAGTGTTGTTGGAGGTACATAAATGTTTTGGGGAGAACGCTCAGGGTGGTTAGGTAGGAAGGTGATGGTTATGAATGGTTAGGGGAGTTATTTAAACCGACTCCTCATCTTAGAGTGCTCATCATGAATGTAGAGAGCTCGATGTGAAGGGAGAGAGAGAGTGATCACCGTGAATGGAAAGAGTTGGTTGTGATACCTCGAATGGAAGAAGAGGTGAGAGAGAGAAACAAAGTATGTCTCTACGTATAGAGAGGATGGAAGGACTGCGCTATGAAAAGGGAAACTTTTCTTGAGTAAATTCTAACCCTATACCTTCCAATTTGTATATGTTCTATTATACAATTACAATTTTATAAATAAATACTTTGTGGGTGCATTTTGACCAGAGAGGATAATATATCCTTGAGGTAGGTATCCATTAGATGTACCTATTAAATCCTTGTTGCAGTTAGAAGAGAACAACCACGCCTTTAACTGTCTCACATTAAACACAACCTTATTAGGTTTACTTGGAAGGATTACCAGTTAATGTTTCATGTGATAGATATTAAACTCTTCATTAGTATTACTTGCATATATGAGAAGGAGTATAGACTCTAAAACCAATCTAATTTCCTTACTGTTAATATTTACCTTCATTGCGTACCTTGTGTTAGATGAATGTCTTTTTCTGGTTAGTAGAGGAGCGATTGCTTGCTTCATAATATGTGTCCGAAGGAAGTTGAAGATCTCTTTCTCAAAAAGAATTAACCCATGCGTAATTGAATTTCCATACATGACTAGATATTAGATGATAAAAGAACCTTTATGTATATTGTTTACTATGTTGGTTAAGTGTGAGTGCAGTAACACAACACCATTTTTTATGTTTTTATAACCGTCATAATTATACCTTTGATTTACCATTGTGTGTTAATTTTGGATAGAAACCAAACTCAGAACGTTGTAGGCACCACTGTGTTTTTTTTGGAAAAAGGAGAATGGTTTCTCTTGAGTAGTGTTGTCTAAGAGTCTAATTTTAATGTGTAATAATAAAACACTCTAATGGATTGCTAAAATCCCATCTTATTTTAAGGTACTAATTTCACCATTTAGGAATCAAATCGATGAAAGCTCAACTCAATACTTACAAACAAAAAAACAAAGAACCATGTTTGTTCATTAAATTTGTAATCTAATCCTACTTAGTTAACACTCTATACTTTATAGTTTAAAAGTTGAGTTATAAGTGCTTAGTGAGAATGGAAAATTTGATATTCAAACATCTAATTTTAACATTTAAATAATAGACTTCCTTATGTTTTCAAGTGAGGTAAGGATTTTCTCACTGGGAGCTGAAGGTTATCTTAAATATTAGATCTTGGAGAGTTGACAGTTCTAATATAATAGTTAAAAGTCAAGTCATATGTTGTCTTTGAGAAAACAAGTCCTATCTTAGTGTTTTGAAAGTTAAGTTTATATGTTGGGATTGAGGCTTTTGGTGAAGTAGTCGAGTTTTACGTAAGTTAGTGTTAGTAGTTGTGAAACTACCACTCAAACTTGGGTGTGTTTATTTTATTATCCATTTACAGTATTTACTGAATAATAAAGTGAGAAGAATTGGTCTGTATTAATTGGTATTTGTCTCGATTTAAACAAAAGACTCTGCAAAAGGAATGCATTTATATTTTTTAATTAAGAAGTGAATGAAGAGTGGTAAATGTATATCTGTAGTCTTGAATAATATTCGCATGGATAGTTAAAGTGAAGAGTATTTGAGTTATTTAGATGGTAATATCCATATTTTAAATGGATGCTTTACAAAAAGACGAAACAATAATTTGTATGTGGTATCTATTAATGTGACTTAGTGGAAAAAGAAAATAAACTACAGTTAATGCGTTGTTGATTTGTAACCTCTTATATGGAATAAGATAATTAAAACATTAAGAACTTTTGGTGGATGTAGCCCAAGGTTTGGGTGAACCACATATATGGTGTTCTTCTCTTATTTTGAGCCTTATTTTTGTATTTTGACACAAGTAATGCTCCTCAAAGTTGTATTGCTTAAAGAATGTCATTTTATTGTTTGTACATAATGAATGGTTATGGACCATGTTATCTAATTATAAATACTAAGACTAAACACAAAAGAAGTATATGAATGATGATAATATGTGAGATACTAAAGAAATAGTATTGTGAGTGCTGGACAATAAATGATGTACTTTATGTACTAGAGAATGTTCAATAAGTCCATGAAATCTTCTTTGACATTAAATATACCTTTAAGTTATTATGCATGGAAACGTATCTAGGAAATTGTATCTTACACCCGTATGCTAAATTATGTGTTTTGTTTTTAAGGGAAAAGAGTATTATCCTATAAAAAGAATATCAATATGATGTTGAATTAATGTAGAATGTAATTATAGCTTCTCATGTATAGATTAGGAAGCAAGAACAAAGGTTTTAAGGTTATTATTTAGGACTATAAATATAGTTCTTGAACATACAAAGATAATGATGATTATATGAACTAAGAGGAAAGTTCTAGAAAGTTCGACATATCGGTTACACTCAATTGGAAGTTGTATAAACATAAAGAATTGTTTTAAAAAGAGATCATTTTAATTAGAGTTTTGTGATAGAATTTAGTTCATATGTATTATTATATTAAAGTATGAATCCTTATTTGTATGTGAATATAGAGTGGTTCCTCTTTGAAATGACAAATAATCTTTGTCATCAACGTTTTTGGGAATTCTAAATATGTTTAATAAAAACTTTATACCCCATTCCATGAAAGTGGTAAGGTAGAAATTGGTTTTTGTTACAAAATGGTGTCAAAGCAGGTTCACAACACTTGGACCTGATGGACTCGCCTATATACAAGTATGTGTGGATTTTTCTAGAAGTTACTTATTTGAAAACAAGACTTTATGTTTACCTATTGGCATGGGTGTTATGAAAAAAGATATTGTTTGAAAATTTTGATCACCAAAGTACATAAGCTAGTTTGATTATAAAACCTATGAAAAAGGTATGTTTATGTTAATTTAGGTATAACTTGTCAATAATATGCTTAGTATGTTCACAAAATAAGTTAATGAGGGATACATTGCAAGAGTATACTGACATATTATGATTAAGCATACAAGGATTTAGCATAAAGATAAATCATTAGTTTATATTGTGCACTTTATACTTCTTCAATGTTTAAATGCATCTAAACATAAACTTTTTGGTATATCTAATTCTACGTCTTACTTACAATTACGTTAGAAAGTACTAGAAATGTTAATTGCATGGTACTAATATACCAAGTCAAGGATGATGAAGAGAAGGTATGATGAAGTAAAGTAGTGGCAACACAAAAATTTTAATGTAGATTCAAGTTTATAATTAAGAAATGAATTTAACTTAAGATGCACATCCTTAAAAGATTCATGCATGTATAATTATGATTAAGCTGTCGAGAAAATAATGCAATGAGAAAAATAATATATTATGTATCAATATTTTATGAAATTTAAATTAGTAACTTGCTATTATATTTTATAAATTGTCTTTATGAGGTTATGATGCAAATAATATTTGGCAAGAAATTGTGAGTACAAAATACAAGCACTCATGGTTGCAAGACACATCATCAAATGGGGATAAATATCACGATGGAAAAATGTAACATCTAGAATCAATGTGATTCATTAAATATTATGAAATATTAGCACGATGTTATCATCGATTAATCAATTGAATTTATGGTAAACCATAGTTTAAATAATTTGATATGTCAAGAGTGTGTTTTGTAAAACGTTTTCGAAATTTTCACTGAAGTACTTGAAAGTGGTAATGAGAATTATGTATTTTGGAAACTATATATTTGTGATAAGGCAATTGAACCATAGAATTTGCTTGAAATAGTTTGTACTTGTATAGATACTAGAAGTATCAAACTATGATAATGTGTTGTTTAAACATATTGAAAGTATAAAATTGTTAATTACGATCTTTGAAGACTTACACAAACATGTTTTGGGTAAGCTATGGAACATTAGTATTACTAAGTTACCATGGGATATGGTACTGAGCGAATGGGCTCAAGAATATTAGGAATCTTCATAATTATTAAAAGTTTGGTTTGATGTGGAGTTTGAAGGATATCGAACATAGATATGTTGAATGTGATTATGATATTTCATGTAGTCAATATTTGTTTTGAAATATTTGTTTAGATTAATGCACGTAATAAACTATTGAAGTACCAAAGGACCATAATTATAGAACTGAATATGAATTTCTATAAAATATGTAATAAGAAGACTAAACTTATACAATTAAAGATTAATTAGATAAAGAGTATGAAACTTTTGAGCTGACCACGGGGGACGCTTTGGGTTGTAAGGCTCTTAAACTTATAAAAAAAATTTCTACACTAAATAGAACCAATTAATGAAAATAAAGTAGAAAATTGGTTTTGTGTTGAGCTTGTTGGGCTCTAGAGAACCTGCGGTATTTAGTCTCGCTATGCATAACTACAAGATGTACTGTGACTTAGAAAATGAGACTTAACTTTTAGATTAAACAAATTGAAATATTGAAATCGTTGAACACAAAATATTTATGAATCAAGTAGAGTTGCTATGGAGCACACTGGAGAGGTGTTAGGCTCTAAATTTTTTGATAAGTTAGTACAGAGTTGCCAATGAACACCCTTGTAAGGTTTTAGACTCTATTGAGTGCTATATGATGTTAAGTCCTAGGCCCAGGCAGAGAGATGTCAGTGAGCACCCAAAGGAGGTGTTAGGATCTAAAGTAGAACTGCCAGGGAGCACCTAGTTGAGCTGTTAGGTTCTATAGTGATGTCCCTTGTAATGTTAAGTTATCGGGATCAGAGATATGTGGATTTCCATAATTCTAAGTAGGACATATTCCCAATAGCCATAAAAATATAATGATGGGTATCGTCCTTATATCAGATAAATATTATAGATGTAGGTTGAGGAGGTCTGCACATGAACTTGTGGTTCAGTAAGGAGATGACCCTCATGTATATATGCATACCAAAACTTCTAAAATGGAATTTCAACCAAGAAATGCTTGGAACATCAAATATATACAAGAGTTATGTGTTTGAATGTTATGTTTGGTATTTTATACATCATGGTATGATAAATTGTTGGTTGCAAAGTTATATATGTAGTGAATCTTTGTGTGAAAAAGGAAATAGAAATATTGTTATTATGTGCATTCGTAATGCTTTAATTAGTATATGTTTTTTTATGCGAGTAATTTATGATTATGTACATGTATCACTAATAGGTGTTGCAGGTAAATTTTTAAAGGAAGAATAAACACTACATAGTATTTATGAAAAGAAAGAACAATATGTTCCAAAGGAACTTGTTATTTATGCCTCTTTTACTTTAACACGGATCATATCTATGCATATGTTTTGAGATAAGTGTTGGAAATAGCTTGTTATGTTTAGAACATGTTGAAAAAAACAAGAAACTTTGAAAATATCAAAATAATTCCAAGGAAATGATGTGGATACATTTGAGGGACAACAAGAGTAATTGGAAATACCAAGAGTTGTCATACTGAAAAGACAATGGCAAAATTGAAGTTGATTACTAAAATAAGAACACCTAGGACAGTGTTATTCTAAGGGGGGAAGTATGTAACACCCCTCTTTGCCACTAACTATTTTTAGTATAGGGTTAAAATATTATTGACTTATAATCATATTAAGAAACGAAACTAAATTTATTTAGATACATATCATGGTTGGAGGTACATAACCGTTTTAAGGAGAACGGTTAGGGTGGTTAGGTAGGAAGGTGATGGTTATGAATGGTTAGGGGATTAATTGAAACTGAATCCTCATCTTAGAGAACTCATCATGAATTCAGAGAGATCACCGTGAAGGGAGAGAGAGAGTGCTCATTGTGAATAGAGAAGTGCTTAGCGTGAATGGAAAGAGTTGGTTGTGATCCCTCGAATGGAAGAAGAGGTGAAAGAGAGAAAGGAAGGACATCTCTGCATATAGAGAGGAGGGAAGGACTATAATATGAAAAGGGAAACTTTTGTTGAGTAAATTATAACCCTATACCTTCTAATTTGTATATGTTCTATTATACAACTACAATTTTATAAATGAATGTTATATTTTTACCATTTAAGCTATATGATCTTAGGATATTATCTGAGAGAATAACAAGCACATTAATCAATCACAAGAGACAATGAACAAAAGGATTTTCCTTGGGGAAACCATAAAGGAGAAAACCCCGCAACTTCCTCAGAGATAGAATCAGCACCAAAAGTAAAACCCAAAGATAAAAAAATGATCTTCCAATAGCAGTAGTATCTCTCTCTCTTGTCCCAGATTCTTCTCCCTCTCTCTTAGTTATGTGCTAAAAATGAGTGTGTGTGACTGTGTGATAAATAGAGAGGCTCACTCTCTATTTATACTAATTCCCGACTTGACATTAACTCACCAGGGCCGAATTCTCTAGGAGAGTCTAATAACCCTAGTGTCCCGCAACTGCGGGGAATTTAGCCCTTGAACAATAAGGAGGGTTACCCTCTATGAATTTACATGTCTTGTTTACTTTATTGATTCTCCCGATAGGATCATCAGGGTATGACATGACACAATTACATCACGAAAACTCCCAATATGGAAATTGGGGTATAATATACAAGTGACATTAGGGTCATCCCTGGATCATCATCAAGTCTGGATCATCACTGGATCATCATCACTACTTCTGCTATCTCGAACAAATGGTGCTATCTCTCAATTATACTCATCACATGAAGTTCTACAGAGCCAACCCTTTTTCATGTTGGTTGTAGGCCTAGCCTCCATGTAGGTCTTCATCATATTTAGCACTTATATCTGACCATGGAATGAACCATGTCATAAAGGCCCACCCAGCACTTGCATCTCACCATGGGAGGAACACATCCAAGAACCACGTCAGAAAGGCACGCCTAGCACTCACATATAACCATGGGAGGAACACATCCAAAACCCATGTCAGAAAGGCCCAACACTCACATCCGACCTCATCTTGTCATAAAGGCTCTGCACTTACATATGACCTCATCTTGTCAGAAAGGATCTACACTTACATCTGACCTCATCTTGTCAGAAAGGATCTGCACTTGCATCTGATCATGTGTGAACACATCCTGCAATCACATCAGAATGGATCTGCATTTATATCTGATCATGTGGGAACACATCCCACAATCACATCAGAATGGCTCTACACTGATCATGTGGGAACACATCCCACAATCACATCAGAATGTCTCTACACTAATCATGTGGGAACACATCCCACAATCACATCAGAATGTCTCTACACTGATCATGTGGGAACACATCCCACAATCACATCAGAATGTCTCTACATATGACCTCATCTTGTCAGAAAGGATCTACACTTACATCCGACCTCGTCTTGTCAGAAAGGCTCTGCACTTACATCTGATCATGTGTGAAAAAATCCTACAATCACATCAGAATGGCTCTGCACTTATATCTGATCATGTGGGAACACATCCCGTAATCACATCAGAATGGCTCTACACTGATCATGTGGGAACACATCCCATAATCACATCATAATGTCTCTGCACTGATCATGTGGGAACACATCCCACAATCACATCAGAATTCCTCTGCATTGATCATGTGGGAACACATCCCACAATCACATAAGAATATCTTTGCACTTACATATGACCATGTGCAGCCAATCCTTCCACCATGTCAGAAAGGATAATAGACAGATCAATTCCCTTTGGAGGGAACCTCGATCTGGAGAACACCAAGCTTCTCCTTGAAGTACTCAAACTTCACTCTAGCTAATGGTTTGGTCAACACATCAACTATCTGCTCGTCCATCGCAACATATTGGAGCTTCACTACTCCTTTCTGCACCATATCCCTGATATAGTGATATTTGATCTCAATATGCTTCGACTTGTCATGGAACACTGGGTTCTCTGACAACTTCACACAACTCTGATTGTCACAATATATACAAGTAGCATCTAGCTGGAGATCAAATAAGTCAGATAGTAGATTTCTCAGCCAAACTACATCACAACTAGCCAAACAAGATGCAACATAATATGCTTCAGTTGTACTCAGTTCCACATAGGATTGCTTCCTGCTAAACCAAGAGATCACACCTGATCCCATACTGAAGCAACACCCCGAAGTTATCTTCCTATCAATGCCATTTCTTGCCTAATCGGAATCCACATAACCTTCTAGGTTAATCTTCTGATTTGCCTCATACTTGATCCCATAACCAACTATACCCTTTAGGTACCTCAGAATATGATTTGCAACAATCAGGTGAACATGTCTCAGATCTGCTAGGAACTGGCTCAATGTGTTCACAACAAAGCAAATATTCGGTCTCCTATTTGTCAAGTACATCAAGGACCCAATCATCTGACGATACATCATAGCATCGACCGACTATGATGAAGCATCACTCAATAGCTTCAGATTCAATGCCATAGGTTTCGTCATGGCCTTGCAGTCCATCATCCCAAATCTCTTCAAGAGCTCAACCACATACTTCCCTTGTCCTAGGAAAATTCCATCCGCATTCTGCCACACCTCCATGCCTAGAAAGTAATGCATCATACCCAATTCCTTCATCTCAAACTCAGTAGCCAGCTTCCTCTTCATGTTTGCAATCAACCCATATGTACCTGTTAAAAATAGGTCATCTACATATAGTAGGAGCGCCACTGGGTTCCCTTCTTCAACCTTGTAGTAAAGGTTGGAACCTGCTTTACTTTTGGTAAAGCCCAAATTAGTCAGGGAGCTGTCAATTCTGTCGTACCACATCCTGGGTTCCTGTTTCAAACTGTACAGGGATTTCTTCATTTTACACACATGAGTCTTCATATCTTGTGTCTCAAAGCTGAGCGGTTGCTCCACATATACTTCCTCTTCTACTACACCATTCAAGAAAGTTGTCTTGACATCCATATGGTGTACTTTCCATTTCATTACTATGGCTAAAGCAAGTACTGATCTAATGGAAGTATATCTAGCTATAGGTAAAAAAGTATCTTCATAATCTATCCCTTCTTTATGGGGGAAGCCACGAGCCGCAAATATTGATTTATAATCCTCTATACTACTATCTGCAACATGCTTGATCTTATAGATCCATTTAGAAGTCACAACAGACTTCCCCTCTATCTTGGGAAAACATCCCAAACATCATTCTTCATGATCGACTGATACTCCTCGATCATAGCATCCTTCCATTCTTTATTTTCTTCCACTTCTTCATAGTTGGAAGGTTCTTTATCGATGATGTCACATAATAGGGCTACATATCCGGAGTAGGACCTAGTTCTCTTCCTTTCTCTGTGCATTTCTTCTGGAGCCCCATATCTCTCTGGACCTTGGATAACCTCTCATACCCATGTAGATTTCCTCTTGTGAGGATTCTTCTCCTGAGATGGATCTACAGGTTCTTGAGGTTCTTCTATTTCTTGATATTCTTCTAGAATTGCTTCATCCATGGTTGTATCTCGTATCCTGGGTATTTCAATTTCTTCAGGATCTTCAACTGGTCTCTTCCTGGATTTGTTGTAAGCTGTGTCTTCATCAAATGTTACATCTCTACTGATGTCGATATTCTTGCATCCTGGGAAGTATATTCTGTAATCCTTCGAGCTTTCAGAGTATCCCACAAATATACCCTTCTTTCCTGAAGGATCTAACTTTGTCCTTTTTTCTTTTGGAATCTGTATGTACACTGGACAACCAAATATTCTGAGATGACTGACTTCTAGTTTCTTGCTGAAAAATACTTCTTCAGGTGTCTTGTTCTTGAGTACTCTATGTGGAGTATGGTTCTGTACATACACTGTTGTCCTGGCAGCTTTTTCCCATAGATGCATAGGAAGATCTTAATCATGGAGCATTTCCTTTGCTACTTCCATTATTGTTCTATTCTTCCTTTCTGCAACCCCATTCTGTTGTGGATTATATGGACTGGTCAACTCCCTATTAATCCCTAAATATCTGCATAATCCCTTGAATTCATTTGATGTGAATTCTCCACCATTGTCTGATTGAAAAATATTGATCTTCTTCTATGTGTGGTTTTCGATCAAGGATTTGAATTCCTGAACATGCTGAATACTTCATCTTTGTTCTTCATGAAATATATCCATGTCTTCCTAGAAAAATCATCAATGAATGAAACATAGTATACATACACACTTAATGAACTGGATTACATCGGACTGCATACATCGTAGTGAATTATTTCCAAGATTCCTTTAGCCTTGCTTTCATTACTGGGAAATGTCTTCTTTGTGTTCTTTCCTTTCACACATCCCTTGCATACTTCTTCATGTTTTTCCTGTATTTCTGGAAGACCTTCAACAGCTTTGCTTGCAAGTGGTAGTGCCCTATAGTGCACATGTGCAAGCCTTCTATTCCAAATTTCATTTGGTTCTATTGAGTCATGAACCAAAGCTTGTTCTGGTTAGCCCTTTAATCTGTATAGTCCTCCCTCTTGTTCTCCAATTACTATTGCATCGTTAATAGTCTTTCCTTTTGGCCACATGAGGACTTGGCCATCTATAAATGCAACTCTTATGCCTTTTTCATCTAATGGAGAGATGGAGATAAGGTTCTTCTTTAGTCTTAGTACGAATAGGACATCATTCATTTTCATAGAATTTCCAGAGTCTAATTTGTATGAGGATTCTCCACTACCTTTTATTGGATACTGGTAGTCATCCCCAAGTTTCACCTTGTGGTGTGATTCATGTTCTGATAGTTTCACAAAGGATTCCTTAAATCCTGTCATGTGTTTGGAATCTCCACTGTAAATAAGCCAATCATTGCTTCCATGTATGACAGTTCCCGTGAGGGCAGAGATCAACACATATTCTTCAACACTCAAAGAACCATCACTGTCTTGTTTGATTCTCTTCTTGGAAGGCTCATCATCTTCTGCAGCATAAGCATGATGTCTTTTCTTGTTTCCCTTCCTCTTGTGAGATCTATCTTTGTTTCTAGGACAATCTCTTACAAGGTGTCCTCTTTCATCACATGTATATCAAATGAACTTAGACAAATCTTTTTAGATTTTCTGGTGTTATTCTTCTAGTGAGAGTGCTTACCTCTGTGATGGTCTGTTCCGCTTTTCTTGGATTGTACTGTGAGAGATTGATCTTCACTTCCCATCTTTTCTTCTTGAGCTAATATTTGAGCTTCTTCTTGTGAGTGCTCCTCCCACAGTTTGCTAAACTTGACTAGCTTATTTCTGGCACATATCCCTTGAATGAAAGAGTCCCATGCCCTAGGGAGACCATTCAAGGTGGTCATCACAATTTCTGCATTCTCTACTTCTTCATCTACAGCTTCAATCTGTTCCTTGATCTGAGATACCCTTGTAAAGTAAGATTGGATGGTCTCCACATTCTCGATCTTTACATTCTTCAATTGGTTTCTCAATGTCATCTTTTGATTTATGTTCTTCCCTTCAAATAACTTGGGCAGGGCATCAAACATCTCTTTAGGTGTCTTTAGGGAGGACACCTAAGTTATGAGATGATCCTTGATTGAATCAACAATAATCCTCTTAGACATGACCAATTTATTTTTGTGTAAGGCCTTAGCCTCATATCCCTCTAGAACTAGAACTTCTTCACTTATGTAGGAGTCCAATTCATTTTCTTCCAGGACCAGGGTGATCCTATACTTCTAGGATTGAAAGTTGTCAGCTCCCTAAATATTTTCATCAAGCTTGGTATGATGAGACATCTTAACAGAGAACCTCAAATGGAAGTACAAAAGATTTAGATTTTACCAGGTTAAGATGTCCGAACTAGATCTGGAGCTGGATTTCTACAGAGCTGGTTTTCTAGTTCAGGAGTAGATTAGGGTTTGAATTTCTTGGAGTTCTACGCAACCAAAAACTTTGATCTTGATCTCTAAAATTCGATTTTGGGGAGGATATCAATCCAGTCCTAGGCTCACTCAAAATTCCACTTCTGTGGAAAGCAGTGTGAGGTCAAAAATTGAAAAATGCTCAGAATCATATTTTGCTTCGACAGAAAGATGCGCCCTAGAGAGGAGAGTCATCCTAACCTAATTTTACTGAAAATATGTGGAGAGAGATACAAAAATTAGGAATCCTTGGCTTCAACAGCTGCACAGTGTCTTCTTCCTAGGTTAGCTCTGATACCATGCTAGATTTTTAACATTTAAGCTATGTGATCTTAGGATCTTATCTGAGAGAATAAAAAGCACAGCAATCAATCACAAGAGACAATGAACAAAAATATTTTTCTCAGGGAAACCATAAAGGATAAAACCCTTCCTCAGAGATAGAATCAACACCAAAGGTAAAACCCAAAGACACAAAGATGATCTCCCGACAGCAGTAGTATCTCTCTCTCTCTTGTCGTAGCTTCTTCTCTGTCTCAGTTATATGCTACAACTGAGTGTGTGTGATTGTGTGATAAATAGAGAGGCTCACTCTCTATTTATACTAATTCCTGACTTGACATTAACTCACCAGGGCCGAATTCTCTAGGAGAGTCTAATAACCCTAGTGCCCCGCAACTGTGGGGACTTTAACCCTTGAACAATAAGGAGGGTTACCCTATATGACTTTACATGACCTGTTTACTTTATTGATTCTCCCGATAGGATCATCGGGGTATGAAATGACACAATTACATCACTAATACTCCCATTAGGGACATTGGGGTATAATATACAAGTAAATACATTTCGAAGTTACAAATACATCAACAATGAATACTTTGTGGGTGCATTTTGACCAGAGAGGATAATATAACCTTGAGGTCAGTATCCATTAGATGTACCTATTAAATCCTTGTCATGATTAGAAGAGAACAACCACACTTTTAATTACCTCACTTTAAACTCAAACTTATTAGATTTACATGGAAGGATTATTGGTTAATGTTTCATGTGATAGATATTAAACTCTTTATTGGTATTACTTGTATCTATGAGAAGGAGAACGGACCATAAAGCCAATCTGATTTCCTTGCTATTAATATTTACCTTCATTACGTATCTTGTGTTAGATGCATGTATTTTTCTATTGAAAAGAGGAGCGGTTGCTTGCTTCTATTTGTAAATAATATGTGGCTGAAGGAATTTGAAGATCTCTTTCCGAAAAAGAATTAACCCATGTGTAATTGAATTTCCATACATGACTAGATATTAGATGATAAAAGAACCTTTATGTATATTGTTTACTATGTTGGTTAAGCAAGAGTGCAGGAGTAGAGCACCATTTTTTCTGTTTTTATAACCATCATAATTATACCTTTGCTTTACCCTTGTATGTTAAGTTTGGATAGAAACCAAACTGGTTGTTGTGGGCACCACTTGTTTTTTTTTGGAAAAAGGAGAATGGTTTCTCCTGAGAATTGTTGTCTAAGACTCTAATTTTAATGTGTAATAATAAAACACTCTAATGGATTGCTAAAATATCATCTTATTTTAAGGTACTAAGTTCACCATTTAGGAATCCAGTTGATGAAAGCTTAACTCAATACTTGCAAACGAAAAAACAAAGAACCATGTTTGTTCATTGAATTTGTAATCTAAGCCTACTTTTTTTTCCTAGAAAAAAAATGTAATTTTATATCATCTTTTGAGAATAAAATTACATTCAATATATACACAGAGTGTGTATTTTTAACCAAAATAACATATAAAGCAGTAAAAATATGCTGCAAATAAGAACCACTGAAGTGTCCTCACATAACCTATCAACACCATCAAATAAGCACCAGAAAACCTTCAAAGTATGTGTAGTTGTTCCATATAAACAACACAGCCAAATATACAGTAACAGTTCGACCTAGAGAAAGTCACTGAGTCATATAAGTCTACCCACCTACTCAAAAAAATAATTTCTTATCGGTCATAGAAATATATCCATCAAAATAGACAAAATATCAATGTTCTGACTGAAAATGCATAGATGCCAAAATTATAGAATAGCCCCCTCTATGAATGGGTGATGATAGTACTCATGAACAATTACATCTAAGGACTCTCTAATATTCCACCTCCCCACCTCCAGTAGAAGGCCTTCCTTCGAAGCCTTGTCCGCTTGCCGGTTGTTTTCCTGTAAACATATTGGCAATCGAAAGATATATAAGTTTCAATCACTGCCGTGATGGAAGATAAAATAGTTTCAATTCTAAGGTTCTTACAAGTTTGAATTCCTTTGATCCAGTTGATCATGTTCATAGAATCCCCATAAACATTAATATTTTTACATCCCTTCTCTGCTGCAAAAATTAAAAGGATTTTTAAGCTCAACAATTCTGCAAAATTGTTGCTTCCTTCCCCCAGCCTGACCATAAGCTCAAAAGAATGATGTTCTGACAAAAACAGAATTTCCCCTCCCCCACAGACATTATTTTGAGATGCCCCATCAAAGAATCTGTAAGGCACCAAACGATCCAAATCCAGATCCAAAGTTTCCCTCTATCTAATAACCCTGATATGTTGTGGGAAAGCTGGTAGAATCCCTCACACTTGACTTGCCATGATAGATGGAGTAACCATTTTATCCATAAAAATGATTTTATTTCTAGCCAACCATACTCCCCAAATCACCAACAAAGGGAGCGCAATCATAGATTCCTATGATTCTAGTCTTTTCCAAGATTCCCAGGCTTGTAACACCGAAATACCAGTCCATATGCATTCCCTCCCAAGTGTCTTTTGACACTCCCACCAAACTTTTTTAATATACGAACAACTGACAAAAATATGCGAAACAGATTCACCTTCAACCTGACAGAGGGAACACTACCCGGGGCCTTGAAAGCACCTTTTTTGTAAATTATCCCACGTAGGTACCTTATTTTCCAACACACACCACATAAAAACCATGGTTTTGGGTGGGATTTTAATTTTCCACAAGGCCTTCCACCATCAGATCAACTCCCTCTGAACACCATCCAAATTTAATTTAATGTAACCCACCTTCAAGGTATACCTACCAGCAGGGTCCGAGTCCCAAATGAGAACATCCTCCCTGTCCTGAAGATGGGTTTGCAGCTGATATAAATGAGCAATATAGTGTTCCAGTTCCCTTTCAGCTTATACAAATAGATTCAAATATCCAACTTTGATCCAGCTCTGAGTCCAGTGGTTTAGTTGTATTGGGGCAGTAAGCTGAGCTAGATAAATAATCCCTCTCTGATGTACTTCATCCACCGTAGGTGCCAAAATCCTGTGGTGTTGATTGCACCCTGCCCAAGGAATCGAGTCGATGAAAGCTCAACTCAATAATTGTAAATGAAAAATAAAGAACCATGTGTGTTCATTGAATTTGTAATATAATCCTACTTAGTTAACACTCTATACTTTATAATTTGAAGGCTTAATTATAAGTGCTTAGTGAAAATGGAAATTTTGATATTCAAACATCTAATCTTAACATTCAAATAATAGTCCTTATGTTTTCAAATGAGGTTTGGATTTTCTCATTGGGAGTTGAATGTTATCTTAAATATTATATCTTGGAGAGTTGAGGGTTCTAATATAATAGTTAAAATTCAAGTCATATGTTTCCTTTGAGAAAACAATTTCTATCTTAGTGTTTGAAAGCTAAGTTTATGTATTGGGATTGAGTCTTTTGGTGAAGTAGTTGATTTTTACGTAATTTAATGTTAGTAGTTGTGAAACTACCACTCAAACTTGAGTGAGTTTATTTTACTATCCATTAAAAATATTTATTGAATAATAAAGTGAGAAGAATTGATCTGTATTAACTGGTATTTGTTTTGATTTAAAGAAAACACTCTGCAAAATGAATGCATTTATATGTACTAATTAAGAAGTTAATGAAGAGTGGTAAATTCATATTTGTAGTATTTAATAATATTCACTTGGATAGTTAAAGTGAAGAGTATTTGAGTTATTTAGACGGTAATGTCCATATTTTAAATGGATGCTTTACAAAAAGATGAAACAATAATTTGTAGGTGGTATCTGTGAATGTGACTTAGTGGAAAAAGAAAATAAATTGTAGTTAACGAGTTGTTGATTTGTAACGTCTTATATGGAATAAGATAATAAAAACATTAAGAACTTTTGGTGGACGTAGCCCAATGTTTGGGTAAACCACATATATGGTGTTCTTCTCTTGTTTTAAGCCTTATTTTAGTATTTTGACACAAGTAATGCTACTTAAAGTTGTATTGCTTAAAGAATGTAATTTTCCTGTTTGTACATAATGAATGGTTATGGACCATTAGGGATGATTTTAAGAACCCCCCCTAGATTTATATGTATAAAAAATGGGCGAATATCTCCGATATGTAGGAAAATTTGGAGGCGATTTTATCAATAATATAATATGTATATATAAACAAATTGGCGAATCTTTCATTTTATTATATAATGTTGTAAAATATTGGCGAATCTTTCACTAAGTTATAAGATATTGTAAAATCTTGGTGAATATTTCACCAAGTCATAAGATATTGTAAAATATTTGCGCATATTTAACTTCATTATAAAAAATTATTAAAAATGGTGAATCTTTCATTGATTTATAAAATATTGTAAGAATAGAGGAACAACAACATTAGTCAAATAACATGAATCACATCAGCAACAACAGAACATGTAGATTAACGAGTCACAACTAGAAGGTGTCAGCGAAACACAACTACACTGAATGTATTCAGGGCAAGTGGGGAATCCACTTGTTATCTCATCCCTTAATGGTCCAGCGGACATGTGGGGACCTGAATCTTGACAAATCGATAAACTGATTGAATCATACATTATCCTCAATCTTGGCCTCCACTAGACAATTGTGGACATGGATGCTAATACAATTATGCATTGTAATTATGCCAATTGATTATTGCATTAGATGAATTTTGTTCTCGTGCCAATAGGTATCCTACAATCATTGCATAGGAACATAGTGCATAGACAATTTTTCTCTTTGCTTAGCTATGTAGAGTTCATTTGATTTTTTGAATAATGATAAGTATTTACAAAGAAAATATACAATCAACATAAAAGAATCGAAAAAGTGAAGACAATTAATTCATGCAACTAAAAGGTAATAAAAATATATTTTGTCAAACCCTAAATCAATGGAAATTGACTAAAACCAATATTGATTCAAGCTACAAAAAAGGGTTTAATCAAGAATCAAATGAGAACTAGAAGCATTCAAGGGACTAACACAATATTTAACCAAAATACACACAAACTTAAAAAATCGACAAAATGCTTCAAACAAATGCAATAAACAAACCATAAAAAATTGTCAAGCTATTCGTGCTAAACACCAACATGGTTTCATGTACTTGAATGAGCCCATTCTTGCTTAGAGAAAGTGTTGTCAAATTAGTTATTTATCCTTTAATGTTAGGACACTATCTATGTGAAGAAATAGCTCCTAGGCCTAGCTTTCTCAAATTCTAGCGTCATTTCTTGTCACGTACAAGAAAGAGACAATGTAAAAGACAAATATAAAACCATCAATCTTAAAATAAGCTGTGTGAAGGTGATGTAGCTCAAATAATCAATGTTACAACAAAAAAGTACAATGTAGAATCTATTTTTACCTAAAACAACCTCAAATTCACATACAGTGATCACCAACAAGGGTACATGGAATGCCTAGAACAAAATCAAACTCAAGAGTCCCTCATGTGTCATATACAATCTTAGGTGAAATTCATTTTCTAATTCATGTTTTGGACCTGGTCCTCATTTTCAACATTCTGAACACAAAATTCTCCAGATGAATCGTCATTATGATCATCAAAAACACTAAGTTCCATATCAAGGTCATTAGAGAATTTTGCGATATTGTTTTCTCCTTTTCTATCATGATTTGATCATCAACGAGCTAATTCTCTTTCATATGGACAATTGTCAACCTCATACTTTGTTACATATAATCTTAATCATGTATCCACATTTTTATCAATCTTGTTCACCAACTTTGACTTCAATAATGATAGTGCGCTAAACATTCTCTCATCCTCCATTGATCCCAAAATCATGGTTTGACATAAATCCACTAATTTGAAACAAAAAAGACACTGATCTTCCTCACGTGTTTGGGTTCCAGGGATCTGAAATAAAAAAGACACAGATTGAAGATTCAATTCCTCAATCAAACACTCTGCTCTCAACAGTATGATCTTCAGCTTAAAAGCTGCAATTAGATCAATCAGCAGTTATCCCCTCAAACACTTTCCATATTTCCATTCCATTGAATTTCTCTGAAGTACATTCATTCACCCTGAATGATCACTTCTGTAGAATAATGAGCAACCTCAGCTCTCTTCAATGGGAATTTTTATAAATATGCCTAGGTCTTCTGGGCCAGTTTTCATTAATTGAGCCACCTTCTCTGATTCCACTTTCTTGGGAATCATGACCAGAAATGTAGGGAGGTTGCCACCTACAACAGTTGGAAGTGGTTTGAGGATGCTGCCACATATCAGTTTGCTCTTCACCCAGTCTCCTCCACCAATTTGACCAATAAACACTCTTTTAACAGCTCTCCTATGCTGTTGTCTCCTCATTTATTTATTTATAAATAAAATATCCTGAATTTACAATAAATATTCTTGACCCCACTGGTCAATAATTACAACTTAGCATAAAATTTAACATAATGTTCCTTAAATAATATAAAATTGTTTTTGAAAAATTGGGGCATGTGACAAGGATGATGGACTGCAAGGCCATGACCACACCTATGGCATCGAACCTAAATCTATTGAGTGATGCTTCATCAAATTCAGTTGATGCTACGATGTATCGTCAAATGATTAGGTCCTTGATGTACCTGACAAACATGAGACCAGATATTTTCTTTGCTATGAACACCTTGAGCCAGTTCCTGACAGATCCGAGACATGTTTACTTGAGTGCTGCAAAGCATATTCTGAGGTACCTAAGGGGTATAGTTGATTATGGGTGTTGATGTAATTATAACTTTGGAATGTATTCACTTGTATTTCTTATGTATTGTAACCCAATGTTTATTCCGGGTTGTATTTGTAATGTACTTGAATCATGTCATGCCTCGATGTTCCTATCGGGAGTTTCTATAATGTAAACAAGTCATGTCAAGTCAATGTGGGTAACCCTCCTATTGTCTAAGGGTTAAATTCCCTGCAGTTCTGGGGCACTAGGGTTGTTAGAATCACTTAATGAAGTCGGCCCTAGTAGGGTTTAGTAAAGTTGGGAATTAGTATAAATATAGATCTATCCTCTCTATTTATCACACACTCACTCACACTCAGTTGTAACGCATAGCTGAGGAAGAACAAGACACTCGGGCTAGGAAGAAAGAAGGTTACTGCTGTCGGGTGATCATCTTATTGTTTTTGGGTTTTACTTTGGTGCTGATTATATCTTTGAGAAAGTTGTGGGGTTTTTTCCATTTATGTTTTCCCCGAGGAAAAACATTGTTTTCATTGTCTCTTGCATTTGATTGTTGTGCTTGTTATTCTCTCAGTTAAATATCCTAATGTAATGATAGCTTAATGTTAAAAATATAACATGGTATCAGAGCTAACCTGAGAAGAATACACTATGCAGCTACGGGAACTAGGGCTTCGTACTTTGTGTATCTCTCTCCACATATTTTTAGAAAAAGAAGTTTGGAATAACTCTCCTCCCTAGGGCGCATCTCTTTGTCGAAGCAGAATCCAATTCTGAGGTTTTTCAGTTTTGGACTCGACACTTCTGCCGAAAATTAGGGCTTTTCAAAGAAGTGGAATTTTTCAGTGAGCCCAGGCTTGGATTGATCTCGTCCTCAAAATCAAATTTAGGGATCAAGATCAAAGCATTTGGTTGGACAGAACTCCAAAAAAGAAAAACCCTAATCTGCTCCTGAACTAGCACTGCAGAATTTTAGCTCCAAACCCTAATATTTTAGCTCTAAATATTTTGTATTTCCATTTTAGGTTCTCAATTAAGATGTCTCATCATACCAAGCTTGATGAAAATCCTGAGGGAGCTGATAACTTCCAAGCTTGGAAGTATAGGATCTCCCTGGTCCTGGAAGAAAATGAGTTGGACTCCTATATCAATGAGGAGGTTCCAGTTCCAAAGGGAGATGAGGCTAAGGCCTTACATAAGAAGAAGTTGGTTATGGAAAAGAGGATTATTGCTGATTCAATCAAGGATCTACTTATACCACAAGTGTCTTCCCTCAAGACACCTAAAGCTATGTTTGATGCCCTAACCAAATTGTTTGAAGGGAAGAACATCAATCGGAAGATGACTCTAAGGAACCAGTTGAAGAATGTAAAGATCCAGAATGAAGAGACCATCTAGTCATACTTCACAATTGTCTCCCAGATCAAAGAACAACTTGAAGCAGTAGATGAAGAAGTGGAGAATGCAGAAAATGTGATGACAACCTAGAATGGTCTCCCTAGGTCATGGGATTCTTTCATCCAAGGAATTTGTGCTAGGAAAAAGTTAGTCAAGTTCAGTAGACTGTGGGAAGAATGTTCACAAGAAGAAGCTTGAATAGAATCTCAAGAAGAAAAGATGGGAAGTGAAGATAAAGCTTTGACAGTACACTCCAAGAAAGGAAGAAGGGAAAAACATCATCACCAAGGTAAGCATTCTCATCAGAAAAATTTATCCAAACTCAGATGTTATACATGCGATGAAATATGACACTTTGCTATAAATTGTCCCATGAATAAGAATGGATCCAAGAAGAAGAATAAATCCAAAAGAAGACATCATGCTCACACTGCTGAGGATGATGATAATCCAGAATGAGAGTAAAACAAGAAAGTGAAGACTCTTCAAGTGAAGAAGAATATGTTCTGATCTCCGCTCTCACGGGAACTGTCACTCATGGAAACAAAGATTGGCTTATTGATAGTGGGGCTTCCAAAGACATGACAGGTTTCAAGGAATATTTTGAGAAACTATCCAAACATAATTCACCCCATAAGGTAAAACTTGGGGATGACTACCAATATCCCATAAAAGGTAGTGGTGAATCCTCCTACAAGATAGACTCTGGAAAGACTATGAAAATGAAGGATGTCTTGTTTGTACCAGGACTAAAGAAGAATCTTCTATCCATATTGGCACTGGATGCAAAAGGCATGAGGGTTGCATTTGTACATGGACAAGTCCTCATGTGGTCAAGAGGAAAGACTATTGATGATGCAATAGTAATTGGAGAACAAGAAGGAAGATTATGCAAATTGAAGGGCCATCTAGAACAAACTTTGGTCCATGACACAGTAGAGCGAAATGAACTTTAGCACAGAAGGCTTGCACATGTGCACTACAGAGTACTACCAATTGCAAGCAAAGATGTTGAAGGTATTCCAGAAATTCAAGAAAAACATGAAGGGATATGCAAAGGATATGCGAAAGGAAAGAATACAAAGAATACATTTCCAAGTAGTGAAACCAAGGCAAAAGGAATCTTGGAAACCATCCACTCCGATGTATGCGGACCAATGTCATCAAGTTCACTAAGCGGGTATGTATACTATGTTTCTTTCATTGATTACTTTTCTAGGAAGACATGGATATACTTCATGAAGAACAAAGATGACGTTTTCAGCAAGTTCAAGGAATTCAAAGCCTTGATCGAGAACCACATAGAAAAGAAGATCAAGACCTTTCGATCAGATAATGGTGGAAAATTCACATCAAATGAATTCAAATACTTATGCAAAGAATCAGGGATTAAGAGGCAGTTGTCCACTCCATATAATCCATAGAAAAATGGGGTTGTAGAGAGGAAGAATAGAACTATCATGGAATCTACAAGAGCAATGCTTCATGATCAAGATCTTCCCATGCATCTATGGGCAGAGGCTACCAGAACAATGGTGTATTTACAAAACCGTACTCCACACAAAGTACTCAAGAACAAGACACCTGAATAAGTCTTTTCCAGCAAGAAACCAGAAGTCATCCATCTCAGAATATTCAGTTGTCCAGTGTACATACACATTCCAAAAGAGAAGAGAACAAAATTAGATCCTTCAGGAAAGAAGGGTATATTTGTTTGATACTCTGAAAGCTCGAAGGCTTACAGAATATATTTCTCAGGATTCAAGAAGATCGACATCAGTAGGGATGTAACATTTGATGAAGACTCAACTTAGAACAAATCTAGAAAGAAACTTGCTAAAGAACCTGAAGAAGCAGAAGCACCCAGAATTCATGATACCACCATGAACAAAGAAACTCAAGAAGAAGACCTAGAATTTGAAGAACAACAAGAACCTGTAGAGAATCCCCAAAAGAGGAAACCTGCTTGGGTACGGGAATTTATCCAAGGTGCGGAAAGATATGGGGCTCTAGAAGAGAATCACAGAGAAAGAAAGAGAACCAGATCCTGCTCCAGATATGTAGCTTTGCTATGTGAGTTTATTAATAAAGAACCTTCCAATTATGAAGAAGCAACAAAATGGAAAGAATGGAAGGATGCTATGATCGAAGAGTATCAATCGATCATGAAGAACGATGTTTGGGATGTTGTCCCAAGACCAGAAGGGCAGTCGGTTGTAACTTCCAAATGGATCTATAAGATCAAGCATGTTGCAGATGGTAGCATAGAAAAATATAAGGAAAGATTCATGGCTCGTGGCTTCTCAAAGAAAGAAAGAATAGATTATGAAGAAACCTTTGCACCTGTAGCCAGATACACTTACATCAAATCAGTACCTTCTCTAGCTGCAGTCATGAAATGGAAGATACACCAAATGGATGTCAAGACTGCTTTCTTGAATGGTGTAGTGGAAGAGGAAGTGTATGTAGAGCATCCACTCGGTTTTGAGACACATGACAGGGAGTCTCATGTGTGTAGATTGAAGAAATCTCTCTATGGTTTGAAACAGGCACACAGGACATAGTACGACGGAATTGACATCTTTCTATCGAGTTTGAGATTTACCAAGAGTAAAGCAGATTCCAAACTTTACTACAAGGTTGACGATGGCAACCCAATGATGCTCCTATTATATGTAGATGATGTGTTTGTAACAGGTATGGATGGATTGATTGCTTATACGAAGAGAAATCTTGCTGCCGAGTTCAAAATGAAGGACTTGGGTATGATGCACTATTTTCTAGGCATGGAGGTGTGGCAGAATGCGGATGTAATCTCCCTCAGACAAGGGAAGTATGCAGTAGAGATCCTGAAGAGGTTCGAGATGATGGAATGCAAGGCCATGACCACACCTATGGCATCGAACTTGAAGCTGTTGAGTGATGCTTCATCAGAACCGGTTGATGCTATGATGTATCGTCAGATGATTGGGTCCTTGATGTATGTGACGAAGATGAGACCAGACATTTGCTTTGCTATGAACACCTTGAGCCAGTTCCTGACAGATCCAAGGCATGTTCACTTGATTGCTGCAAAGCATATTCTGAGGTACCTGAGGGGTGCAATTGACTATGGGCTCAAGTATGAGGCGAATCAAGAGATTAACCTGGAGGGTTATATTGATTCAAATTGGGCAGGTAGTGCCATCGAAAGGAAGAGCACTTCAGGGTATTACTTTAGTATGGTATCAGGTGTGATCTCTTGGTTTAGCAAGAAGCAATCCTATGTGGCACTGAGTACAACTAAAGCAGAGTATGTTGCAGCTTGTTCAATTAGTTGTGAGGTAGTATGGTTGAGGAAGCTACTGTCTAATTTATTTGATATCTAGATGGATGCTAATTGTATACATTGTGACAACCAGAGTTGCGTGAAGTTGTCAGAGAATCCGATGTTCCATGACAAGTCGAAGCATATCGAGATCAAGTATCACTATATCAGGGATATGGTGTAGAGGGGAGCAGTGAAGCTCCATTATGTTGCGATGGACAAACAGATAGCTGATGTGTTGACAAAGCCATTGGCTAAGGTGATGTTTGAGTACTTCAGGGAGAAGCTTTGTGTTCTCCAGATTGAGGTTCCCTCCAAGGGGAATTAATGAGACCTAGAGCCATTCTGACATGGTGAGAGGATTGGTTCCTTCCATTGTTGAATGTAAGGGCTAAGCCATTCTGTCATGGTGAGAGGATTGGTTCCTTCCATTTCAGATATGAGTGCTGAGTCATTCTAATATGATTGTAGGATTGGTTCCTACATGATCAAAAGTAAGTGCTGAATGCCATTCGTGGAATGGAGGCACCTGGTCAGTTACCAAGAAAGCTCAGTCTGGGACTGAGGGCCATTCTGATGTGACTGTAGGATTGGTTCCTACATGATCAGATGAGAGTGCAGATCCCTTCTAACATGTATGCTGGATTGGTTCCTCGCATGGGAAGATATAAGTGCAGAGCCATTCTAACATGTGTGCTGGATTGGTTCCACACATGGGCAGATATAAGTGCAGAGCCCTTTCGAACATGTATGTTGGATTGGTTCCTCGCATGGTTGAATGTAAGTGTAGAGCCCTTTCGACATGTAGGTTGGATTGGTTCCTTGCATGGTCGAATGTAAGTGTAGAGCCTTTTTTACATGTATGTTGGATTGGTTCATCGCATGGTCAAATGTGAGTGTTGGTCCTTTTTGATAGAGTTGTGGGTTGTGTTCCCACATGGTCATATGTGAGTGTTGGGCATGCCTTTCTGATATTATTATAGGATTGGTTCCTACATGATCAGATATAAGTGCTAGGAAGGCCATTCTGACTTAGGGTCAGATATAAGTGTTGGAAGAAGACTTACATGGAGGCTGGGCCTACAACCAGCATGAAAAAGGGCTAGTACTGTGGAACTTCCTATGACAAAAATAATCAAGAGATAGCACCTATGATGATGATCCAGCAGAGATGTTTTAGACCAGAGATGATCCATATCGAGTGATGATCCAGATCCAATGATGATGATCCAGATCGAGTGATGATCTAGATCCAGTGATGATGATCCAGATCGAGTGATGATCTAGATCCAGATGAAGATGAATTGAAGATGAATATGACTTGAAGATAGAGATGAATTGAAGGTGAATATGACAAGGACTTGATGATGATCCAGATGATACAAAGAAGAAGACTTGTGTTGATAAATTGTGTCGAGATAATACCTTCCTAGTTAAGAGTGAGTGTTGATGTAATTGTAACTATAGAATGTATTCACTTGTATTTCTTATGTATTGTAACCTGATGTTTATTATGGGATGTATTTGTAATGTACTTGAGTCATGTCATGCCCCGATGTTACTATCGAGAGTTTCTATAATGTAAACAAGTCATGTCAAGTCAATGTGGGTAACCCTCCTATTGTCTAAGGGTTAAAGTCTTTGTAGTTCCAAGGAACTAGGGTTGTTAGACTCACTTAGTGAAGTCATCCCTAGTAGGGTTCAGTCAAGGAAGAAGAAGACACTAGGGCTAGGAAGAAAGAAGGTTACTACTGTCGGGAGATCATCTTACTGTTTTTGGGTTTTACTTTGGTGCTAATTCTATCTCTGAGGAAGTTGCGGGGTTTTCTCCATTTATGGTTTCCTCGAGGAAAAACATTGTGTTCATTGTCTCTTATGTTTGATTATTGTGCTTTTTATTCTCTCAGTTAAATATCCTAATGTAATGCTAGTTTAATATTAAAAATCTAACAATGGGCTCAAGTATGAGGCGAATCAGAAGATTAACCTTGAGGGTTATGTTGATTCAGATTGGGTAGGTAGTGCCATCGATAGGAATAGCACTTTAGGGTGTTGCTTCAGTATGGGATCAGGTGCGATCTCTTGGTTTAGCAGGAAGCAATCTTGTGTGTCATTGAGTACAACTGAAATAGAGTATGTCGCAGCTTGTTCAGTTAGTTGTGAGGAAGTATGGTTGAGGAAAATACTGTCTGATTTATTTGATCTACAGTTGGATGCTACTTGTATATATTACAACAACCAAAGTTGTGTGAAGTTTTCAGAGAACCCGGTGTTACATGACAAGTCGAAGCATATCAAGATAAAGTATCACTATATCAGGGATATGGTGCAGAAAGGAGCAGTGAAGCTCTAGTATGTTGCGATGGACAAATAGATAGTTGATGTGTTGAAAAATCCATTATGCAAAGTGAAGTTTGAGTACTTCAGGGAGAAGCTTGGTGTTCTCCATATCGAGGTTCCCTCCAAAGGGAAGTGATGAGTCTGCCAGGCATTTTCACATGGTGAGAGGATTGGTTCCTTCCATGGTCGGATGTAAGGGCTGAGCCATTCTATCATGATGAGAGTTTTGGTTCCTTGCATGTCAGATATGAGTGTTGAGCCATTCTAATGTGACTGTAGGATTTTTTCCTACATGATCAGATATAAGTGCTAAATTCCCTTCTTGGAATGGAGGCACCTGGTCAGTTACCAGGAACACTCAATCTGGGACTGAGAGCCATTCTGATGTGACTATAGGATTGGTTCCTACATGATCAGATGTAAGTGCAGAGCCATTCTGAGGTGATTGTAGGATTGGTTCCTACATGATCAGATGTAAGTGCAGAGTCATTCTGAGGCAATTGTAGGATTGGTTCTTACATGATCAGATGTAAGTGCAGAGCCCTTTTGACATGTAGGTAGGATTGGTTCCTCGCATGGTCGAATGTAAGTGCTGGGCCTTTCTGACATAGATGATTGGATTGGTTCCTTTCATGGTCAGATGTGAGTGCTGGGCCTTTCTGACAAGGTTGTGGGATGTGTTCCCACATGGTCAGATGTGAGTTCTAGGTGTGCCTTTCTGATGTGATTGTAGGATTGGTTCCTACATGATCAGATGTAAGTGCTGGGTGGTCCATTATGACTTAGGGTCGGATATAAGTGCTTGAAAATACCTACATGGAGGCTAGGCCTACAACCAGCATGAAAAAGGGTTGGCTCTATAGAACTTCCTATGATGAGAAGAATCAAGAGATAGAACCTGTGATGATGATCCAGCAGAGATGTTCCAGAATCGGAGATGTTCCAGATCCAGTGATGATCTAGATCCAGTGATGATGATCCAGATCAAGTGATGATCCAGATCCAGTGATGATGATCCAGATCCAGTGATGATCCAGATATAGTGATGATGATCCAGATCTAGATGAAGATGACTTGAAGATGAAGATGAATTGAAGATGACGAGGACTCGATGATGATCCAGATGATACAGAGAAGAAGACGTGTGTTGCTAAATTGTGTCGAGAGAATACCTTCGTAGTTAAGAGCGAGTGTTGATGTAATTGTAACTTCGAAATGTATTCACTTGTATATCTTATGTATTGTACCCCGATGTTTATTCCAGGAATTTTTTGTAATGTAATTGAGTCATGTCATGCCCAATGTTTTGATCAAGAGTTTCTATAATGTAAACAAGTCATGTCAAGTCATTGTGGATAACCCTCCTATTGATCAAGGGTTAAAGTCCCTGCAGTTGCGGGGCCCTAAGGTTATTAGACTCTCCTAGTGAAGTCGGCCCTAGTGAGTTATTGTCAAGTCGGGAATTAGTATAAATAGAGGGTGAGCCTCTCTATTTATCACACCATCACTCACACTCAGTTGTAGTGCATAGCTGAGGGAGAATAAGTTCCTGGGGCTAGAAAGAAAGAGGCCACTGCTGTCAAGAGATCATCGTACTATTTTTGGGGTTTTACTTTTGGTGCTAATTCTATCTTTGAGGAAGTTGTGGGGTTTTCTCCATTTATGGTTTCCCCGAGGAAAAGCACCATGTTCATTGTCTCTTGTGTTTGATTGTTGTGCTTGTTATTCTCTCAATTAAAGATCCTACTATAATGCTAGCTTAAATGTTAAAAATCTAACAAAATTCACATGGAATATATGCGTTTCGAGGGCTTCTATCTATCACATGAGTAAAAAATCAGGTTTTCATCGCCAAATTTAACCAAAAATTATTACCCACCTTCAAGGAATCACCCATAAGTAATACATTGTTTATGAGAAACATGTTTCACACTTTTAGATTTAGTTTAAAAATTATATAAATAATACATTAATGCATTTTTAAGTTTTTGGCTATCCACAACTACATTAAAATATCTCATCATCTATTTTTATTTAATTTTAGTTGTTATTAAAAAGAAAAAACTTGAAAATAATATTGGTTTTAAATTCATTAATTTATGATGCTCATCATAAGATCCACAATCATTTACTTTGCAACACATTCTTCTTTGGCTATGAAAATATGTGTACTATCACATTCTTCTTTGGATATCAAAGTCTTTGTAGTATCAATTTTGTTTTAACATTGTTTACTGATTAATATATATATATGGTTGTGGGAGTGTTTAGAACAAATTTGTGTTAAATGATGGATGCATACTTTTGTGGCATGCCATATGTCATATGTATGTGTATAAAAAAAATCATGTTAATGCTAATTGTTTTGATGTCAACTCATTACACATTTATATGGCTGTGGGAATTTATATGGTTGTGGGAGTGTTTATAGTAAATGACTTAAATGTTTTGATGTCAATGCATTCATTTATATGGTTGTGGGAGTGTTTAGAATAAAAGAGTTAAATGATGGATGTATTTTTTTTGGTGTCATGACATATTTGGGTGTACCAAAAAAATTATCAAATTAATGTTAGTTGTTTTGATGCTAATTCACCTAAATTTCACATTTAGAAAATATACTTTAAAAACATTTTGATAATATACTTTAAAAATATATTTCTTAATATGTATTTGTTAAATAAATATAATTTTTTAACATAAATAAATACATTTTTATTAAAAAAAAGCTTATAATATCCTCAACTTATATATATCAACTTGATTGTTGAACTACAAGAAAGCATGTTATATGTTTATTTTGTTAAGTTCTATTCACTTTAATTTATATGAATAATGAGATCTTTTAATATAGAGCTACAATGTAGTACATTTTGAATGTAATAGGATGTTCTTTTTGTTACTTTATACAAATAAGAAAAAAAAAAGTGACATTTTCATGTATGTCTCAAAGTTGGTTTGTACAAATTAATAAAGAATTACTTTTTATGTTGATATTTCTTTTTTTTAAATATTGATAATTATTTGATAATGCAATTTAAATATATTTTGTTTAATTTTTCAGTATAAGAGTTGAATAATCACACATATTTTCATAAAAGAAAATGTTTTTTTTTTTCAAAATAATTGATATTAATATTTTATTTACTTTCCAAATCATTTATATTAATGTTTTAATAATGCATTAATTTGTATTTATGTTTTGTTAATATTTTAAATTGATAACATGTCAAGCATATTCACATTAATTTTTAGACATATAAACCTCATTTGGAAAGAGAAAGAAAGTTTTAATTATGATTATTATTATTATTTATTTAAATTAATTTTAATAAATTTGAAAATTATAAAAAAAACAAATTGAATAATTATGACAATTTTTTGTTTATATAATTTAATATATACATAACACTGACATAGATGAAAAATGAGAACATTGAATTGCCTTAGAAAAAACAAAATCATAGTATTCTTAGACCCCAGCTTCATTCAAAGGCTAAGAATTTGAGAGAGAAAGCGGTGTCATGTAAATTTGTGCAGGGAAAAGAAGATGAAGATCAAAGGCATTACAAAATGGATTCAGTCTCTGAAGCAAGAAATAAGAGTATTGACTTGCCTAGAGTGGAGGTAATTACAAAAATAAAAATAAAAATAAAAAATTGAGCCAATTGACTGCACTTGAGTGGGCCATAAAGGCAAATAGATTCCTTGAAATTTCTTTAATAGAGAGAGTATTGCATTGAAATTTCTTGAAATTTCTTTAATACAGAGAGTATTCCTTGAAATGCGGGAGTTATTTTGTGATGATATAAATATGATAGGCCTTATTTTTGTGATGATATAAATATGGTAGTGCTTATAATTTTGTGATGATATAAATATGATAGCCCTTCTTTCTTTTCTTCGTGTCTCCAAGAAATGCGGGAGCTATTTTCTTCTTCATTCTCTATTGAGAGGATCTCATTGTTTTCAAAATGGAAACTTATATATTTCCCACTTTTTTTAATGAAATTGATAAGACAAAGTGTGTTGTAAGTGATGTAGATGACATAAAAATGTTTTTTTTAATGTTACACAACTTAGTCCCAATGTAAGTTGTAAGTTGGCTATACTGCTTTATTTTTGATGTAATTGGTGATTCTTCTTCTTATAATGATGTGAATTTAAACATAAATGTGATGGTTGGTCTCCTTTCCTATCTAGGTAGGATTAAAATTTTCAACAACAATAGTGAAGTTTCTTCTTCCAAACATTTGCTTAAGAATTGAAATTTTTTTCTGAAGTAATTTATTGTTATGGTTTGACTTATCTCACAATTTTTTTTATCTATAATTTATTTATTTCCCTTATGGATTCAAGTTTCTCTTTGTACTCCTTTGTAAATTTGGATTTGGAAAGACTCAATAGAAGCCTCTCTCAAACTAAACATGGCTCTCTAATAGATCATCACATCACTTCATAACTCTACATTTCTTTTGGAACCAACGAAATATGCATTTCTTCTTGGTAAATGAAATGCACATTCCTCTACCTCATGATCTTTAGAGTAAAACCCCTTTTACTAAATCAATTTATCTCCAAATCATATGTTGTAATAAATTTTGCATGAAAGTATGAGGTGATTTCTATATTTGAGGATTGTATGGGAAGCAAAGAATTCCCCCTAAATGTATTTAATTTTTGAATTAAGTGGTGAGGACGATATATAGTAAGTGATCATGCCTATCCAATATGGAGGGGAATGCTTTTTTGGTGCCTTGAAACATTGATATTAATAGGGTAAACATCAAATAATTTTTATCTACTTCCTCTAACATTCTCCTTCAATGGTTTTGTTTTGTTTAGGTGGAGACAAATGAACAGGAGAGGTGTTAACCAAGGTTCCCCATGAGGGATCATGTTGCGAGTTGTATAGATTCATTCTTAACTATGTTACAAATGATCCTTAAGAACCACATAATTTCCTCCTATATAGATTTGGGTATGCAATATATAAGCATACAACTAAGCACTTATTTGGAATTTTAAATGACCTTTGTGATTTTCCATAAGGGTTGTATGATTATTGTGTTTGAACATAATTTCATATAACACATGTTGTATGTCTAGTTCAGCATCACCTTTAATCCTCAACTTCATATTGTGTTTTTAAATAAGTTTGATGTATTAGAAATGAGATTCTACGAAGGAACACGAGTTCCTTGCCAACTAAATAGCCAGGACAAGTAACGTAGGAAAGCCATAAATGGCTAAGTAGTAATGTAAAATGCAATGTATGATAGATAATTAAGAGTTACATAGGTTTGGGATTTATAAATATGCAGGTCCACCTATAAAAGACCCGACAAAGGTCAGTATTCCTTAACCCGTCACAGATACTTGCTGGGACCCATGTAATTTTAGCTCCTTGAGACGAAATGTAACACCCCAGTTTTGACCCCGATGCATTAAATATACATGATATATATATACATTGTAAATAATCATGGTGCAAAGCTAAAGGCCAAGGCCCCACCATCGATTTGGTTATGTTATGTTTCGGATTGGAATTGTCACCGATGGTATATCAAGACATACGACATGTATTAAATTGTGGCATCATGTAAATGTGCATTTTAATTAAATGAACCCAACCAGCTATGTTCACTGCAACCATATTGAGAAGGGGCATGATTTCCTAAGGTTAAGGGTGGGGATTTTAAACCTTGAACCGATGGGGGATAAGCTATGTGTCATCACCCTGTTTGATTTGCTCACCTACCCTTGCCTCATCCAACCACCACCTTAATTGTTTTGTTGTCAGTCAGGGCAACTATTTGCTGGCAGGAAGACCACTACACTCACGCTTGCACGCTCTCCATGACGCGCCTTTTGGGTTGCGGATGGTTTGTCCACTATCCCGATCGGGAGCTGTTCATTTTCCCTCACAGGGGGTGAGATAAGAGGGGCTACGATTCATTGATTGGGGGTTGGTTCTTCCTTTTCTCACCGACTTGTTAGTCTATGGATCTGTTCATCCTCCTGCTAATGCTTGAAGCTTGTGTTTTTACTCCACCATTGTTTTCTAATGTGGTTGCTGTGTCTAGACTGTGCGACATTATGTTACTTCATCGTAAACCGTTGTTGTGGTTTTCTCCTGTTCCTCCTTAGCCGTTGTTTTCCACATTTGTTGGCTGCGTTTTTCCCTTATGATTTAGTTGTTGTAGGCTGCTGTCGGATCGTTTTGGCCATGATAGGGCCAAGAACAATCCAGGGAGTTTCTTTTCCCCTGTTAAATATTTAATAGCTGGTATGCTGCATGCACGCAGTGCTTTTGTCCTCAGACTGCATTGGAGTGGTGAGTGAGGGCATAATGTGCTTGATAAACCTGGTGGGTTAGGAACCACATAGACAGAGCTAGTGGGCTAGATTTCTTCTCCACAACCCCTGAATAGCACTAGAAGGGAGATCAGGGTTTGAGGGGAAAGGACTGATTTCCTTGTGTTGGGTGTGTGTGGGTGTTCTAAAAGCCAGGCTGGTTTTGGTGTCGGTGTCTATAGATCTTTAATGAGCTCACCAGCTTAGCATTTAGCCTTTCCTAGCTCCTGGAAGGCTTGATAAACCCAACTTGATTGGCTTGGCTGATCTGTTGTTCACCTGATAAACCCAACTGTGTTGGCTTGGATGAACTGTGTACCCTTGTGGTTTTGTTATCCATGGCTATGTGTAAGCCTGCTAGTTCCTTATTCC
The DNA here is from genome assembly GCA_001517045.1 of Pseudotsuga menziesii. Taxonomy (NCBI): domain Eukaryota; kingdom Viridiplantae; phylum Streptophyta; class Pinopsida; order Pinales; family Pinaceae; genus Pseudotsuga; species Pseudotsuga menziesii. Next base: position 67,501 of record LPNX010273632.1, read on the forward strand.
TTGGGAAATCATTCCCGACTCATGGGTGGTAGCATGGCTGAGAGATTAAAGAGCACGCGGGCCAATGGTTGGGTGGAACATTGCAGCGATGTAGCTGGTTGCGGAACAAGTTCTTTACAAGATAAGTATTCTTGACAAATCTATTTTGCAATCGTATTTATTGCTGATGAATAATGATGATGTACATGTTGAATGTTTATTGATATGTTTTACTTACATTGTGTATATGAACGATTATGCTTCATAGTATGTTTTATGTTTTTAAGTATCTTGCTTCAGCATTATATGTATGTATTTTCATGTTCATGGGGCTAGATGCCCGGATGATTCGATGTATGGTAGCGTTCTCTTCACTGGTCAAAGGGTTGGGGATGTTACAGTGTGGTATCACAGCTCATGTTGTAGCTTGGGCCTGAATAGGCCGTAAAGATGTAGTGACAATGCTTATGTTGCAGCATTTGGGCCTTAGAGGGCCATGGGAAAATAGTTTACAGAGGCAAGGTGCCTACTGCCCAGAAGAAAATGGGTGAATGATAGGAAAATTCAAAAATAAATTCTAAGTGCCAGAATTGTCAGCTCATCAAAAAACTTGGTGAGAATTTCTTCCAATGCAGTGGAAAATATAGTCTGAAGGTCACCTGACGTACAACAATCGGGAGAAGATTGTGGAAGGAATTGCGTTCATCGCCCATCGACTCATCGGAGGACTAAGGGCGAAGGTCCTCCGACACCACGGAAGTGTTAGTCTGAAGACCACCCGACACCGACCATCAGCAATCGACACCACTTAGTTGAAGGAATCGTCTATGACACTTCGACGGAGGATAGTAGACTGATCAATGATGGAGACGAATTTTGGAAATTTTTTATGAAGTAATGTAATCATCGGCGATCGAAAATGATTAGTTGATTGCAGCACCAATGCTTAGATGATTATGTTACCGATGCGGTGAAATTTTGGCAACTATATCGGAAGCGATTGGCTGATTGTGCGTCGTCGTTGCAGCTGGCTAGAGGGCTATCCTTCCAAACGGTAGAGTCCCCGATCGCCGATTCCGCACAAGATAGTTGATCCGAAGGTCGATGTGGCTGAAGACAGAGGAGGAAACTTCTGAAAATTTTCTAAGGCACGAAATATTTGGCCAACGAAAAATGTTAGTGGTTGGGATCCCCAATGACTAGAGGATAGGATCGCCGACGAATAGAAGATGAAGCTGTCAAGGCTAGAGAAGTGGATCTGCGAATGATAGAGGATTAGAGTGCCAATCAACGAAAAATATTTGCTCAAGCATCCGTCATTGTGAAAGGCTAGAGGACTATCCTTCCGATGGATAGAGTCCTTGACCATCGATGCTGCAGAGGAAAGTCGTTCCGATAGCCAACGTAGCGAAAAATTAAAAAATTTCTCTAAGGCACGAAATCATCGACGATCAGAAAAGAATAGTTGTTAGGATTGCCGATGAATAGTTGATGGAAGAGCCAACACAAGAAAAAAATTCAAAAATTTTCTAAGCGTTCATCGGCCATCGAAAAATGTTAGTTGTACGGGTCGCCGATGAACATCGGAAGGAATTAGTGATTTGAGCATCGCCATTGCAGAAGTCTAGAGCACTAATCCTTCGACGGATACAGGTTCCAACTATCGATGCCAATTAAGTTGTGCTTCAGATCACTAATTGGAATTTATTAGTGGATCAGACCGCTGATCGAAAAAGGTTCAACGATGATGAACCGCCATTGTGGCTGCTGAGTGAACTATCCCGCTAATGCATTAGTATTTCCACTCATTGATGCCGAGGTGTTTAGTGAATAGTAGTTTTAGGTTTCGATACATAACTACAGTGGCGTTTAGTGCTCGAGAGTGCCGACACTGCGGAAGTATTGAGGTTTAATTCACCGATACCAACCCACCCAATGAAACAACAGATCCGGTGATTGAAAGAGTTAGGGATTGTGGAACCACCGTTGTGGACGTCTATGGGACTAAGTGTCTGATGCCACAGCAAGATGTCGCTCCAAACACCGAAAAAGTCGTGAGCCGCGGAAGATGTAGAAAGATCGTTGGTCGTCGTTGTGGAAGCCGAGAGGACTAACCGCCCGATGCGTAGCATGCACGACCATCAATGCAGTGGATTAGTTGGTTTCCCTGTCGATAAAGTTTGGATTGTTAGACAATTATGGACCTGACACCGCTGAGAAAACTAAGGGTTCTATCCGCCAAAACACTAGAATGCTAGTGAGAAGGGGACCCGATGAACAGTCCATAAGCTTAGAGGACTGAAGGTCTGATACGGTGGAAGAAATTAGACAAACAACCCACCGATACAGTGAAGAAAATTAGATGTTCTAGCCGCCGAAACACCGGAAGGTTAGTGAAGAAAGGACTCGATGAATGTCCTTGACATCGCCGATCCAGATCAAAAGTTTAGACGATTTGCTCACCGAAACGCTAGAAAATTTGTAGGGAAGAGACCCGATGAGGAGAAGGAAATTTTGGGTTTTTCAAAGTGGAATTTTTCTCAACAAATTCCAACCATTTCAGCAGATTTCAGCAGGCTGTCAGTGGATTACAGGGATGAAAAAGGGAGAGAGAAAATTTTGTGTTTGATCAAAATTGTTGTTTTATAAATTTCCAGAAGAGGAAGGTAAGTAGTTTTGATTTATATTGATGATATGCATCTAACAGTTTGCTACTAACACATTTGCAGAATTATAGACCACTTCCAAGAGCAGTATTCCAAGAAGAACAGTGTGGAAAGCAAGAGTTGGTTTAGTCATGAGAACCCATGATGAGTATGATGCTCGGGATTCTTACGAGCGTGTAAGAGATGCCATGGGAGAAAATGTCCGTAATGGAAATGATGACATAGAGTCTAATGGAAGAAGATTCCAAGAGACACCGTCAGATGTTGCAGCCACCATGATAAGCTTGATTAAATCCCAAGAAGAGCAACATCAGTTGAATGTTGCCATGTTGCAGAGTTTGACAGACTTGCAGAGAAAGATAGATTCTGGACGAGGTACAACAAGACCTGAAGGTAGTAAGAGTAGCACTAGGAGAATGATAAGGAATTCTAGTGGATCATCTAATTCTGAAGAATCCAGCGGGGATACAAGCTCATCTTCTCATAAAAGGAGAAGGAGAATACACCATAGGGATCGCTCTCGGGATGAATTTAAGAAAGCTAAACCTCCTACATTTGATGGTGAGATAAATACTGGACAAGAGGTTGAAGCTTGGATTCTTGGGATAAAGAAGTACTTTCAAGTGCAGGATTATTCAGGAAACATGAAGGCAAGAGTTTCCATATTCAATCTGAATGGAAGAGCATCCAGTTGGTGGGAACACTTCAAGCAAGTTAAGAAGATCAGTGAAACGAGACTGAAGTGGAAATAGTTCAAGAAGTATTTCAGGTAGAAATACCTCTCTGATAGGTATTATGATGACAAGACCAAGGAGTTCCATGAGCTGAGATTGGGACAACAGACCATGGATGAATATGCAAATAATTTCTTGGAATTGTTGAGGTATGTCCGGTACATTAGAGATGAAAAAGTGAAGGTCCATCGGTTTTTGAGTGGATTTCCTCAAGCCTAAAAAGATAGAATTGAGTTTTATGAATCGAGAACTCTTGAATAAGCCATAAGGAAGGCTAAGTATTGCTATGAGCAAAGCAAAGGTAAACCTGATTACCATAAGGCATGGAAGGACAAGAAGAATGAGAAGTTTGACTAAAGAAGGAAAGGTTTCAAACCTTCTAGATTCAGGAATCAGCAGAAGCAGTCGTCCCAAGCTGCGACTAATCCAATTGGAGTGACAGGTGGAAAGCCTAAAGAGCCACAATAGAATAAAGGTCCACTCAAATGTTGGAAATCTGAAGGACCCCACTTGCGCAGATATTGTCCACTTGAGAATGAAAGTGCAAGGCTATAACATTCAGGAAGTAGAAACAGTGGGTCAAGTAGCAAGAGTAGTCCCCAGAATTTATGCAGCACTAGAGGACCGCCAGGCAGATCAGCGGTCAACTGTGGTTGAAGTTGCAGGTAAGATTGTTGAACAATCTGTTTCTATTTTGATTGACCTTGGTTCTACTCATAGTTACATCACTCCTAGAGTAGTGGAGATTTGTGATTTTAAGAAGGTCAAGCATAGGAAACCTTGGCTAGTTCAGCTAGCCACTAGGACTAAGAGAAAGGTCAGTGAAGTAGTGGAGAAATGTTCATTGGTTATGAATGGATTGATCACTTGTGTGGATATGAATGTTCTACCGCTTGGTTCCTATGATGTTCTAATTGGAATGGATTGGTTAGAGGCTTACAGAGTGAAGCTTGACTATTATAACAAGACTTTTGAATGCACAGATGAAGAAGGAAACCCAGTAGTTGTGAAAGGTATTCCGAAGGTAAATTTAGTAAGACAGATTTCAGCTATGCAGTTGAAGAAGTTCTGTAGGAAGGGTTTCCAATTGTATGCAGCTCATATTTTGGAACCAATAGGAGATGCAACTCCTAGGTTGGAGGACTATCAGGTGTTACAGGAACTCAAGGATGTATTCCCTGATGAGATTCTAAGACTTCCTCCAAAGAGGGACATTGATTTCAAAATTGAACTTGTGCTAGAAGCACCGATGTCCAAGACACCCTACAGGATGAGTACACCAGAGATGCTAGAATTGAAGATGCAACTGCAAGAGTTGTTAGAAAAGAAGTACATCTGACTAAGTGTGTCTCCTTGGGGAGCACTGGTTTTGTTCGTAAAGAAGAAAGACGGTACACTCAGGTTATGTATTGATTACAAACAATTGAACAAGGTTACTGTAAAGAATAAATACCCTTTGCCTAGGATTAATGACCTCTTTGATCAAATGAGGGGAGCAAAGGTGTTTTCCAAGATTGACTTGAGGTCTGGTTACCATCAGGCGAGAATGAAGGACGAAGTCATTCATAAGACAGCCTTCAGGACAATGTATGGGCATTATGAGTTTGTAGTGGTACCATTTGGTCCTACCAATGCACCGGCTACATTTATGTGCCTTATGACCAATGTCTTCAACAAGTATTTGGACAAGTTTGTCCTTGTTTTCCTTGATGACATTCTTTTTTATTCTAAGAATGAGGAAGAACATGAAAAGCATTTGAGATTGACATTGCAATTGCTCAGGGAGCATCAACTGTATTCAAAATTGAGCAAGTGTGACTTCTACAGAGATAGAATTCAGTATTTAGGTCACATTATCTCAGAAGAGGGTATATCTATGGACCCTAAGAAGATTGAAGCCATTATGAATTGGCCTACTCCAAGAAATGTGAGGGATGTAAGATATTTTATGGGACTTGCAGGATACTACAAGAGATTCATTGAGGGATTTTCCAGAGTTGCACATGCTATCACTTCTTTACAAAAGAAGGGGACAAAGTTTGAATGGACTTCCAAGTGTGAAGAAAGCTTCCAGCAGTTGAAGAATCTTCTCACCAGTGCACCAGTATTGAAAGTTACAGATCCAGAGAAAGATTTTGTGGTATGTACCGATGCATGCAGACAAGGGCTGGGAGGAGTCCTTATGCAAGACAACCACATGATATGTTATGAGTCAAGAAAGTTGAAGGAGCATGAGAAGAACTATGCCACTCATGATCTCGAGCTTGCAGCCATAGTACATCCTATTAAGATGTGGAGGCATTACTTGATGGGTAGAAGATTTGAACTTAGTACAGACCATTGTGGTCTAAAGTATTTTTTTGACCAGCCTACTCTGAATGCTAGGCAGGCGAGATGGCTGGAATTTTTATGCGAGTTTGATTTTGAAATCAAGCACATAAAGGGGAAAGAGAATAAGGTAGCTGATGCACTCAGCAGGAAGGTATAGGAAATGCATGTGGCATCTCTTAGTATTTGCCAATCAGATTTGAGGTAGCAGATTGTTAATCATACTGCTAGAGATGAATTGTATGAGCAGGTAAAAGACAAATTGCAACAACAAAGTCTTGAGAAGAGGTATGAGGGATATAAATTGGAAGGATATGGACTTCTTACTCATAAAGGTAGAATTTATATTCCAAAGGTAGCGTATTTGAGGAGAGTTGTTATGGATGAAATCCATCAAGCTCTGTATTCTGGTCACCCAGGATACCATAAGACAATTGCTACAGCTAGAAAGCAGTACTTTTGGCCAGGAATGAAAAAGGACAATGCTGAATACATTTCAAGGTGCATGAAATGTCAATAGGTAAAGGTTGAGCATGAACATCCAACAGGTTTGTTGCTATTTTTGTTAGTTCCAGAATGAAAATGGGAAGTTATTTCCATGGATTTTACTACAGGATTGCCGATGACTTGGAGACAACATGATTCCATCATGGTTGTAGTATACAAGTTGACAAAGGTAGGAAATTTTATACTGGTGAAGTCTACGCATAAAACTGATGACATTGCAAAGATCTTCATGAAGGAGATTTTCAAATTGCATGGATTTTTGAAGGCAATAGTTTTTGACAGAGATGTCAAGTTCACTTCCAATTTTTGGAAGGGATTGTTTGCAGATTTGGGTACAAAGCTAAACTTTAGCACTGCATACCATCCTCAGACAGATGGACATACAAAAAAGAGTTAATAAGGTGCTTGAAGATATGCTTCGCATGTATGTGATGGACAAACCAATCAAGTGGGAAGATTACTTACACTTGGTAGAGTTTGCTTACAACAATGGATAGCAGGCATCATTGGGGATGAGTCCGTATGAAGCTTTGTATTGAAGAATGCATAGGACACTAGTGACTTGGGATAACCCAATGAACAGGGTTGTGCTTGGACCATAATTGCTCAAGGAAATGTAGCAAAGAGTTGTGAAGATCAAGCAGAATCTGAAAGCAGCACAGGACAGAGAGAAAAGCTATGCAGATAAGCACAGGATGAACAGAGAGTTTAGTGTTGGGGATCATGTGTACCTCAGAGTGAAAGCAAAGAAGAGTTCCTTGAATCTTGGAAGTTGTGCCAAGCTGTCACCTAGATATTGTGGGCCGTTTGAAGTGCTTGAAAGAATAGGGCCTGTTTCATATAGACTTGCATTGCCTGCTAGTACTAGAGCTCATAATATTTTTCATGTTTCTTTGCTTAAGAAATATGTACATGATCCTAACCATGTGATAAATTGGGATGTGATTTAGGTGGAACCCAAGGGAGAGTTCCAAATCGATCCAATTCGTATCCTCGACAGGAAGGTCACAATGCTTTGGAACCGAGCCATAGGGAAGGTAAAGGTACAATGGGAGCGCTACAGACCTGAAGAGGCTACATGGGAGCTGGAGGATTCCATGTGATTGGAACATCCATTTTTGTTCAATTCTGTAGAACACTGAGGCGGTACCAGTGTAGCATTTTGTTCAAATTTTGTAAAGCATTGAGGACATTGCTATTTAAGGAGGAGGGGAATGTAACACCCTGGTTTTGACCCTGATGCATTAAATATACATGATATATCTATACATTGTAAGTAATCATGGTGTGGAGCTAAAGGCAAAGGCCCCACCATCGATTTGGTTATGTTATGTTTCGGATTGGAATTGTCACTGATGGTATATCGGGACATACGACACGTATTAAATTGTGGCATCATGTAAATGTGCATTTTAATTAAACGAACCCAACTAGATATGATCATTGCAACCATATTGAGAAGGGGCATGATTTCCCAAGGTTGAGGATGGGGATGTTAAACCTTGAACCCATGGGGGAAAATCCATGTGTCACCACCCTATTTTATTTGCTCACCTTCCGTTGCCTCATCCAACCACCACCTTAATTGTTCTGTTGTTATAAGTTGGGGCATATATTTGCTGGCAGAAAGACCACTACTCTCACACCTGTACTCTCTCCACGACACGCCTTTTGGGTTGTGGATGGTCTTTCCACTATCCCGATCGGGAGCTGTTCATTTTCCCTCATGGGGGTTGAGATAAAAGGGGCCATGATTCATTGATTGGGGGTTGGTTATTTCTTTTATCACCGAGTTGTTAGTCTACAGATCTGTTCATCCTCCTACTCATGCTTAGAGCCTGCGTTTTTACTCCAGCATTTTTTTCCAATGTAGCTGCTGTGTCTGGACTGTGCGACGTTCTGTTGCTTCATCGTAAATTATTGTTGTGGTTTTCTCCTGTGGCTCGTTGGCCATTGTTTTCCACATTTTTGGCTACATTTTTCCCTTGTGATTTGGCTGTTGTAGGCTACTGTGGGATCGTTTTGGCCACGATAGGGCCAAGAACGATCTAGGGAGTTGCTTTTCTCCTGTTAAAGCTTTAATAGCTAGTTTGCTACATGCACACAGTGGTTTTGTCCTCGGACTACATTTGAGTGGTGAATGAGGGCCTGATGTGCTTGATAAACCTGGTGGGTTAGGAATCACATAGATAGAGCTAGTGGGCTGGATTTCTTCTCCACAACCCCTGAATAGCACTGAAAGGGAGATCAAGGTCTGAGGGACTATGTTGCAAAGAAAGGACTGATTTCCTTGTGTTGGGTGTGTGTGGGTGTTCTAGAAGCCAGGCTGGTTTTGGTGTCAGTGTATGTAGCTCTTCAATGAGCTCACCAGCTTAGAATTTAGCCTTTCCCAGCTCCTGGAAGACCTAATAAACCCAAATTGGTTGGCTTGGTTGATCTGTTGTTTGCTTGATAAACCCAAATTGGTTGTCTTGGTTGATCTGTTGTTTGCTTGATAAACCCAAATGTGTTGGCTTGGATGAACTATGTACCCTTCTGGTGTTGTTATCCTTGGCTATGTGTAAGCCTGCTAGTTCCTTATTCCTTGGGGAATCATGCCTGGCTTGGCGGTGGCAGTGTGGCTGAGAGATTAAAGAGAACGCGGGCCTATGGTTGGTTGGAACATTGCAATGGCGCAGCTGGTTGCGAAACAAGTCCTTTACAAGATAAGTATTCTAGAAAAATCTATTTTGCAATCGTATTTATTGCTGATGAATAATGATGATGTACATGTTGAATGTTGATTAATATGTTTTTCTTTCGTTATGTATATGAACGATTATGCTTCATAGTATGTTTAATGTATTTAAGTATCTTGCTTCAGCATTATATGTATATATGTTCATGTTCATGGGGCTAAACGCTCGGATGATTTGATGCATGGTAGCATCCTCTTCACCAGTCAGAGGGTTAGGGACGTTACATGAAAAACCTAGTGGAAAGTATCAGTCCCGATAAAAGGAGGGAAATCCATCCATTGAGAGGAATCATTTCTATCATGTATTTCTTTCTTCTCAATATATATATATATATATATATATATATATATATTTATATCCAAAGTAAATCATCTGCATTATGCTATGTAACAATGGTAAATGATTACCTAGTACATTGGATCAATCAGAATCACATCCAAGTGGTTCTCTCACCATTGAGAAACCAACCATAGAAATAGTACCATACCCCCCCAAAGGTGATCTACGTAGAACAATGCATAATCCTAACGCACGAGCTTCTCATAGCAAAAAATATTGTTGAGGAAATCTCTCAAGCCATGTGCCATGTCCTCAATGGAGGCATTGCAATATTGTCATGCATGAAGAAATGAACTATTGGATCAATCAGAATCACATCCAAGTGGTTCTCTCACCATTGAGAAACCAACCATAGAAATAGTACCACACCCCCCCAAAGGTGATCTACGTAGAACAATGCATAATCCTAACGCACGAGCTTCTCATAGCGAAAAATATTGTTGAGTAAATCTCTCAAGCACCATGTGCCATGTCCTCAATGGAGGCATTGCAATATTGTCATGCATGAAGAAATGAACTATTGGATCAATCAGAATCACATCCAAGTGGTTCTCTCACCATTGAGAAACCAACCATAGAAATAGTACCACACCCCCCCAAAGGTGATCTACATATAACAATGCATAATCCTAACGTACGAGCTTCTCATAGCGAAAAATATTGTTGAGGAAATCTCTCAAGCACCATGTGCCATGTCCTCAATGGAGGCATTGCAATATTGTCATGCATGAAGAAATGAACTATTGGATCAATCAGAATCACATCCAAGTGGTTCTCTCACCATTGAGAAACCAACCATAGAAATAGTACCACACCCCCCCAAAGGTGATCTACGTAGAACAATGCATAATCCTAACGCACGAGCTTCTCATAGCGAAAAATATTGTTGAGGAAATCTCTCAAGCACCATGTGCCATGTCCTCAATGGAGGCATTGCAATATTGTCATGCATGAAGAAATGAACTATTGTCTACAACTAGAGTTGTTGATCCATCCGATACAAATTCGATCACATTAGACTTAGACCAATCAACTTGTAGGATTCCTTGCAAAGTTGATTTTCAGAATAAAGTAACATCTCATGGCAAGAATATCTTTCAAACCATAGTTTATGAAGGGGCCTCGACTTGTGTCATGTCATTTAAATGTTGGCAAGCATTATGATAAACCATTTTAGTTCAATCCCATGCTATGAGAAAAGAATTTGATGGACATTCGTTCTCTCCTCGCATAAGCATTGTATCTTTCCCTATTGAATCGGGTGGGAAAATAGTCACAGTGGATGTTGAGGTAGTAGATGCACCTATAGATTACAAATTTATGTTAGAACATATTTGGATACATGTGATGATTTCTATAGTGTCTTCAAAGTCCTGAGTGATTCGATTCCCTAAATGGGGGAATATTTCCATGATCAAACAATTAGATTACTGCATGCTTGAAATTGTTGCCTAGTCGAATGTTCCTTTCATTAGGGATTCTCTAAAGGAGGTTCAATACATTAGGGAAGGATCATTAAAAAATGATTCCCTCATGGGGAAATTTATGATCTCGCAACCCTTATCTTCTGTAGAAGTGTCATACCAAGCTATTGAAATGGCTTCAAATAATTTGGATCAAAATATTCCCTTCATGGAGGAATATGATCCAGCTACTTGGCCCATTTTGGTTGTGAACTCTCCCAGCTCACTTGACTTCTTGGAAGAAATTTTATCATAAGATGAAACTATCCTTGAGTTCATAAAAATTTTGTGGAAATTGAAACCAGTGATAGATTAATTTTACTCACAACAATTAACAATTGATCATGCAAAATCACTCACAAAAGAGACTGGAAATGGAGCTGTAACACTAAACTATTATATGTAAGTGTACAATAGCCAACCCTATAATAGCATAGGCTGATGAATAAATAGAATACATAAAGGATTCAATTGCATGAGGAGAAAATCAAATCTAGCATAAAGTAGGCTTACTAAAAATAAGCAAATCCCCCATAGGTATAAAAAGCTATTCCCAAATATGTCATGGAGCTCACGAATTGGAAAAAAGGCTTAGGAAAGATAAAGAGTGGTGGAATGGCAGCTCATACATGATTTTGCATGGAGAAAAGAGAGGAGGATGTGTAGGACAAAAAACAAGTCAACCTCACCTAGTCTAGCTTTTCCTTTTTCCTTAAAACACTGAAAAAGCAGGGAATAAAGCAGAAAAAGCAGAAGGGCGCCTAGGAGGCCAGGAATAAAGCAGAATTGATTCCTTTAGCTCTCCCATGTGCTACATGAGTCAAATAAGGCAATATTTACCATTATAGATAGGAAAATGACAACTTGCACAAGGTGGGACACATGAACTAGGCAAATAAGACAAAAATAATGAAATTAATGTCTTAGTGGGTAAACTATGGGTTGATTATTCTAACACCCCCCCCTTAAGCCTAACTTATGAGTAATATATCAAAAAATTATAGGGCCTAGAAACAAGGCTTAGTAACCCTTTACATACTGCAAGTCCATTTAAACAAGGAAAGAGGCAAAACCAACTTGGGAAAATCCTCCCTTAAACATGGACTGTAAAACAATATTGTAGAATCTTGTCTTCACTCATGCTTTCACAGCCTGATCAGCAATCCCTAGCAGTGATTTGAGATTAATGAAGGTCTTCTCACAAAATGCTTTGGTGAAGATATCAGCTACTTGTTCTGAAGATGAACAGAAGAGTAGGTGAATGGTGCCATCATGCACAAGTTCTTTGATGTAGTACATATGGATCTCAATGTGTCTGGTTCTCTGCTTCTGAACTGGATCCTTGCAGATTTGAATGGTACTCTGGTTATCACAGTATATGGAAGTTGAGTACTCAGGTTTGAAGCCACACTCTCCAAGTAAACCCTGCAACCATAAACATTGAGTTGCTGCATTAACAACTCCTCTGTACTCTGCTTCTGTAGATGAGAGTGCAATGGCACTCTGTTTCTTGCTTGACTAACTGATTGGCCCTTCTGCAAGCATGAACACATATCCTGATGTGGACTTTTTTTCTGTGCTATCACATTCCCAATCACTGTCAGTAAATCCAATCAATTCAAGATCAGATTTTGCTTTATAGAAGATCCCATGTGTCCTTGTTCCCTGAACAAAGTTAAGGATCCTTTTGGTTGCTTTCCAATGGATCTCTTGAGGCTGATCCATGAATATAGAAGCCACACTTACTGCATAACAAATATCAGGTCTAGTATGTGTCAGATACAACAAACATCCAATCAATTGCCTATACAGTGTATTGTTTACCATAGGTGAAGAATCAGCTTCTTCCAGCTTCACTCTTGAAAGGAAAGGAGTTTTGCTTGCTTTGCAATCCTTCTTTTTGAATTTGTTCAGCAAGTCCAAGACATATTTGGACTGGTGCACCTTGATTCCAGCTTTGGTTTGAGAGATCTCAAGCCCCAAAAATTGACTTAAGAGCCCCAAATCTATCATGGAGAAGGCTTGGTTCATAGCTCCTTTTAAGGAAGCAATCTCAGCCTTTGAGCTTCCTGTAATGAGGAGGTCATAAAAATATAACACAATGATCATTAATGAACCATTAACTAATTTCAAATATACATTTGGATCTAATTTGCATTGAACAAAATTCAGTGATAGCAAGAAGCTATCGATCTTGGCATACCAAGCCCTGGGGGCTTGCTTTAGCCCATACAATGACTTTCTCAACTTGCACACAAGAGAAGGGTTAGTATAAAAACCTTGAGGCTGCTGCATATATATCTCCTCAGTGAGATCTCCATTTAGGAAGACACATTTTACATCCATGTGATGTACCTCCCATTGCCTTGAGGCTGCAATGGCTAGAGCTAGCCTGATGGAATCCATCTTTGCCACTGGGGCAAACGTCTCATTGTAATCTATGCCATGAACCTGTGAGTAGCCCTTGGATACCAATATGTCCTTGTACTTCATTGGTGAACCATCAGCATTAAATTTGGTCTTATAGACCCACTTACACTGGACTAACTTTCTTCCTGGAGGAAGATCCACTAGCTCCCACGTGTTGCTCTTCTAGAGTGAGTTGAACTCCTCCTTCATGGCTGTTTTCCATATTGGATCTCATGCTGCTTCTTCATATGTTTGAGGATCAGAATCCACCATCAAATAGCATTTTTCAGCAAACATAGGATCCTTCATGCACATACCACTCTCAAATTGAGATCTAGTCCTCCTTGGGTCATTGGGATCCCCAGCTAGCTCTCCTGCTGCATGTAGTGTCTTGGCTTCCCATTTTGGCCTTACAGGGATGTTGGGGTCTGAAATAAACTCATCTCCATCAGACAAATCAGAATCAACATGTTCAAAAAACTATTTACTTACTTCTTGAGGTTTAGGTGGTGAAGAGGCTTCACCAACTTCCACTACCGCAAGGGGTTCTTCTTCAAATTGAACACACATTTCAATGAAGGCTTTGTTTGTGATAAAATTTATCAACTTGTACCCTTTTGAATATTTAGAGTATCCAACAAAAAGACACTCTTGGATTTGGGGCTGCAAAGTCTTCCTCTTCTCTGTTGGGATTCTAGCCCATGCCTTTGAGCCAAAAATCCTGAAATGGGTCACATCTGGCTTGTTCCCACTCCATGCTTCGAAGGGAGTTATGCCATCAAGATGTTTATGAGGCACCCTATTCTGGATATCAGCTGCACAGCTGATAGCTTCGCCCCAGTACTTTGGTTGCAAATTTTTGGCCTCCATCATGCATGTTGCCATCCCCTTCAGTGATCTGTTCTTCCTCTCAGCAACACCATTTTGCTGTGGTGTGTAAGGGATAGAATGTTGCATCTGAATACCTTCATTTGCAACATATATAATAAACTCAGACTTGAAATACTCACCACCATTGTCATATCTGAGGGCCTTGAGTTTCCTTCCAGACTGGTTTTCAACCAAATCCTTAAAGACTTTGAATAGGCCAAAAACTTCAGACTTGTGTTTCAGGAAGTGAACCCAGCAATACCTGGAAAATTCATCAATGGAAGTCAATGCATATTTGGCCTGACTCATGGACATATGAGGGAATGGGCCAGCAACATCATTGTGGATCAGCTCGAGGGGTGCAGAGGTTCTCTCATGACTAGCTCTCTCAAATTTGTGCTTTGGGTGTTTTCCTAGGATACAGCCTTGGAAGACTCCTTTGGAAAATTTTATCTTGGGAAACCCTATGAACATATCTTTTTCACTAAGATCAGAAATATATTTGTAGTTTAGGTGGCCAAATATTTCATGCCAAAGCTTGCTGGCTTCATTAGCATGAATGAGAAGAGCAGAGGGGTTTGAGTAAGGTAGGAAGTGTGAGAACATGTATACCTTTTGAGCATGATTTGCAACTCCTTTTGCAATGACTCTAGCACTTGAGATCTATGTGATCTCAACTTCATCGGGGGAGAATATGACCTTCTTAGGAGACCCAGTGTGGGTCATCTGGTACACTGACAGGAGGTTGGAGGCGAGACCAGGCACATACAGCACATTGCTTAACTGACCATGATAAAGATCTATCCTTCCTTTTCCCATACTTTCAGTGAGAGAGTCATCTCCCAGTACTATAGATGGCCCTTTCGACTTGTCCAGTGAGGAGAAGGCCTCCTTAGTTGAAACCATGTGTCTTGAAGCTCCAGAATCAATGATAAAACTGGGTGATCTTGATGTGCCAGCAACTAGAGCATGAACTCTCTCTCTGTCATCTGAACTTGATCCCCCTTCTCTCTTCTTTGAGCTTTCTAGAAGGGAGATGCCATTCTTCTCCAAGAGTTGGGTCAGCATGTCTATCTGCTTTTTCATACAAGAGCTTTCAAAGTGATTTCCCTTATTGTAGTATGCGCACTTGTTCATTTCACCTTTGTTTTTCTTCTTCTGGTTATTCTTCTTGGGACCTTGTAGATCCTCCGGAGACTGTTTCTTGTCTCTCTTTTGCTCAGGTGGCCTTTTAGCTTTCTTTTTGCTTTTTGAATCCACCTTCGAATCTCCAGCAATCAAATATTGATCTTTGGATGGTTTGATGGTGCCCATCATCACCAGCTTGTCCTGTTCTTGTGTGAGAGATTCCATGGAATCTGCAAGGCTAGGCATCTTCCAGGTTCGAGCTGTCAGTTTTGTGGCATAGAAGGTCAAAACAAACACTGAATAATCAGGGCCCAGCTTCGAGAGGATGGCTAGTACGAGTTGATCATCTTTATTTTTGATACCACACTGTTTCAGCTGCAAAACTAGTGCTTTGAACTTGGAGAAATATAGTTGCAGGGATTCAAAGCTTGTTGGACTCAGAGAAATCAGCTCATTTTTTATTTGATGTCCCCTCATTTCATCTGTCTTTCCAAAAAGATCAGCAATCTTCTCCCATACTTCATTCGGTGATGTCAATCCATCAAGATGGAAAAGGAGGTCTCTGGAAATACTCAGACACAGGAGGCCATAAGCCTCATCCCTCCTGTTGTGCCATTTTATCTTCTCTGCAGCTGCATTGGGCTCTGCTTCTGTTTCCATAGTCACCCTGTAGAGGCCTTTCACTCTCAATAGTATCTCCATCTCTGCTTTCCATTGAAATAAATTGAAGGGAGTCAAGATAGTTTTCTGTGATTGATCCATAGCTCTAGAAAATTTGTCCCGGCTGTCAGTAGAAGGCTCCCAGTCTTTGATGTCGAACCTGCAAAACAATTTTTGAAGGAGAGAAACAACCTACAATGGCTCTGATACCATGTATAAATTGAACCCAGTGATAGATTAATTTTACTCACAACAATTAACAATTGATCATGCAAAATCACTCACAAAAGAGACTGGAAATGGAGCTGTAACAATAAACTGTATTATGTAAGTGTACAATAACCAACCCTGTAATAAAATAGGCTTCTGAATAAATAGAATACATCAAGGATTCGATTGCATGAGGATCAAATCAAATCTAGCATAAAGAAGGCTTACTAAAAATAAGCAAATCCCCCATAGGTGTAAAAAGCTGATCCCAAATCTGTCATGGAGCTCATGAATTGGAAAAAAGGATTAGGCAAGCTAAAGAGTGGTGGAATGGAAGCTCATACATGCTTTTGCATGGAGAAAAGAGAGGAGGATGTGTAGGACAAAAAACAAGTCAACCTCACCTAGTCTAGCTTTTCCTTTTGCCTTAAAACACTAAAAAAGCAGGGAATAAAGCAGAAAAAGTAGAAGGGAACCTACGAGGCCAGGAATAAAGCAGAATTGATTCCTTTAGCTCTCCCATGTGCTACATGATTCAAATAAGGCAAGTTTGACCATTATAGATAGGCAAATGACAACTTGCACAAGGTGGGACACATGAATTTGGCAAATAAGACAAAAATAATGAAATTAATGTCTAAGTGGGTAAACTATGGGTTGATTATTCTAACACATTTGGTTTCACCCACCTAAGGACATATTTTGTGGGGCCACTGGGAGCATAATTGGTTTAAATCCACCAATGTATAAGAGCATCCTTTGTATGTACCTCGATCTTATCAAGTATATTTGGAAACATGCATATAGGTTCAAGTTATCCCTCTGTGAAGATGCATTTGAATCTTTTTCAACCCAAAATTTCCATAGGTTCGAGCTTGTCTAAAATTGGTGGGTCAACCCATCATATCTATATTTTCCACCATTCTGACAAAAGATCCTACCAAACATGGGAAACCCTGGTCAACACTCCATTTCCACTTTGGCGCCCATGCTGAGAGATTCTCATAGGACTGGGAGCCCAATTAGTCCCATTATGACTTGAAGTTTGAGACTACATACTTCTCTTTCATACAATTCTAACAATTTCCTAATTAGATCTCTATTTCGTGTTATTTTACATAAGCATGTGTTACAATATCCACATGAACATTTGTGCTTACTTCTTCTGTGCTTATTTCTAATGATACGTATCTATCTTTGCGGTCACTTTTTTCTCAATATTCCTATAAACCATTTCTTATGTTTAAGTTGACCTATACATTCGACAACTATTTGATTCAGGTATTTGATGGACCATGATTCATTGTGATTTATGATTTTGGTGTTTTTCAAAAGAATTAGCATGAAGTAAACCACATTTACCCTTTCCTACTTTTTCATTGCACCAAATTGGATAACCACATTCACTTGGTTTTATTTCACCATCTATCGAAACATAATCCTACTTCAGATAGCCAACCAATAGAGGGAACGCCTATAAGAGTGTGCACAACTAGCTCAACCCTTATTTGCAATATTCATCTTTGCCTTGCCTCACTCGTTCTCTTGAAAAATAGAGTACGCACATGCAAAATTTGTTCCCTCCAATGTACCATAGAATTCTTTATTCTTTTTTTGAGCTAATAAATGAAAAAAAAAACTCAGAATTAAAAAACACAAAAATCCAAAAAAGGAATATTATTGAATCTATTCATAATTCATCATGAAAGAAAATGGTAATAGTTAGTTCTTGTCTCCCTTGAACACGACACATATCCTTGCATCAGTTATAAGTACACCATTTACATTTTCCTTGGGAAGTTGTACCAGTAATTTGAACATATCTCCATCTAGAATTAGTGAATTTCACAATGGTTGGTTACTCAAGTCTTATTTTTCCAAGTGTCACTATGTGTCGTGTTATGTGTTTAAGGAAAGTCAAACAGGTGTCGACCATTCCTCAAATACTCTTGACCAATCATGTCGTCCTTCCTTGTGTTAGTATACAGTGTTGAATCTCACAAATCTTCCAAATTATATCAGCATATTGATGTCAGTTTTTTGTTAGTTGATGTGTGATGCATTAATTCCATCCTTCTGGTAGATTTATTCCTATCGACACCAAATCATCATCTAGGAAATTAATGGATCTAGGAACCCTAGTGAGTACCTTGGATCTTGTAGTCATTAGTGGCAGGTTTCCTTACAAATGGCAGTGGGTATACATCAATGACCCTTGATTGTTTGATTCTACAATTGTTCGACATCAAAACATCTATTCACACTTGTTAGTTTGTACTCAAGTACCTTGGATTCCAGCATCATTATCGATGGGCCTCCTCACATCTATTAATTGTATACATTAATGAATGGAAACATATGGTGTTTAATTATGCTCGACATTAGCTCAGTTATTCACGTAATATAAACTCGTACTATCGTTGGTTTGATTGAATACCTTGGGAAAAAAAGTTGTGTCACTCATTGATGCACTGCTCGAGTTGCGCAAGAATAGACTACCATGACAAAGTACCACGAAGACCAAGATATTTTGCACTCATCAAAGTGCATGTGTACATTTTCGTAATATTTTTTTTGACATGGATCTAATGTGTATTGTTCGTGGCCACGCTTGTTTATTGTTGAGCATGGGTATACCCACTTCAAGAAGATATTGTATATTTGGGTTATTTCCTTGTTTGACTTGCAGGTTCCTTTCAAACTCTTGCGCTCAAGATCCTACTCCTTTACCATCCTACCTTCGTCATTGACGAGTATGAGAATGGAATCAATTTATTTCAGCCCTTAGCATAGCTTCGAACCTCACACATTAGGGGGCATCTGTTAACAATAAAATTAACACCCTTGAGAGTGTTGGTCTAAAGACATATTTATATTTCACCTACAAAATGAAGATCAGAATTTTGGAATAATTGAGAGTTTCAATCTCTCATTTAACCATTGCATCCACAAAGGAAGAAATGTTTGATGACAAAGGTGGCTCTAAAGAGGCCAAGTCCACAACCACTTAAGGGACAAAGCCCATTTCCTATAACTCATACAATTGAAAAAATTCCTAACATGGCTATTAATTGTCCTAGAAATACTGAAAATCAAGCCTCATGCCTAAAAACTAGGTAAAGTGGGTTTTTTGAAGAAATAAATTAAAAAAATTCAAAAATATTAATCTCACATTCATGGATAAGTGATTGGGTGCACAAACCCTAATTCTATATAAGAAAGGAATTATATGAGATGAATTAGAGGAAACAAAATTGAGAGTAAAGGCATGCTGGAAGAATTGAGGTCTAGAAATCACTTCTCTACTACAAATTTTTTGGGCATAAAAGACATGGATGGTAGAGGAGTACGTCTAAGAAATGGAGAAGAAAGGAACCTTCAAGGATTGTAAGTGTGTCTTCATGTTCATCTATTATGAATCAATTCAATTTTCTTCCCATTTCTTGTTCAATATTTTCCCTTCAAGTTTTGTGCTGAATTAGAATTGGTAGGAAATTAGATCTAACCTATATTTATTAAAGATAGTAGGTAGGATAGTAGGAAGGATTTTGTGGTGAGATTTGTAGGTGTGAAGGAGATTCAAGGGGTTGCAAGATCAACCATCAAGGAACTCCATCAAACTTCAAGGCTACAAAAGGTAGGTGATGGTAGTTGTGTTGATTTTTTTCTTTTATTTGTTTTACATGTGATTTGGAGAAGATAATTGCACAATCCAAAGTCACGGAGGAAAGATAAACACGCCGAAGGTTATGACATACGATGAAGAGACTTATGGCAATACACACCAAGTTATGGTTGAATATATGTTTATTAGAGAGACGTTCTTACATAATTAATAATCATGCTAGGGTCGAGGTCAATGCTTAACTAGGTAAATGAAGAAATATGGTTGACTTAGAGATGAACTATAGTGAATGTTATTTTACTTTAATTATTCAAAATTGAAATTATAATTATAGTGTTAGTTAGTTAGATAAGATATATATATTGGGGTTTAAAAGATTAATAAGTCAAAATAAATTTATGGAAATTGAATAGGTGACTTGATGGAGATTAAATTTCATATGAACCAATCTATTTACTCATTAAGCATTGATGATTTAGTACTTAACACCCATATTGGCATCTAGTTTTCTATTTTTAATGGTTAAAAGCGGAACTCCACCCACTATTTTCTAATATATTAATTGTTTTCACCCTGTACCCCGAGGAAGAATACTCTATTAATCCAACATTCAAGCATATGTTATAGCCCATCCTACTAGCATTGATTCTAGATATGTTGATTCATGGAACAAAAATGTAATGTAAGGTATGTTGATTTCATGCAACAAAAATGTATTATACGGTTTCAAACTAAAGTAATAAAATAATTGAGTAGATAGGAGTAACCCATTTATTATTGAGTGGTGTTGTTTGGTATTGAGTTTGATATCTAAATTGATTAAAATGCTTCTCACATTCAAAAATATATTTATAATGCAAAACATTAGGGAGAAAAAACTAGTTTTAGTTGCTTTCCAATCTTCAACAACCCAACTACATTGAATTGATGAAATCATCCAAAAAGGTGTTATACTAATTTAGATTAAGAATTTAAATATTTATCAAACATCAATATAAGCCTAGAAAGAATGTTTTAGATTAAGACAATGTCAAGGTGACAAGTTTTTCTTTTCACACAAAAAATACAACTTTGTATTATTGAAAGTTGTGTCTTACAATCTGTCTGTCGAATTTACATTGTAACTTAGCTCATTCCTATGGCCTTATGATCAATTCGTCGAGGGCAATACCTTAGGGTTTGGCATATTAGACATGCGATTAGTCTAGTATTCTATTCTATATCCATGCATCTAAGCGTAGAATCCAGCTAACTAATGGTTATAGAGCCCTGCTCTATGGGTGTTATCCCATCAAACTTTGCCCATTCCATGGAGTCCATACTGATGCCAATGGCTATTTTTGAAAGACCATCTGCCTCAGTATTCAGTTCTCGATAAATATGTGAGAATGTAGTATGCCTAAAATGATCGATGAGAATCTTGGTCTGATTGATCTAATGGAGAAGATGAATAGTTCGAAGGTTATAAGAACCTTTTTCCCATTCCACAATTGCTTTAGAATCTCCAAAGACCCTATCAAGCTGAATATTATTTTCTTTGGAAAAATTAAGTAGGCCCCAAAGTACGAGAAGCTCGGATTTAGTATTAGGTCTAGGACCGATGCTAAGATTGAGTGTGAAAATCGATGTCTGATTAGTTCTAATGATCATTCCAACACTACAATATCCTCCCTGCTCGACGCAATCGAAATATCCCACAATGCCATGCTGGTCCGCTAATGGTGTAATGGTCCTCCTGGTAGGCTCAAGCTAATCCAAGCTGGCATATGAATGGACCCATCCAATAGCACTCATTCTTATCTAATAATGATCAAGCCTCCCATTCTGAAATATTACATTATTGCGCATTCTCCATACCACCCATAATGTAGCAATCAAGACATCTATCTGAATGAGAGAGTTCTTAACTATAAAATCGAATTTCTCATGCAAATTTTGCTTGTCCCAACTAACAATAATTGAAAAATAATTGCACATGATTTCCCATACAGATTGGAAAAATGTGCATCCTCCAAAAATATGATTGACATTTTCTATATTGATTGTGCAAAGACCACACGGACCGGGACCTGAGAGACTGTGCTTCTGCAGGTCGTCCCAATTCAGGATTCTCTATTTTATGCATAACCATCCAAAAGATTTCAATTTATCAGGAATTCGACCACTCCAAATCGACAAGTTATACAAGTATGATCTAGTAGATAGAACCACACCAAACAGATATTCAAATTTCTTCAACTTTAGGGTGGATTGGCAATGAAATCGTAGATGAAGACCAAGACCATTAGGAAATAGGTGTTTAAGATGAAGAAGAAGATAATCATGGGTGATGAAAAGTGTAGGGACAAGAAGGGCATCTTCAGGAACATGTGGGGGACTTTAGGAGCTATGCAAGGAAGCTTTCTAGGTAGTCTTCACCTCTCAATACTCATTCCATTCAAGTTTTCTATATGAAAACCATGATCTAATTATTGCCTCTAATTCGAAACTAAAATAACCATGTTGCACAAGCACTTTGAACACATTTGTTTTAGACCATAAGTTTATATCAACCCAATTTTGGTTAGAGCCAAAGTCAAGTTCTTTATATCTTTAAACCTTTTATAAAAATAATTAAAAAAGTAAACCATTAAAACTAAAGATAAATTTATCACTACTATAATATTTCTAAATTTATTTTTACATTTTCACACACACACACACACACACACACACACACACACACACACACACACACACACACACACATCTTAAAATACTTATTCCATTTTAATACTATGATTAGATTACTTTGTTCAAATTTATGAAGCTTTTTCTAAAAAAAATCTAAATATTTAGATTTTTAAGATCTCATTCTATACAAAATATAAAAAAAAAAAAATTAAAATCATATTAGACTTATAGGAGGTCTATACTTAAATATAATAACTTAACATGCTAAAATGTTAATAATTATAAACATGTATTTGTATATATATTCAAGGAAACACATATTAAGTTCAAACATAGTTTATCAAAAACATGGATAAATGAATAAGAACATATTGATCTATGGATACAAACATATTACTTGTCTCTTCACATTTTCCATTCATTAATTACTTAGTAATGTAAGATATACACTATAATTTTTATATTTAATCATTTTTTCAAATAAAGAATAAATAAAAAAAGCATATGTGTAATTATATGTTAATTTTTTTATATATCTTGCTTTGAAATAGTCAATGATGCACTTGATTAAGTTAGATAATTGTTATTATAATTTTTATAAAATATCAATTTGTTTTAAAAATATTTCGAAAACTTTAATCTGCATCTTTATTAATAGTTGTTTTAAACTTTTTAATTTAAAGATACGGAGTTACTATTTTGGGGGCTTTTCTTTATTTTATGTTATGTATAAGTAATACATTGTTTATAGGAAACATGTTTCACACTTTTTAGAATTATAATAATACATTAACGCATTTCTAAAGATTTTAGTTATCTATAACTATATTAAAATATCTTATTACCAATTTTTGTTTAATTTTAATTGTTATAAAGAAAATTAAAACTTGAAAATAATATTGATTTTAAATTCATTTATGATGCTCATCATAAGATCCACAATCATTTCCTTTGCAACACATTCTTCTTTGGCTATGAAAGTCTGTGTAGTATCACATTCTTCTTTGGATACGAAAGTCTTTGAACTATACATTTTGTTTTAACATTTTTTAGGGATTAAAAAATAATATTATTTTTTATATGGTTTTGGGAGTGTTTAGAACAAATTTATGTTAAATGATGGATGCATACTTTTGTGTCATATCATATGTATGTGTATAAAAAAACAAATCATGTTGATGCTAATTGTTTTGATGTCAACTCCTTCCACATTTATATGGTAAAAAAAACACGTTGATGCTAATTGTTTTGATGTCTAACTCACTCAACATCTATATGGTTGTGGGAGTGTTTAGAATGAATGAGTAAAATGTTTTGATCTTAACACATTCCACATTTATATGGTTGTGGGAGTGTTTAAAAGAAATGATTTAAATGATGGATGCAATTTTTTTTGTTATGGCATATTTGGGTGTACCAAAAAAATATGAAGTTGATGTTAGTTGTTTTGATGCCAACTCAGCTAAATTTCATATTTGGATAATATAATTTAAAAACATTTTGATAATATACTTTAAATATATATTTCAATATTAAAGTTTAATATGTGTTTGTTAAATAAATATAGCTTTTTAACATAAATAAATACACTTTTACTAAAAAAAATTATATTATCCTTAATTTATATATCAACTTGATTTTTGAACTAGCCATATGATATTGGAAGAAAGCATGTCATATTTTGTTATGTTCTTTTCACTTTAAATTATATGAATAATGAGATCTTTCAATATAGAGTTACAATATAGTATATTTTGAATGAAATATGGATGCTCTTTGTGTTACTTTATACAAACAAGAGCTATGAGGTGGCAATGTCTCGGACAATGCTATTTAGGCTTAGCTGAAGTATCTCGGTAATTATAATTAACAAATGTTTTGAAACCAATGTAAATGGGGTATTGAATTGGGAAATATGGAATTGAGGTGTAAACACAATATATTTACAAAAGTTCACAAAAACTTCACCTAAAGAGTTTCTTAATCAAACATTTCATAGTATTTTACCAAACTTTTAAATTTTCTTTAAATTACAAGAATTTTTTAAAAGTAAAACTAGTTTTTTTTTTAAATTACAATAATTTATAAAAGTGTCAAACTTCCAAAAGATTTACTAAACTTTTAAATTTATTTAAATTACAAGAATTTTTTAAAAGTAAAACTAGATTTTTTATTAAATTAAAATCGTTTTAAAAATGAAAATTCTAAATAGTAGGGTAATAATTTTCCAAAAGAAAACATAAGCTATGAGGATGCTATTCATAATAATTTACAATAATATTTAATTATAATATAAAATAACATTTATAATAATTAGCAAATATTATTGGAACTCTTAGCCTACACCATTTCCCAAATATGTTACTCTGTATATATAATAATATCTAAATAAAAAATGTTGATTAGGGATCTAAGTAACCATTTATAGCCATATAAATTACCCTTGTGTCGGATCCAACCATGATGAATCGTCTCGATCATGCCAAGAGAATATATTATCGCAACACCAAGCCAACCCATTAACATTCACGATCTATCCATGCATGGACATTGGGTATTTTAATACTCAAGATTTCTCGACCTGGCATTTATTTGTATCTGTGCAAAAGATACTCAACACGAGTTAGCAGTCTAATCTTTCACTTCTGATTCTGAATCCTGCGTCAGTCATCTACCTGCTTGTGTGTGCCCATCTAATCTTTCATTTCTGATTCTGAATCGTGTGTCAACCATCTACTTGCTTGTGTGTGACCATAGATATAGATTGTATTCTTTTGCAGCCTGTAGAATTCACAAATTAAATATACATGTAACTCTTAGCATTGAATAGTTTAACATATTTCTGTTAAGTACATTATTTTATTAAATAGGCATAAATATGAAAATTTTACGCTAAAGGCATTTCCCTTATGGAGATGTAGTCTCAGAAGATTCCTCGTCTCCCTGGCCATTCACACTTCGACAGGTGTCGCGTCGGATTAGCGAATGGATTTTGGACAAGTGTTGTGCTGATCAATCATTTTTTTTTCTTCTGCATTTTAGTTGGGTCACCGATTCTGCAATATCGATTGGTGAACTTCTGTCCCGTAGACCACTGGTGTCCTCTATGTTACGACCGTTGTTGTACGTGAATTGATTGAAGGATTGATTGTAAGTTGTAGGTCATTCTTTGGAGTTGGTGTTTAGCATTTTTTTTCTTCTGCATCTTAGTTGGGTCCCCGATTCCTCAATATCGATTTGAGAAATTCTGACCCATAGAGTACTGGTGTCCTATATGTTACAGCTATTGTTGCACATGAATGGATTGATGGATTGATTACCAGTTACGGGTCATTCTTTGCAGTTGGTGTTTAGTGTGCTTTCCTGATAGATGGCTTGCGTGTATTCTCTACTCTTCCATATGTTGTCCTAAAGCACCGGTCTTGGTGATTTTTTGTATAGGATTTTACTGTCCTTCCCCATGGTTCATTTATCTCGATTTGGAAAATTCATTGCCGACGATTTTGTGGAGTTTCGGTTCACCATTTTTTGTGGGTTTAGCCTACGCTATTCTTGACAAGTTTTCTGTCTTTATGCTCACAATTTAGTCAAGCTTCCGTTTTACTGGTGCTTCACTGAATTGAATACACTTTGCCCATGTCCCTTCATCCACTGGCATTAATGTTTCATCAATGCATTGTTGCTCAATTAATGCAAGAAAGCTTGTCATATGATTCAGACATGGGTCAATATCTTCATCTTTGCTCAGCTTATGACGATATTCAAAATCTTGTTACAATACTGCATTTTCCACATTTGTTGTTGCACTGCCTTTCCTTTGCGCATATAAACAGACCTTCAGGTAACCACATATTGATTTTGGTGTGCTTCATTTACACTTCACATTTTTCAGGTATTCCTTTAGTCTGCCTAAAATTTTTGAAGATTCATTTAGTCTGATTATGAGATGGTCAAACAACCTTCTTTGTTTTCCTGTTATTGTTGCTTTGTCTGATTATTAGTTATTTATGTATTTTGTTTTACAGTTTGTAGTTTCTTTAAATTTGCAGGTATTGCTTTAGTCTGCTTAAATTTTTTGAATATTCATTTAGTCTTATTATGAGATGGTCAAACACCCTTGCTTTGTTTTGTTGTTGTTGCTGCTTTGACTGAAAGAGAATGACATAATCCTTGCTTTGTTTTAGTTCAACCAAAGAAAGCAAGGGTGTTTCATGAGATGGTCAAACACCCTTGCTTTGTTTTGTTATTATTGCTGCTTTGCCTGATTATTAGTTATTTATGTATTTTGCTTTAGAGTTTGCAGTTTCTTTAAATTTGTAGGTTTTCCTTTAGTCTACTTAAATTTTTTGAATATTCATTTAGTCTGATTATGAGATGGTCAAACACCCTTGCTTTGTTTTGCTGTTATTGCTGCTTTTACAGGAAGAGAATGGCATAATCATTGCTTTGTTTTAGTTCAACCAAAGAAATCAAGGGTGTTCCATGAGATGGTCAAACACCCTTGATTTGTTTTGTTGTTATTGCTGCTTTGTTTGATTATTAGTCATTTATTTATTGCCTCATTTTTTTTCCCGGCAATAAAAAATTCGATACATTTTTACCTGAAAGGAACTCGAAAGACGCAAACGCCAAACGCCTTTTCTTTCTGCATATAAACACACCTAAAGGTAACAACATATTGATTTTGGTGCGCTTCATTTACACTTTATAGTTTCTAGTTTCTTTAAATTTGCAGGACACCAGTGGTGCATAGTTATATTAAGCTATTTTGTAATCGTAAATTGGGCTAAACTAGACTAAATAGTAAACTAGATTTTTACAAGCATGTTCCAAACAGTTGAATCCCGCGGAGGTCACTGACGATTTTTTATCATATAAATTTCTTAGACAAAAATAGTATTCAGGTTTCGGCTTTTTGCCTTGTGGTTTGATTTAATATTTTTATTGCGTGTTTCCACAACCCACAATTTGTGGAATTCCAAAATGCGGAAAGGGAAAAATAAAACTACCCTATTTTGTATGCCCGTATCCCGCATTTTCGTAATCCCGCATCCCACAATTCCAGGATATTTTTCTGTTGCCTTTGCGCTTTCGGATTTTTACCATGTAATTTGATTTAAGATTCTTGTTTTGTGTTTCCGCAACCCGCAACCCGCAATTTGCAGGATTGCACATTGCGGAAAGGGAAATAAAACATCGTTATTTTGTAATCCCACATCCTGCATTTTTGTAATCGTGCATCCCGCTATTTTGTAATCCCGCATCACACAATTGCAGGATGCAAGTTGTGGGATCCGGGATGCGGGATGTGAGTGGTGAATGAAATATTATTTTCTAATCCCGCATCCCACAATTGTGGGATGTGGGTTGCGGAATAGTGAATGATATATTAATCTATAAACTGTGTAATATAATGAAGAAGACTAAAGGAATACAATTAAGAATTAAAATATTTATAGTGAAAAATTGAAAGAGGACACAAATTAATCTATTAATGTTTATTTCAAATTTTGAACAACTGCCATAGAATCAATCTCGACAGTACATGAAATATTATTTTGTAATCCCATATCCTGCATCCCGCAATTGCGGGATGTGGGTTGTGGGATAGTGAATGATATATTAATCTATAAACTATGTAATATAATGAAGAATACTAAAGGAATACAATTAAGCATTAAAATATTTATAGTGAAAAATTGAAAGAGGAAACAAATTAATCTATTAATGTTTATTTCAAATTTTGAACAACGGTCATAGAAGCAATCTCGATAGTACTTGTCTCATGCTCATACGTAGAGATAAAAAATCATAGATTTTGGTACACCCCAAATCTCAATATTCCCCCTTGGTTTAAGTTCAAGCGAAAAAAAATTGTGTCATATATGTAGTTTTTTTGTCATTCGATCACATGAATATGTGACATTGCGATTTTTTTTTGGTTCTTGCCATGTTTCATTTCATAGGAATAAAAAATTGTCACGCTATGGAGAGTATGCTAACTGAAGATTCTATTTCACTCTTGTTGCATGGTTCTGTCAACATTTTCCCGCTGGTACAAGTCTCCTCGTTAAACCAAGTGAACTCACTAAACTCATCATCTATTCGGTTATGAATTTCTATCTCAGACGGGATTCACAAGCATGAGATATTGCTTCCAACTATATATAGTAGTCTTGTAAAAACTGGACAACTAAAAGAAGGATCTATAATCAAACTTACCAAGTGTACATCAAACATTGTACATAGCATAACGTATGTTTAATTTCCATTTTGTCTTTGTCCACTTAATCATTTTCACACTATTCGTGCATCCAAGGTTTTTCTATCCCATTCAACTCTAACATACTTGTTCTCACCGGACTATAGCATTGGTTGCACTTGAAGTTGTCACAGTGGATGCAAGAATTATTGGAGATCATACACCTTACCACTTACCTATACCTTCTCCCTTGCAGAGTTGTTCCTATGTTCCAGTGAATCCTAGCTCAGTAGATGAAAACCCTACCTTAGCTGCATCAACTATTCCATTCACATCACTCTCCTCTTCTAGAAAAGTTTGGAACATTCAAGGTCGAGTTATTGCCAAGACAAAGCTACATGAATATGGAAACCAACAAGGGTCTGGAAAAATATTTGGATTTGACATTGATAATGCTTCACACGATGAAATACATATATCTGCATTCAATGAATTGGCACTCTCTTTGTATGACCAAATACATATAGGAATAGTGTACATAGTATCAAATGGCACTGTGAAAGCATCCAATCTAATTTTCAACCATTTGAAAAGCCATAATGAGATTTTCCTAGGTTCCTCCTCAACCATCCAACCTACACCTGTCAATTCCATGGTGGACCTTGTTGGCCTTGTCATTTCAGTTTCTCCAACATCCACAATACAAAAATGAGATGGTGTTGAGATTGTTAGGCGCACTATTGGACTCCATGACATGTCGGGCTACAGTATTGACATAACACTTTGGGGATATCATTGCCAAATTGAAGGAGATGAGCTTTCCAACCTCCGTGGTTTACCTACGCCTCCATCTGTAGCAATCAAAGGTGGCCGTGTTACAGATTTTAATGGAAAAAATGTTAGAAATATTTCCAACACTACTATTTTTATAAACCCAGAAATTGAACAAACT
The DNA here is from genome assembly GCA_001517045.1 of Pseudotsuga menziesii. Taxonomy (NCBI): domain Eukaryota; kingdom Viridiplantae; phylum Streptophyta; class Pinopsida; order Pinales; family Pinaceae; genus Pseudotsuga; species Pseudotsuga menziesii. The sequence continues at coordinate 96,984 of LPNX010273632.1, forward strand.
TCATTTCTCCAAAACTGGTTTCATGAAAATGGATTTTGTTTAGCATCACCATCGTTGAGTCGAAAGTTCAATGCCTGTCACTCTGGTTCTTGTAAAGTCATTACCATCAATGACCTACAAACTCTTCAATCATCTGAAAAATTTGTTTGGTACTCTCTTGTAGCAACCATCACAAATGTTAACATTGATGACTTTTATTTCCTTGCATGCCCTCTTTTTGTTGACGGAATACAATGCATGAAAAAGATTGCTCACAAAGTTGGAGACATTTGGCACTGTGCTAAATGTGACGGAGAGTTTCTTGAAAGTGACTACTGATATATACTAAAGGTTGACTTGGAAGATGTTACTGGATACCTTCATCGTGTGATAGAATTTGATGATGCTGCAAACCAACTCATGGGAATTTCTGCAAAAGATCTGTGTCTTCTCTCAACTGAAACAACATCACTTGATGAAATAGTGTAGAGGATCTGCAACAAAAAATTACTTCTTACTCTTTCAATTAGAACTTCTACGGAGTTGCACGCCTAAAAGTTGTAATTTTCATGGTTGAAAACACATAAACGACAATTTCAGATGGACACATAAATATATACGTTTTTTCAACTTGATACTTAACCATTCTTCATTGTTTATAATGAATGCTTTCAATTGTCAATTTTAACTCCTTGTTTCATTGTTCAATTTTAGCACCACTTTATTTCAGTCTCATACTTCCAATGTACAAGCTATCACTTACCATTTCTTATGCAAATTGGTGAAAAAACCTATTTGGTAGTTTTTAAATACAATACTATTTTGCTATCTTGTTTTTCATAAAATGCACAACTTTGTTCTCTTGTTTATGGGCACAACTTTTGATTACTCTGTACATAACAATAATTACAGTTACTTTTTTTTTCATATATACTTTCTCACACTACACTTTGTTCTTCTATATTACCGTTTTCTTACAATTATCAAGTTACAACTTGAAAAACAAAATTTACTCTAGTTATATTATTTTAAGATACATTCTTACTTCCCCATATGCAATGAATTAACAGTTTTTTTTTATCTTTTTCTTTATATCCACATAGTTTCCAGTTAATACATATACAAAATGTGTTGCCACCAACAATCAAAGCTTCTAGGTGTTTAACAAGTTTACTATTTTCTTGTAGGCATTATGCCAAATCATGACAAGGAACAAGTCAATGCATGAAGAAGAGTTTTATATGCATAAAATAGAGATAAAAAAACAAGAAACAATGTCTTCTTTACAGGGTTTCTCATCTGCATGTGGATATGTCTTCTTCAAATTCTCTTACAGAACCTCTCGACTCAGCTTCACTTCCATCTCCTGTGCCAAATCCATTGAACAACCACCTCAATGATGCACATCAATGATTTAGTAAAAAAATGGACCAACAAGATGATATGCATGTTTGCTCGATTTCCAAAGAATGTTACCCTGGTATTGTAACAAAAAAGTTCCAAGAAGCATACGCTTGTTCATGTTGTATTCTAGAATGAAAATGGCATCGCTTTTCATTGGAAAACAATATCGATCCGGGAAACCAACCAACTGTCCTTGTAGTACTTACACAGGTTGAAGAGATGCTCATTATTTGTGCTAACCCAATCTTCCAAGTGACACATGCTTGTGGTGGTCAATATAAATACTCTGGTCATAATATTTGCTTCCCCCAAGACATTTCCAACATTGCCACATACCTACCGCATTTAGTATTAGAACTCAACATCCTCGTTGTTCGGAAATGCAATTATACAAACAAACCATATGAACTATTTGTTATTCAAACACATGTTCTTGCTGCCCTTGAATTCAAAATGGAAAATGACCCATACTACAAGGATGTACAAATCAACCCAATTGCATTGGCTTCTTTGCCTCTTATTTCAGCAGACATTTCACCTTTGATTCTGCATCTTAATAGCAATGCTACGTTATCTCATTAGCAAAGCTTGTCCTATACAGATCAACCACCAAATTCATTTGAACCATATGAATTGGAATCCTCGTCATTTATTTCAACACAAACTAATGCTAGAACTAAGGTTGAAGAAATTAGATAATTCTTACACATACCAAATATCCCACTACCACCTTCCATTGATTTCCCCCCTATAGAAATGTCCCCTATCAATGAGTACAACACAAAAGGCCTTCTTTCCATGGCTTTTCCAACTTTGTTTCCCACAGGTATAGCAATGTTATTACAACCACGCATTCATGAAGTTGATATGCACGAATATGTAATTCACCTTATTCACTATCATGACAATAGATTTACCCAACATCCTCTCTTCCGATACTACGTATACAATCTAATTATGCGTCATCGATGTAATGCTACTGCCTATGTTTTTGTCAGAAAACAGTGTTGAAGATACACTACCTCCCATAGTACATGAGCTTGTCAACAATTGCAAGACATGCTGAATGATAAAATTGGTGAGCGGGTCGCAAGATTTGGGTCTTCATTACGTGGAACACATTCATATTTAAACAAAAGTAGATATGAACTGGAAAATGAAAAATATGATCAATCAACAAGGTACACAAACGTTCTTCTTCACCCTTAGTGAAGCTGACACAAAATGGCTAGATTTGCATGCTGTAATGCCCGCTAAACGTCCTAATGGTTTAGCTCAAGCTTATCAATGGAAGGTTCACAACATCATATCAAATCCACATATTACATCACAATACATGCACAATAGATTCAAAACATTTCTTGAAGAGGTGCTTCAAAAAGGTTTGCATATAATTGATTATTAGTGCAGGTATTATACCATCTATTCCTTCCTATTTTTCTCTATGTATTTTTTACTTTATACAATTTATTTCTAATATATGCTTTTTCCTCCCATGTAGATATGAATGGCAGCATAGAGGATCCACACACATTCATGGTTTTATTTAGTTGGAAAATGCACCAAATATGGACACATTAGATTGGGAAGATGATGTTGCAGTTGAAGCTGCAAAATAAAATTTTTACACACATGTGACAACTTGGAATCCTTGTAATTCCCAGTTGTCCACATCTAAGTCTCACCATTCTACTACAAGTGATCCATGCATTCTTGCATCATCATAGATATTTGCATCAAACTACTCAGCTGACTATGAAGAACTTGTAAATTTTGTTCAAAGGCACACCAAATGTTCAAAGTCAACTTGCCTTCGCAAAAAAGGAACATATGTTCAATGTCGCTATGGTTTTCCATATGAGCTGCAAGCTACTTCTTTGTTATTCATTGATCCAAATGGATAAAAAAACCTGCAATCCTACAAGAAATGATCCCATTCTAAATATTCACAACCCTGCCATGCTTTCGATATGGAGGGCTAATGTTGATTGTGAACCTATTCTTTGTAAAAATGATGTTCTCAAATACATTTCAAAGTATGCATCAAAAGTAGAGCCAAAATAAGAAACCTAGCATGCCATTCTCTCTTGCCTTACACATGCTGCACCAAGTGACAACCCCATTCTTCAGCCAATCAATCAATTTCTTGCACAAACAGTTGCAGAAAGAGACATTAGTGCACAAGAGACGTGTCACATGCTGAAAAAAATTCCTTTTGTGATTTGTATCCGTCACTTCTTGTCCCTAAACGTGAGCCAAACTTTCTTCCGTCGTGTTTCTAATGACACTAATAACACCCCTGCAATGCCCCCTTCATTTTTTCTTACATGAAAAGACCCATTGCTCTTGAACATCTAAATTTGCTTGAAGCTGATCGTTGTTGGTATTTCTTGCCTAATAGGAAAAAAATTACATGGAAACAAAACTTGCATGACAAGATTGTTAGAGTCTATCCACATTTCACTTCCATTCCTCCCTCTGATTCTTCATCTTTCGAACCGTTTTGTTGGAGTGAACTTCTTCTATACAAACCTTTTCGATCTATCCCTCACGATATTGGAACCACAACTTCTGAAATTATTTCTCATTGGCATAAGATTAAAGGCACATATGTTGTGTGGCATATTGAACGTGCAAAAGAAAAACCCTATACACCTCTATTCAATGGTTCAAACTTTGATGCTATTACGTTTCCGTTGCCCCATACCATGGATGAAGGAACTTCTCTCTCAAATGAAAAAATGCAATAACATGCAAGTTAATGACCTTGAAATGTTTGGCCATCGTGAATTTGAAAAAAATCACAATTGGGCACATAACAATATATGCACCCATTTGCATGAGACAACAATATCATTCATTGAGCTCAATCGCTTGTCCATTGAACTACATGAATACATCCCATCCTTCTCCAATTTGCCTAATTACTTGTCTCCCACACAACGCATAGCCTTTGATCTTGTCATGTCCCATTTCAAAAACACTACATATGCTGAGCTGCTAAAACTGGTAATTCAAGTTACTGTAGGAACCATAAAATCTTACCTCATATCTTGCCTCAAATTTTCACTTCAAACTGCATCTGAACAAAATTCCTTCCCACTTCTTCTCCTTGCTCCAACTGGTGTTGGTGCTTTTAACATACATGCATTTACAATACATTTTGCTCTTCGAATACCCATTGGTAAAATGCACCCTCTTGAAGGCCAATCCCTTTCAAAAATTCAAGAAGAACTTCACCATATTCGCTATATTCTCATAGATGAAATGAGCTTTACTGGTCAAAAAATGTTGACTCAAATTGATGCATGCTTACGTCAAGCTTTCTCGTTGCAATGTACAATCCCATTTGGTGGTTGCTCAATAATTCTTCTTTGTGACTTTGGACAATTACCTCCTGTAAAAAACATCCCCATGTATGCAAGCTCATCCATCCGAACTTCTCTTTGGTGTACATTTGATACTTTTATCACGCTCAAAACAATTTTCTGACAACAAGGAAATAGTGCTTCTCAAACTTCCTTTTGGAAACTCTTGCTAAACCTTTGAAATGCAACACCAACTATTGAAGATTGGGCACTCCTAATGTCAAGAACAACCTCATGCCTTTCACATGTCGAAAATTATTCATTTGAACAATCTATCCATTTGTATCCCACAAATAGCTCTGTTGCACTGCACAACAAACACATGCTGAAACAACTTAATATGCCAATTGCACATTGCTTTGTAGAAAAAAGGAACCAAAATGCCCATCAATCCATTGATGACTAACAACTAGCATTAAAGGTCCTTCTTGCTGTTGGTCAACAAGTCATGTTAACTGCAAATTTATGGGTTCAAGCAGGACTTGTTAACGGATCACTTGGAAAATTCATTCATATTGTCTACAAGTCAAATGAGAAACCTCCTACCTTTCCATCGTTTGTTGTTGTCGAATTCTTGCATTACAAAGGACCCTTATGGGATGCTTCTAATCCTACTTATGTTCCAATATCTACAATAACAAGAGCATCTCGTATACAAATACCACTTCGAATAGCATGGGGTTTAACAATTCATAAATCCCAAGGTATGACCCTACAAAATGTAACAATAGATATTGGAAACATTGACAGACAAGGACTTACATTCACTGCAATATCAAGAGTTACATCTCTTTCAGGCCTACACATTTCTCCACCTTTCTCTTTTTCCAGATACTCTCGAATGTAAGGCAACCGATATGTCGAACGTAGGAAACAAGAGGAAAGCTTACTTGCTTCAAAGTCTTTAAAACCAACTTCTGCTTGAATCTTCTCATTGTTTGTTGTATAAATGTACTGTTTTTCTTTGGTCACTTGTTTATGTAAAATATCTACTTTTGTTTCAATAAAGATCCAAGAAAATTTTAAATATATACCTAGAAATTGGAGTTTTGGTTTTTAAATTGTTGTTTGTTTAAGCAATCTCAAAATAAGACAATCTCCCTACCTCGTCGAGAAACTAGGCATAGTTATGAAAGAGAACTACAACAATGGCTATCATGATAGAACTTATGGTGGTGGACGTGGGTCATTTACCTATAACTGCATCTGGTGAGGCTCCCCATCCAAACTCATATCTACCTACTGAAATTTCCAACAGTAGTGTTGGAAATAGTTCCAATAGTTTTTCCATTAAAATCTGTAACACGGCCAATCTGTATCTCCCATTTCTGAATATTTTTCTCTAGTTTGCTCCATGTAAAATCAACCTCCTACTCTCTAAGTCCATTTCTAAGACACTATTCAAGTCCCACCATTCCCCAGCGCTACTCCAACAATGCTCATGAACAACCTGTCCATTTAAGCGGGCCAACTTAATACCTGGGAACCTACAGCTTCATGTGTTTCTCTGTGGGATGCCCCTTTTTCTCACAATTTATAGGAATCTATAAAATTAAGTTTCTAATTTTCTAAACAAATAAATCAACACATTAAAAAATTAACATATGTATTATCGAATTTACTGTGTAATAATTTGCAAAAATAGATAAATATTTTAATAAAATAAACTCTATTAAAAGTTTGTCAGTACATGAGTCACTATAAAGGCTGTGAACAAATGTACTAATTGATCACAAAATACTAACATTAATCATTCGATCCATCTGAAACAGGAAAAATTATAATTCGTTAAGGAAACTTAATCAAATAAACAACAAGAGATATGAAAGAATATCATAACTGTATTAAATAGATTTGCACAAAATTACAAAACTTTCTATTAAATAGAGGTATCTCCAGTCTCTTGTCCATATTTTTCCCTTCCAAAAAGTCCCTATTACGTGTGAAACCGACCCTTTAAATAATTATTACAAAGAGTAGATTTCCATCAAATTGGGATTGACAAATCTAAGTAAAACTAATATCCAAGGAAATCCTGCCATCTGTTCCAAATCCCTAGCAATTCCTCAATGTTGCGATAGTTAGCTGATTCAAAACTAAGTTGAGCATCACATTTATAATTCTCCATTTCGTTTTTAGCTAACTTATGCCATATGCAGATGTAAATGTGGACCTTTCCCTCAATAGCCAACAATTGTATGATTAAGTGATCCACATCTTCAATGGTTATATGATTGAGCCCTTGTATTTTCTCCCTTGCTTCATCTCTTCGGCGTTCAACCTACTCGATCATCAATTTTGGAGGACAAGCATTTTCAATAAGATCTACTATGGGAAAAAGCAAATCCTCCATGATACTGTCAACAACATACCCTCTTCTTCCACACATGGCTTGTTCCTTTTTAATAGTCTCTTTGACCATCTCATTAAGATTAAGCCAAGAATAGAGTGTTGTTCTGACTTTCTTTAGTTGAAAGCTGTGGAGGATGATGATGTTTTCTGGTTTGTCCTTCATGTACCTTTGCCAGTCCACAATGTCATCATAATCCTTCGAATCTTTATCCCTCTCTTCCATGTGATCTTCAAGTATAGCATCCATCTGACCAAAAGCAATATAGGCTTCATAAATATCATTTAAACTGTGGAACAAGTCAGTTATTAACTCATAATGCTCCTGGTTTGTCCTAATAGCCAACTCCTTAAATTCTTCTTGTGAAAACCTGGAGAACAAAGAGGAAGCTGCACTTGCAGTTGAATATTCACATTGATTTTCAAGTGAGGCTATCCTCTATGTAAAGGAAACATTTGAAGTCTTCTCATTTTGCAGCTCAACCTGAAGAAAAGCACTTTTGACCTGTAGTTCATTGTACTTATCCTGAGATGTCTTCATAAGATCAGCAACATGAGCCTCATGTTCCCTTTTAGTCTTCTCAAGTTCTTCCTTCAACTAGGTTATCTCTTCTTTCCTCTTGTCAAACTCCCTGTTTAAAGTGTTAATAGCATGGACATTGGCACCTGTGAATGCACTTAAAGCAGAAGTTGTATCTGCTGCATCTACCTATGGGTCACCGAATTGCTGAGTCCAAACTATTTGCTCAGAAATAGATACTTCCATCCCACCTTGATCCCTAGTCCTCTTTTTTCCCTTTCTGATAACTACTTTATCAAGCTTGCTATAATAATAATCTCCAAGAGAGACAACAATGTCTTGATCAAATTCAACTCTTGGATCAATGGATTCGGAGGTGTCAATCACTGTAGACACCAAATAGGATGTTTGGGTAATGATAGGAGAGGGCATGGTCATGGTAATGTGAGTGGTCAAAGGAGAAATGTTTTGAACAAGGGCTATTTCAGAGATTTAAGACAAGAGTGGTGTTGAAGATTCGGAATATGGGAAGTGGAGATTGACAATTGGAAGTGGTGAGGAAGACACTAAATCCTTTTCAGTACTAGATGATGTTGACAGAGTAACTGAGGGTACATGTATGGGAATATTGAAAATTGGTGCTTGTGAATTGATTTGAACAGGGGCTATTTCAGGGATACAAAAGTGCAGTGTGATTGAAGATTCAGAAGATGGGTAGTGGATATTGAGAACTGGAAGTGGTGAGGAAGACACCAAATCCTTTTCAGTACCAGATGATGTTGACAAAGTAACTGATAATAGCTCTAGGGGAATCTTCAAAATTGGTGCTTCTGAAATGTTTTGAACATGGTCTATTTGAACGATTGAAGAAGAGAGTGGGGTTGAAGATTTGGAAGATGGGAAGTGGATATTGACAGCTGGAAGCAGTGAGAAAGACACCACAATGTTTTCAGCACTAGACGATGTTGACAGAGTAACTGATGGTAGGTGTAAGGGAATCTTGAAAATTGGTGCTTTTTAAATAACAGGTAGTGAGATGGAGGTTTGCACAGGATGAGATGTGACAGATTTAGGTGTAGATTTCAAATCCTGATACAATTGAGACAGTGCAGGTGATATGCGTCCTCCTGCAGGAAAGGTAGATAAAGCATGAATGGATGAAAGGAGGAATGCTAAATACGAGCAACTAGAAACAGAAGAAGATTGTGAAACTGTAGAGACAAGGATAAAACCTTTCTTACCATCACCATTCAACAAGTATGTGAATGATTGCAAATATTGATCCACCTCTTCAGTGACAGGTGCAGAGGCTATCACGTCTTCTTCTAAGTCTGAATCAACAAAATGGATAGTAGGAGATGTAGAGGAATAAGCCTTCACTTTCAATCCTTTGAATGGTTTTTTTTCAGCTATTTCTTGATTATCACTTGCTGATTAGCTGCAACAATCACTAGGATATCAGTAATAGTCTTAGTAGTTGTAGCTTCCTGAGTATTCAACATAGAGGTCATCATTGACATCTTATGTTTTGACTATGTTGATATAAGTATTAAGGTGCTAACCTATTGGGTAACTGGTACCTCTGGAAGGTCTTCCATTAGACCTTTTCCCTTGTCTCCATCCGGAAAAGTTTCCACTGATGATTTTTTCATTGCTTCAACTTCATTTTATTCTCTGTCCATTCTTACTGTCTCCAAGAGACCAACCTACAGTGCCCTGTAACATTGAATCATGTCTTTCAGTTCCTTTTGATGCTGCAAGATGTGGGCTTGATCATCCTTTCTTTTGGCTCTCCCCAAGAATTCAGAAAATGTACTAACACCCTAGTAAATGGAATCATTAAGAATTTCGTCATGCACATAATTATTTTTGATATGGTACTGCTTAAAGTGGGCATTGAGTAATCCCTTGGGATCATGTTTTCTCTTGCTGGAAAAACCAAGCTTCAAGGACTGTATCTGTTCACCCAATACTGCAGCCCAGGTTGAAGTTGGGATAACCAACGATCCAAGGTTCAAAGGGAATTTGGGCTAAGCTTTTTTCTTAGGTCCAATCAGCTTCCTGTAAACCCCATGATTGACAGTTTGGAAAGCCACTTCTTCTAGAACCAACCTGTCAGGGACAATTTTGGGTAGCATATGAATAGTGTTGCTACCCCAAATCCTGATGTACGAAAAATACTCACCAACATACCAGTCACCCATTGTGGCAATCAAAGCTGTGGCTTCAGGTGAAAATGCAGGAGCTTTCTTCTTGAATATTGAAAAATAGATGGTGCCAAGGAAGCGTTCACATATATCATAGAACCTGGGTGCATAGTTAGTATCCCACAGTTCTGAATAATAAATGGGCACCGGAGGGGCCTGAAAACTCCACTTCCATCCCAAATTGGGATATTGGAACTCCATGCAAAATATATCATAAATGAAAGTTGAAAAGAAAAAATTGGGTTTCTTTCTAGCAGTGACCTTTTGGTAGTATTGGATAGAAATTTTGAGTTCTAGTGACAGCATGGATGCCCACGGGAAAAAATCGACGGTTTCTAAAACATGATGAGCTACCGAAGCCCATTCATCCTTGAACACAGAAGAATTAGGAAGGCCATACAGTCTGCATAACATAGCTGTGAATAAGGAATAGGGTTCTTTGAACCAGGTAATAGGGTAAAGGTCGTCAGACCTCTTCGAGAATTTACTAGGTTGGTGCATCCATGATTTTAACATTTCTTCGAAATTGAACCTACTTTTGGAGGCTTTTGCAAATTCTGCATTGAGGGGTTGTCTTACTGGTTTAAGAGCATAAGCCTTCATAAATACCTTGGGATGAAAATTGGCTATCTCTAACCCTCTACTATCATTCAAAGAATGGTCTTTCGGGTCCGCATGTTCTACTATCCATTTGACTGCACCACTGTAGGGGAGGATAGCAGGTCTAGCAACAACAAAATGAAGTCTAGAATCCCTGATTCTTTCGTAAGCCAAGTGGTTGTCTTGAATATCAGAAAATTTATCATTGTCAAAAATTGCCGAAACCCTAGGACATTCAATTTGGTTTATGCATCAATTACAAAATTATAATTACATTCTAAACAATTTAACATGTATATATATATAAATTATGAACTAGAACACTATGAAATTAAATACATGAATATGCAATTTATGAAATTATATGAATATGTGAATATGAAATTATACAATTTACATACAATTATGAATACATATATATATATATATATGAATTCATACATGGACATACAACATGTATATAAGTTGTGAATTATTTAGAAAATTATAGTTACATTCTAAACAATTTCACACACACACACACACACACACACACACACATATATATATTATGAACTAGAACACTATGAAATTGAATATATTATGCAATATGAAATTATATGAATATGGAATTATATAAAATAGATCACTAGGAAAATTAAATTATATATATGAATATGAAATTGCATAACTTAAATAAATTGATACCAATATTGTTAGCAATGACATTTAATTCTCCAATTATTGGTTGATTTGCAACTTCTTCTCCTCTCAAGATTGCTCTTTTTTTCCTCTTTCTTTCTCTATCTTTCTCTTTTATTTCTTCAGTGTTGCTTTGATTCCTAGAAGATATTTTACTTCGATGCCTCTTGCTCCCCATTGTGATCAAGATCAACAATCCAAATTCATATTTACAACAATACCTAAACACAATACACAATGCTAAATTTGCATTAGACCACATGCATTGTTTCAAATAGGTTAGTCAATTGTGAAGGATAAAATTAGTAACATGTTTATGTATTATGTTTTATGTTTATATAGAATTTTGTTTAGGAATTTGGGTGGGAAATGAGGTTAGGAGGGTGGTTGGAATGACATTAATGACATCAATGTCTATGTCCATTCCTAGGCATTTTTGTATGATTTTTTACAAAATCCAGACCTCAATCAAGGGTTTGATTAGACCCTTGATCAAGGGTCTGTTAAAATATCGATCGAGGTATTTAAATACCTCGATCGAGCTTCATACCTCAATCAAGGGCTCGAAAAATAGAGAATTAGCCCTCTTACAGGAAAATTAATGTTTCTCTATGTCTTCTAGGGGTGTAAACCCTACCATTCATGGCACACAACTGAATGGAGTTCATACCGATAGATTTGTCACCGAATCCTCTATCCATTGAGATATCATGCATGCATTTTGGCATTCATAGGGTTTTTTTTAATTAATTCTAAAACTTACACTTAGAAAACCAGACAACAACTTCGAAGCAGCTCAAAGAAAAATCCACACGATAAAATATACACATCCAAAAATTTCTTAAAAATACACAGCCCACACATTGACATGTCCTCTTCAAAAGAGTATTTTGGTTTTTCAATTTTTAAAAACAGTGAAAAAAAAGATGGGATGGACACACATGTGTATAAAATGATGTTGAAATCAGATGTGGTCACTTTTGAAAAATAATAAATAATTGTATATTGCAAAATAAATTAACAAAAAAATATGCAGACCCCAGTGCATTTTGTGTAGATCATGCTCATATATATAAGATTGAATTATTGGGGCTGGACACGAACCACTTATTAACTTCTTCAAATTTTTAAGGTCACACAGTTCATTAAATGCAAAATTCCACACATTAAATGACATCGAAATATTTAAAAAAAATTACATTGGGAAGCCAACATAATATTCTACAATTTGTTTTTTTGCTGCAAGTCAAAATTTACATGGAATATATGCGGTTCGAGGGCTTCTATCTACCATATAAGTAAAAAATCAGGTTTTCATTGTGAAATTTGACCAAAAACCGTTACCCACCTTCATGGAATCACCCATAAGTAATACATTGTTTATGGGCAACATGTTTCACACTTTTAGATTTACTTTAACAATTATATATAATAATACCATTTTTTAAGTTTTTGGCTATCCACAACTACATTAAAATATCTCATCATCAATTTTTATTTAATT